>JARHVA010000580.1:4637500-5038359 GCA_037957365.1 Torreya grandis | reverse complement strand
AAATTCCACTGAAATAGTCTATACATCAAGGCCTTTTCTCTCCAAGTGAAAGTAAATCATAAATATTAATTGGATAATAAAACCAACATTAAAGGTATAGTAAATACTTATATAAAAAACCCAAAAACTCATTCCATTCCATGTAATTTTGAAATTGAGAAATATGTGCCAGAATAGACCCCTCTTAGATGAATAGGCCATAGTGACCTACTATCACTCTTAGAAATTTTAAATAAATAATAGGACACCAATCTATAAAAAAATACCATTAATTTAAATATTAATATGACCCCTAACAATGTCCAAATTTTCATCTCCTAAATCTATCTCCTCTATTTGTATCAAGCACTTGAAAACTACCCTTCTAGAGCTACCAAGGATGTCGATATTGAAGATAAAATGGTTTTATTCATTTAAGACAAAAAACCTAATAAAAATAACTTTTTTGACATTTTAATGGATGAATAATGTCCCAAATATTATTTAATATCAATTTCACCAAGATAATTGTATAGATGGCCCCAAAATAGGCTTTTTAGCACTAAAACTACCAGAATCACTTAAAAAGCATATTATTATTTTTTAAATGTATCCATTATATATTTTCATACTATAATAAGTACATAATGTCTTGAAAAGTAAAATTTCTGGTTATAAGGGTTTTCATTTGTCCTTGGGAGGCCAAATTGCCAACACCTCCCTCTTCACATATTTTACCATTATGTGTTTTTTGGCACAACTACTCTTTCCTTTGTGCTTCATGATTTTGCACCCAAATTGTGAAAAATATTCACATAAAAATCATAAATACCAAAATTTTTAAGTCATTTACACAAAAAACATGAATACCAAACTTTCTTATAGGTGTGAAGTCTTTAATTTATTATGTTTGGACTTAGCCTCTTATCAAACTTTGAATTGGTCAATATGAAGCTTATAAACACTTTAAGTAAAACTTAAATCTTGCATCTGATTAATGACATGGGCACCCAAGATAAAAATTGAGATCTTGAAATCAAGGTGACTTAAGAATCAATAACTATCACTAACTTATAGAATAAAGCCTCAACAAGATCCTAAAGATCACTGAAAAATTTATCTTTATAGTATCCTCATAATGGAGGAGTTATTTAAATTTTGAGTTGAGATTTAGATGTTATATTTTATAAAAGTGGTGGTTTTACTATTTGTACATGTCTCACCTCTATAACCCAATTGTTGACCATGTTTTTATTTTTTATGGTCTTTGGATTTTCAACTATGTTGGTCTAAATTGTCACTTAATTTTTATTTGATACTTGGATTTGGTTAGGTACTCGAGTTGAAATTATATATTCACAAAACCTATGTAAATTAATGTTATTTAATTTAGACTCCTTACCAATTATTTATTCAAATGTGTTGTCATAATAAAGTCTTTGATTGTGTGCAACTTCAACATTTAGGTTTGTGTGAAGATACCTGATAATTATTTATCTAGTAAATTATGTGAAAAATGATTAGTTAGGTATCTCCATCTTTGTAGATATTTTGATAAGCTTTCTTCTCCTTTCTACTTGGTATTACATAAATATGCTACTATTAGTTCATGATCTATGTTATAAGATAAGTGGTTGATAATTTTATCTAATAAATCATAAAAAGTGGTTACTGACCCTTTTGACAGTTTCAAAATACACTTCAAATCTTGTCCACCCAAACTACATGGAAACAAGTGAAGCAAATATATATTGTTATAAGCTACTTCTTTAAATGCAATTAAGAATGTCTAAAAATATTCTATGGGGTCGCCTTTCCTTTTATACTTGTCAAATTTTAGAATCTTAAAATGGGATGGGAAAAAAAATTAGAGAATAATAATATCAAATGGAAATGGTAATATATCATTAAAAAAAATTATGGGTGCTTGATTATTGGATAGTGGAGCCTAATCTTATTAAAATGCTCATTTCTCGATATGGGGGCATGGGAGGGATTACCCCCACACTATGGTCACCTCAAGTGGGGTATTTAGGGTTTACAGGAAGTGATCCCAAAGCAAATTTTTTTTTTTAAATGCATTGTAAAATATTTTAATTTTGTAGTAAATCTAGACTATTCACTATTAGGTCATAGATCTAATAGTAGAAATTATGTTGGTGCATTTCTGCCTTAATATGTAAACCTCTTTTTATATAAGGGAATTTTAATCATGGAAGTCCACTATGTGTGAGTGAAGAGGAGATTGTAGTGGATATATTACATGTTTATCCCTTTATTTGTTGGACTGAATAAGAGAATAATTAGTTATTTCTATGTGGATGTAGCCCATAGTAGGTGAACCTCATTAAATTTATGTCTCTCTTGTATTATGTTTTTTGCATTTTATTTCTATATTTATTTCATTAATATTGATTTGTGTTCTATATTCTTAACAAGTGGTATAAGATCTAAAGATTTATTTGGTAGATAAAATCATAGGAAAAGATACTTCCTAGTTTGAGTGGGAGTAATGGCAAAAGAAGGCAAGTTTAAGGTCAAGAAGTTAAATGGAAAAAAATACCAGCTATGAAAGATGAAAATGGAGGACTATATATATCAGAAGGATATTTTCTTACTATTGGGTAGAATATCAAAGAAGTCAATGACTATGAAGGATGAATAATGGGAATTTCTTGACAAAAAGGTACTAGGAACATTATGACTATGCATGACAACATCAGTGGCTTTCAATATTTCAAAATAAAAGACAATAGAGGATGTGTTCAAGGAATTGGATAGAGTGTATTAAAAACCCTCAGCCTCCAATAAGGTATTTCTTATGAAGTATTTATTTAGTATAGGTATTTTAGAAGGTGGGTCTATTGCTAATCATTTAAATGAATTCAACATAGTCACAAATCAATTAAGCTCTATAAGAGTAAAATTTGATGATGAGGTTAGGGATCTTTTGATTGTGCTCATTGCTATAAATATAGAATGGTAGGGTCACGGTAATGAGTAATTTTGTTTATGGTTTAAACACTTTAAAGTTTGATGATGTTATTGGTGTTATTCTTAGTGAGGAAATGTGATAGAAAAGCATAGGTGAGACATTAGGTAATGAATTGACTATGGAGAACAAGGGAAGATAAAAGGATAGAGGAAAGGGAATAGGGAATAATGGGAAGTATAAGAAAGGTAGATCTAAATCTACATGAACATTGGTGTAATGTACTTTTAGGAAGAGAGGACACTTGAAGAAAGATTGTTGGTTTTGAAAAGGAAAATAAGGAGATGGAAAATAATAAAAAATTAGTAAGAAAATGTAGCAGGTGATGTGTTGTAAAATTATATAACCCCTTAATTATATAATATTAATTTTTCTTGGGTGTTATATTTAGGCGCTTCATTTTATGCCACACCCCATAGGAAATATTTTCAAGACTATATTTAAGGTGATTTTGGATAGGTTTATTTGGGTGATGGTGAACATTGTAAAATTATTGCAAAGGGTAAGATATAGATAAAATTATAGAATTCTTAACAAATAGTTGATGAAAGAGGTGAGGCATGTTCCTAATTTGATAATAAATCTAATTTTATTAAAGCAGTTAGGAAGTGAGGTTTGCACAGTTACATTTTTAAAAAAAATGTAGAATATCACTAAAGGATCATTGGTAATATTAAAAGGAGATTAGGTAGGTGTATTATATTTATCTACTAGTAATGTTACCTTTTCTATTATTTTATCTTTTATAGAAGTGGATGCAAAATGATGGCACCACAAACTTGGGCACATAAGTGAGAAGGGGATGCAAATTATCCACTCAAAGAATTTGTTTCTAGATTTGAGGAAGGTAGATTTAGATTTTTGTGAGCATTATGTGTATGAAAAACATAAGAGAGTCAGATTTTTTAGAGTTAGGAAGACAAAGAAGGATGAAAAGTTAGAGATTATGCATATAGATGTATGGGGATTGACTTAACTATCATCCCTTGGTGGATATTCTTATTATGTTACTTTTATCTATGATCCAACAAAAAAAACTTGAGTTTATTTCATACAAAAAAAATCTGATGTTTTTGATACTTTTAAGAAATGGAAATATTTGGTTGAGAATGAGATAGGAAATAAGTTAAAGTGTGTCAGATTAGAGAATGGAGGTGAATAATACAACAAGAAGTTTGATCATTACTGTTCATCTCATGGGATTCATAGAGAGAAGATGGCTCCAAGAAAACCACAACAAAATGGTGTGTCATAAAGGATGAAGAGGAAAATCATGAAGCATGCAAGGAGCATGAGATTGCATTCAAGGTTGCCCTTAAAGTTTAAAAAAAAATGTTGTGTATATTATTGTTTACTTAATAAATAAAGGGACTTCAATTCCTTTATATGGTGTGTTGGCCATATGATTGTCATTGATGTCAATAGGAGCATTATGGATTTCATTGATGTAAGAGGATAAAGCAAGATTGATAGAGAGAAGAGCATGTTTTACAATTTCACAGTGTAAAGTTGTCAAGCTTTTACAGAGACTATTTTTGGACCACCTGAAAAGTAATTAATATAATATCTATTATGGTTTTTTCAAGAGAATTTTTAAATATATGGTCCATAGGTTCATTTAAGAAGAAATGAGCTCAGAATTGATTTATTTTAGCTCTCAGACATTACAAGCTTTATCGGTTAAACCCTAAGGGTTTAAGCCATGGTGTGCATACACATGTTATTTTTTTATGTTGCCTAATTATAGATGGGAATTTGTTACTTAAGTTATAACTTAATTCCTTATCATCATTGTGCAACTGGGCCCTTCAACCTAGTAATTACCAACTCAAGAAATTTTCTAAGACTTTATATTTACTAAGTCCTTGACTTAATATTTATCCCAACTTGATCAATAGTTATCAATTAATCGTATGTTGAATATCTAACAAAGCATAGAAAATTTAATTTGTCAAAAGCACATACAATTAAATTCACTAGTTACAAGTGTCATAATCATAGAGCTTGCATAGTAAATCTATAGAGTGGTTTAAAGTCAAATATTCAAGGATTAACACAAGGATGCCAAATATCTTAATATAAAGAACTAACATCAAAGGTGCAGAAGGCACGTGAGGGTGCCAAGTGTCACATTTAGGGGGATTGTTAGAGATAAAGTTTGAGCTTGTCAAAAGATCAAAAAATGAGTGTGTGATCATGATATGAATATATAATAGAGTGAGTAGACTCAATGGAGTCAACTTATCAATGTTTAACAATACAAAGTTGAGTTAAAGACCAAGCTAGTTTGATAAGATTGATGGATTGTATTATTTTCAAAGATTCATGAATCAATGAGATGAGATTAAGAGCTTGATGTTTAACATCAAATAAAGGAAAATTTTGTGCAACTTTGAATATCTAACAACACATGGGATCTCAAATAAAAATATCTAATGGATGCATTTAAAAGTTAGAACATTAAATATTAGAAGCATATAAGGATTCAATGGAGTATGTCAGCTTGTCATAACTTGATATAATAGATGCATTTTAAAGTTGATAAAATTGAATGAGGATCATCAGATCATGGCATAAAACTTAAGATCAATGGTTAGTATTTAAATGTTTAGTCATCACAATAGTCAAGTGGAGGAACATGTAGTTAAGCTATAAAATATGACACAGATAACAAAATTGATTATGGTGATCGATAAAATTTATGTAATAATGCATGTGCATCAAAACTAGAGCCTAGTATATGCTAAAGATAGTAATAAGACCAAGAATCATTGTGGCAGAGCATGAGTTCAAGATGTGGGAAACTTGTTGTTCAATAAATATGAATTGAGTCCAGACTTAGAGTGATGTGTTAGTAAACAAGTATGAACATAGAGAAGATGTGGAAACTTAGATCAAATTATTATTTATGTGTCATCTAGGATATAGGGAAATGTTGTTGGAACTATTGCTACTAAATAGAGTCAAATTGAGAGAGAGAGAGAGAGAGAGAGAGGTAGAGAGAAAGAAATTGATGGAGTGTGTCAAATAGATAAATATAGAGACATAGAGATAGAGGGGTACAGTGGAAGGGAAGAGAGAGATGAAGAGTAGATTTTGAGAAGTTATAGAATAGACTTGTAATAGAGAACTAGAAATGGATTAATTTATGAATTAATACTGTAATCTATAGTTATAGCTCCATATTTTGAATATAGATTTGATTAGTGGGTGCCATCAAATAAGCTAAGTTGGTGTTCAACTAGGGAGTCAGTGCTTCATCAGAGTAGGTGCTCTTAAATTAGGGTATTGGTGTCTCTTTAGAGTTGGTTCCTTTAAACACTATAACCAGTGAGGTTTTGAATATGGGGCTAGATTATAATAGTAAATTCTAGCAACTATTCCTATCATGGTTTTTCCCATTGGGTTTTTCATGTATACATATGGTGTTGTGTCTATTTGTGTGTATGTGATCTCTACATGTATTTTTAATCTACATTAAAAGTCACAAAATGGACTAAGTTAGTCAATCTATTGATTCACCCCCCTTTCATTAGATAGTTGTGTTCCAATAATTAATATCAAATCTAGGTTTATTTAGAAGAAGCTTGAACATATTAGGTAGATATTGGATGGTGAACACAAATATCTAGTCAAGAAGGCTCTTCCTCAAACAAAGAACCTCTCTTTGATGGATAAAACTATGCATTTTGGAGTATTAGAATGGAAGAATATTTATCTTCATTAGGGTTTGATGTATGGATATATATTGTAAATGGATATACATCTCCTGCTACAACTCCTACTAATCAAGCTACCAAGAAAGCATATGAGAGAAATTCCAAGGCTAAGAATACTATCTTTTGTGGATCATCTAATTCAGAGTTTGTTAAAGTGATACATTGTCAAAATCCACAAAATATCTATAACAAATTAAAGAGCATCTATGAAGGTGATGACAAGGTAAAGCAAACCAAGTTAAAAACATTCAAAGGCAAGTTCGAAAGCCTTAAAATGAATGAATAAGAGAAAATTATAGATTACCTCCTTAGAGTAGACGATATGGTCAATGCAATTAGAGGCCTTGGAAAAGAAATGAAAGATCTAATCATTGTCAAAAAGGTCCTAAGATCTCTACCATTAAGGTATGACTCAAATATGTTTATAATAGAGGAAACAGTAAATATGGATAAACTCAATATTGATGATTTGCATGGAACATTCAAAACCTATGAGATGAGAATGGGAGAACAAATACCTTCAAGAGAGAAGCTACATTCAAAGCATCCAAACCATTAAAGGTAGAAGAACCCACTCTAGATCTCAGGAGACTGATGAAGAAGAAGCTAACTTTGTTAGAAGATTAAAGAGAGGGTCTATAAAGTACAAAGGTAAGTTACCCTTTAAATGCTTTAACTATGGTAAAGTAGGATATTTTTCTACCAAATTCCATTATAACAAAAAGGATAACTCTAAGCAAGAGGAGGATAGTAAAAATATGAAACCCCACTATTCTAATAAGAAGAAATTCTTCAAAAACAAGAAAGGCTTATACACAAATTAAGATAATGATGCATTAGATGATTTTGATAGTTTTGATGATGACCATGACTATGTTTTTTTGGTTGAGGAAAATGAAGTCATATTCATGACCTTAAGATCAATTTATATGGATCAATAAGAAATTCAAGACTCATATGAAGAATAAGGAGAAGTGGATATAGAGTGTGAACTCATCTATGCTCTAGATGAAATTGACAAGTCGATAAAAGAGAACTTAAAATGGAAGAAGCTTGGACAAAAAGAGATTGAAAAAATGTCCAAAGGTCTTGAAAAATATGATCAGATGGTGGTTATCCTAAAGACACAAGTTAAAGATTATAAAAGAATATAATATGTAGTCAAACTTGAAATATAATCTAAATCTGATGAGTGCATGAAATAAGAAGTAGAAATAGTGGATTTGACAAATAGAACTTGTTAAAGATAAAGAAAAAATACACAAAAATCTAATGCTAAAAGGAGGATTAGATATCCTTGATGAATTGACCAACTCTCAAAAGTTTTCAAAAAAGAGATATCATCTTGGTTATGAAAAAGGAAAAAATTCCATAACTAGTACATCTGCAAACTCATATGACAACTTCAAAGCAAAAGGAGAATCAAGAACAAAGAAAGAGAATGCCTCCAAAGATAGAAAGATAAGCATTAATAATATGAATAAAGTGAAAGAATAAAATAATCCTAAAGAACTGAAGGCAAAGTTAGTTGATGTAGATGATTTCATAAGGATGAAATTTTTGAAGAAGCTAGAGTTTAGAAGAGCTCATCATCCTGCACAAGGAAATGTTATGACCAGGTATTCCTCATCCTTTTGTGTTTATTGTTATACCTATAATAAATTTGGTCATATGGATATTGATTTTAGAATTTTACCTAAAATGAAAACATATTTTATAAGAAAAAACTCATTTTTACCCTTGTTAGATACAAATGTAATATGTTATACTTATAATAATTTTAGTCACATAGCTAGACAATGTAGAATACGCTTTGTAAGATCAAAAAAACAAAGTGAAAATAAAGGCATGCATCCTAGTATGAATAGAGGTTCATAAGTCTCTAAAAAAGGGGAAAATTATCCAAATAAGAAACCCAAAGATGTGTGGAAAGTGAAAGATCAATCTATGATTGCTCAAACTACACTCCATGCTAAGGAACAAAATTTATGGGTAATAGATAGTGGTTTCTCAAAACATATGACTTATGACAATATCAAGTTCATCAAACTAATTAAATGTAAGGAAGGATCTATCAGCTTTGGAGACAACACTACAATAAAGATCCAAGTTAAAGGAAACTTGAACATAGATAGACAATTGCCTACACACAATGTCCTTTATGTCAAAGGATTAAAGCATAATATACTAAGTGTCAGCCAAATGTGTGACAATGGATATAAGGTCACATTTAATGTAGAAGGTTTTAAGATAAGAATATCTAGAAGATTAGTTGTAGAAGGGAAAAGAACTGAAAGCAACATTTATAATCTTAGTGAAGTGAATGGTAATAGTTGCTTGATAAGAAAGGTTGATGAGAGTTGGTAATGACATAAAATAATGGGCCATGTCAATTTTGATAACCTAAAAAAGGTGAGCTCAAATAAGTTTGTTAGACACATGCCTAATATAAACAAACCTATAGACACTACTTGCATGAAATGTCAGCAAGGTAGGTAGACAAGGGTTAGATTTCAAATAAAGAAGTATGCAACTACAAAGCCTCTAAAATTAGTTCATACTAATATTTATGGTCCTATTAAGATAAGAAGATCTAAAAGAGAGATATACTTCATGTTATTTGTAGATGATTACTCAAAAATGACATGGGTAACCTTTTTGAAGGATAAGTCTTAGGCATTTAAAAGATTCAAGATATTTAGGGATATGGTAGATAATGAGATTTGATGAAAAATCAAATGCTTAAGATCTAATAAAGGTGGCTAATGTAGAGTAATTTCCTAATCTACGTCATATTCAATTATTTTTAGTTGAGCACTACAATTTTGGCACTTCGGGTGAAGCCATAGAGTTTTGGAGCAGAGGACGGGTTCATTTTGCCTAAGTGTCAAAGCGCAGTAGAAGCTGCCAAGTGTCATCCTCAGAGTGTGGTCCCTTTTTACCTTTTATTTCTTTTCATTTCAATTTTGGCCTAAGTATTGGATTCAAGTTGAAGTGACCACGTGTCAGCCTTTAAGAGATGAAGATGGACAACTGGCAACTTCCAAGGACCTCTTTGTAACTTTTTAGAGAACCACAGATCGTGCCACGTACCTAGTAGTAGTTAAATGGAACGCACCACGTGTCAGCATCTGCATATCATAAGAGGCACTCATGTTTTCTATTTTGACAAAGACTTCCAATGAGTTGAGTGATAGAGAGATTGGAAAGCACCAGGTGGCAGTTGTAGAGGCCCTAAATTACCTTTTGAAGAAGCAACAGAAGCCACCACGTGTCAACTGCCAAGAGCCTTTGTTTCAATACCTGGATCCATGCTTTCCGTTCAACGCATAAAGGCATCATTCATTTTGCTAAGTATCAAAGTGTAATGGAGGCTGCCAAGTGTCACCTTTTAGGTTCCTCTCTACTCCATTCCCAAAAATTGGAAGGCACCACATAGCCCCAATAGGAAAAGTGGAAGATACCACGTATCTTCCTAGGAGCAGTGGAGGTCACCACATATCAACTTTTGAGAGATCACCTTTGAGCCTAATCACTAAATGAAGATTGTGGTGGGTCCCAAATTATATTTTAAAGAAAGAAGAAGTGGTCAGGTGTCATCCTCTGGTGCCTTCTAGATCAAAAGGAGAGTTTTTCATAAATTGGCTAAGTATCCTCTTCTGTCCTAATTAATAGAGTGACCGTCTACCTGTTACAGTGAAACTAGAGGGAAATTTGGTGAGAGTTGATTTGAGTAGATGAAATAGTGAACTGAGTAGATTTTTGGGGCTTATGAGCATTAAAGGCACCATCTGTTTGTCCCCTAATAGTGGAGGCAGAGTAGACAGTTGAGCGGCGAAAGATGTGAAGGATGGAGAAGATTGTGTAGGAAAGAAAGTGATCAAAGGAGACACCCAAGGCTATATAAGTAGGATTGTAAAATATAAAAGGGGGTAAGAAATTCTTATAGTTTTAGACTTTTAGAGTTTGTGACCAGTAATATCATTTGCTCTTGTCTCAATTTTCTTGAGTTGTAAGGTTGATATAATTGTGCATGTTTCTGTGCCCTTTATGTGGCTAAATGAATTAAGGAAATTTGAGCTCCATGCCTTGGTTGGTGTTATCTGTGTCATTTGCAAAGTAGTCTATATTGTAGATTTTCTAGTGTTGTGATTGGAAATGTTATTTGCTTTTGTCTTGTTTTTTGGAGTCTAAAGTTCTACATAACTATGCATGACTTCTGCACCTCTTATGTGATTGGAGGATTCTACTAAGAAGATAAAACCTTATGCCTTTGTTGACAATTCTTGTATCTCAGCAAAAGACTCCCCTGTTGTGAGCCTCTATTTCTATTATTCCAATCTTTTACATTGATCATGCACTTGTCTACTCTTAAATGTAATAGAATCATATAATAGCCTCATTATGCTTAGGTTAGGATTATGATTATGCTCAAGTGCATCACCATAGATAGGTTTTAATTCTTGCATTTTGCATTTCTGTTTAGTCTCCTATCCCTTTTCCCCAACACCTATAAAATAGAAGAGACCAGCTTCTTTAAAACCTGGAGGTTGTTTCAAGTCGCATCGTCCCACAGCTTGAAACTTCCCATTGTTGATTGGCTAGGATCTAGCACAATTTTACACCATCAATAGTTTTTGGCATGCCCGGTGGGACCAATCTTTCAAAGAGTTGAAGAATTTTGGTGTATTCTTCAGCCAATCTACCTTTGGAGGTTTTTATCGACACCAACAATGACTCTGAGTCATCAGCCAATCAAGCAGTATCATCAAGAAATCCCTTTGGTATGTATAACTCTGTAACTCATAGCTATGAGTCTTATTCTCCTTATATATTTAATCAAGAATAAACTTCTCCTAGAATTATGTCAAGTAATGAGGATGCACATGGCCACGAGCTATACTAGTTTTATGCCTAGCCTAATCTCATTTTTACCTTCAAGAAAGCATTGTTCGGATTTAAAAAATATGTGTTAGAGCTTGACAGCAGAAGGGGATATGTCCAAGAGATTCCTTGGTATATCATCTATCAAGTAAGGGAAGTAATAGATCTGATTAAAAGTGAGTGGGATCCCATTGAAAGGGCAAATTGGCAAGAACTTACATATGAGATGTTAGAAGTGTGTGGATTGATTTCATTTCTAGAAGAGAGGATAATCATTCATGAGAACCAGCCTTACCAAGTCTACCAAACTTCATATCCACCACCACAAATCCCATATCAGACATACGCCACCCCTATTCATGAGCAGGGTCAAACCCATCAAGATCACTTCCCCAATAACACAGAACCTATAATAGCAGTAAGGGAAGATGATCCCAAACTCTCAATTTCCACTCAAGTCCCTTCCACCCCTACTCAAGAAGATTCTTCTTTTCCATCACAACCTTCTTTTTCATCCCCTTTTGAAGAAGAATATATTTTGAAGGAGGCAATTGAGTATGCAAAAGAATATGCTCAATTCATGGCTAGTCAAGAGGATTCCATAAGTACAGATGAGGAATAAATCACCATAGGTACCCCCTTTGATGAGCAAGAGGATAAGCCGCAAGCTTTTTCCTTAACTTTAGATGAAGAAGAGATCATTTCTGACTTCTTTCTCACTTTGCAAGAGGATATGAAGGAATATTGATGTTCCCTTGACCAAGTCATTGAGACAGATGACACTATCATTCACAAAGGCTATGGATTGGCTAGATATAGAGAAGATGACTATGAGGCCCAAATGAGTATGCAAAAAGAAGGCCATCTTTCAATCATTAAGGAGCATACTGATGCAATAAAGCTGGAATCTGAAGAAGATGAGCTAAAAGATAATGGATATCAAAAGGCATAGAGTGAAGAACCAATAGCCAATGATTTCTTGATGACACCCAACAACATGAAGAACCAATATTCAATGGGCATTCAAAAATAAGAAGAGTTTATAGGTGTCAAATACATGTTTTGCTCAGACTCATTCGAGTGTAGGCAAATTCGTGTGGCCGACGTAGAGGAAATCCCATCAAAGGTATACCTATTGCAATCACTGGTATGGCAACACAAGTTGGCTTGTCATAAAGAAGACATTGGAAAGTTCATTTTTGATCTCGGAGGAAAATAAGGATTTGTAATTAATGTAGTTAGTTAGTTTCCATTCCCGCATTGATTTGTTTTGTTTCTTACTTTCCCACTTTTCTTTTAAAATAAGCATTTTAAATGCAGAGTCAACATCTTAGAAGCTTTAAATTATTTAAATTTTGCCACAATAAATGCTTCCCCAAATCTTTTGAAATATCTAAGGTACCTTGCACTACATAATGTGTCTGCCTCACTATTTCCCAAAGATTGAGTAGGATTTGCTAACAGTTGCCTTAATTTAATGCTATTTGGGACTTGATAGGCCATAAATATCCCTTAGCAAATTTTAAAGATTACAAAATCTTAAGCATTCCTGTGAAAATATCTTGCTCATTGTGATTGTGGTGCCTAGTGAAATTTGTTGCAGCAAGCATGTTTTTATCTTGCAAAAGGTTTATATCAGGTTATTATACAAGAGATTTAGAGATGGCAGGAACATTAGAAACACCTAGGAAGAGAAGAAGGGTACAATTCCAATTGGACCCAAAAGAGGAAGAAGAACCTTCATCGTGCCCAGTGCAGAGCACTATAACTTCTCCTTAGGTAAGAATTACTCCCCCTCCCCCCTCTCAATCCATTCCTCACTTTGCTGGCATGGTGCATCCACCTAGCTAAATGACACCTCACACCAATGTTGCCATTCCCATTTTACAATTCACCTCATCCTTGATGCCTCAAGCCTTAACATTACCCTATTTTTCCCCTTTTATTCTTAGAAAGATGCCCCTACAACTCACCCCTACACAATCAATGGCTCTCCAATATGGCCTGTCGCAAGGATTTCCCTTCGCAGGGGGACATATTTCATCCCCTTCCACCTTCCAAATGTAGCTGATGCCATAAGGAAGGAAAGAGAAGCTCGATTGGAAAAGAATAGAAGTAAAGAGAATAAAGCACCGGTGGTTCCACATTTGAGGTCACAATTTGACCCCATCCAATAATAGCTGATGGTGACCCATTTGTCGCCCAATGTTACCAGGCTGAGCGAACAAATGCGGCTGGAAGACTACACCATGAATGCAGTGGCCATCGACATGTCCCTATTCAGGCCTCAAGATAGAGTCAAGCTCATGACTGAATCCACTTTTGCAGTCATAGAAGATTATTTGAGAATATCAAGGAGACTGCAGAAGATGGACACTGACCTAGCCATAAAAAAGGCAAAGTACAATAGTTTGGCTAAATAAATAAACTAAAAGGACAATGAGATAGCTAGTCTACAAAAATAGTTGCAAGATATTATTTCCCTCTAGACTCAACAGGCAATTTAGGCCTAAAATGATTCATTAAAGACAGAGCTTATACTTGTAAAGGATGCAACAATAGCTCTAAGATGAGAAAATGCAACACTACGGGGAAGAGTCGAAGGAATCCAACTATAATTTACCCAATCACAGCAAAGGTTGCTCGAAGAATAGAATAAAGCTATAACTTTTCAAGCCCAGCTCTAGGTAGAGCAGCAACAGACCACGCAACTAGCAATTGAGATAGCCAATAAGCTAAGAGATATTAGAGTGGTGTAGCTAGTAAAGGGCCTTTACAAGTCAACGTGGGAGAGAATCTCTTCAGAGATTCTCTAGCTCAGGCTAGTTTTCACCTTCCTCTTTAAAGCACAATAACTATGTGAGAGGGTTGAGAATCTAGTATAGAGCACTCTAGCCATGATCTCTAGAAGAGTCACAGACTCTCATTATTTACTATAGAAGCTTTACAGCTCAAGGGATGTAACATTGGTAGCTATGAGGATTCCTGATAGAATGGCCACCATGAAATGGGTTAATGAGGAGCTCAATTGTAATGACATAGCCAATAATTGTAGAAGCTGTCTCGATGTCATCAAAGAAGGCATCAAAAAAATGAGGCAACACATTAAAGATCTAGTGTAACTGGGCCTTCCTTCCCCATTTCTAGATGTGAGGATGGTGCTGATGGTGGATCAAATCCAACCATTGATGCTAGTCAGGCAAAGGGATCAAACAATTTTTTAGAGCTTGTGGGATGATTCTCCAACCTCTTAGGTTGAAACTATTCTAATTCCTATTTTCTAGCTAGAATCCAAGCTGAAAACCACTGGCCAGGTCCTAGAAACCTTCTCACATAAGGATCTCATTAGCTTGGATTTGGCTTTTGATGAGTTGCAGAACAAGCAAGGATTATCTGACCATGAGTTGTCTATCTTCTAGACAGCTCTTTTGAAGCTGTAAATTTTGAAATTTTGATCGAGCAAGAGTCAAGTTCTTTTTGAGCAGGCTTAAAAGCCCTAATGGTCACCAATAACTATAGATTAATTTCCTACTCTACATTGAATTCAATTATTTTCAGTCGAGCACTATAATTTTGGCACTTTGAGTGAAGCCACAGAGTTTTGGAGTAGAGGATGGGTTCATTTTGCCTAAGTGTCGAAGCACAATGAAAGCTCCCAAGTGTCATCCTCAGAGTGCAGTCCCTTTTTACCTTTTGTTTCTTTTCATTTCAATTTTGGCTTTAGTATTGGATTCAAATAGAAGCGACCATGTGTCAGCCTCTGAGAGACAAAGATGGACAGCTAGCAACTTCTGAGGACCTCTTTGTAACTTTTTAGAGAACCACAGATCGTGCCATGCACATAGTAGTAGTTAAATGGAACACACCTCATGTTAGCATCCACATATCATAAGAGGCACCCCTATTTTCTATTTTGACAAAGACTTCCAATGAGCTAAGCAACAAAGAGAGTGGAAAGTGCTAGGTGGCAGTTGTAGAGGCCCTGAATTACCTTTTGAAGAAGTAGTGGAAGCCACTATGTGTCGACTACCAAGAGCCTTTATTTCAATACCTGGGTCCATGCTTTCCATTCAATGCATAAATTCATCATTCATTTTGCTAAGTATCAAAGTGCAGTGGAGGCTGCCAAGTGTCACGTTTCGGGTCCCTCTCTACTCCATTCCCAAAAAGTGGAAGGCACCACATACCCCCAATAGGAAAAGTGGAAGATGCCACGTATCTTCCTAGGAGCAATGGAGGTCACCATGTATCAACTTCTAAGAGATCACCTTTGAGCCTAATCACTGAATGAAGATTGTGGTGGGTCTCGAATGATATTTTAAAGAAAGCAAAAGTGGCCAAGTGTCATCCTCCAGTGCCTTCTTGATCAAAAGGAGAGTTTTTCATAAATTGGTTAAGTATCCTCTTCCATCCTAATAAAATAGAGTGCCCGTCTACCTGTTATAGCAAAACTAGAGGGAAATTTGGCAAGAGTTGATTTGAGTAGATGAAATAGTGCACTAGGTAGATTTTTGGGGCTTATGAGCATTGAAGGCATCGTCTATTTGTCCCCTAATAGTGGAGGCATGCCTAAATAGTTGAGTGGGTAAAGAGGCAAAGGATGGAGAAAATTACACAGGAAAGAAAGTGATCAAAGGAGACACCCAAGGCTATATAAGCAGGATTGTAAAATCTAAAAGGGGGGGAAGAAATTCTTATAGTTTTAGACTTTCAGAGTTTGTGACCAGTAATATCATTTGCTCTTGTCTCAATTTTCTTGAGTTGTAAGGTTGATATAATTGTGCATGTTTCTATTCCCTTTATGTGGCTAAATGAATTAAGGAAATTTGAGCTCCATGCCTTGGTTGGTGTTGTCTGTGTCATTTGCAAAGTAGTCTATACTGTAGATTTTCTAGTGTTGTGATTGGAAATGTTATTTGCTTTTGTCTCATTTTCTGAAGTCTGAAGTTCTACATAATTGTGCGTGACTTCCGTGCCTCTTATGTGATTGGAGGATTCTACTAAGAAGATAGAACACTATGCCTTTGTCGACAATTCTTATATCTCAGTAAAAGACTTCCCTGTTGTGAGCCTCTATTTTTGTTATTCCAATCTTTTACATTGATCATGCACTTGTCTGTTCTTAAATGTAATAGAATCATATAATAGCCTCACTGTGCTCAGGTTAGGATTAGGATTACGCTTAGGCACATCACCATAGATAGGTTTTAATTCCTACATTTTGTGTTTCTATTTAGTCTCTTATCCCTTTTCCCTGACACCTATAAAATAGAAGAGACCAGCTTCTTTAAAACCCAGAGGTTGTTTCAAGCTACATCACCCCACAACTTAAAACTTCCTATTGTTGATTGGCTAGGATCTATCACAATTTAACGCCATCAACAGATAATTCAGCTCAAATTATTTCATAGATTACTATGAGAAGCATGGAATCAAAAGGCATTACTCTGCAACAAGAAGTCCACAACAAAATGAAGTTATTGAGAAAAAGAATATGACAATCAAGGAGATAACTAGAACAATTCTAAAAGAGGCCAAGCTACCTGATGAATACTAGAGAGAATCAGTCCAAATAATAGTATATATCTTGGATAGAGTTAAAATAAGGGTAAATAGTGATAAAAATCCCTATGAACTATGGTATGGAAAACCTACCTCTGTAAATTATTTTAGAGTGTTTGGTAGCAAATGTTGCATCAAGAGAAAAGATGACAAATTGTGAAGCTTGAATCAAGATGTGATGAAGGAATATTTTTTGGTTATTCTATCAAAAGCAAAGCCTACATATGTTATAATAAAAGGGTATAAAAGATTATAGAGAGCATCAATTTCAAGGTTGAATAAGGCTTGAAACATGTTAAACTTGACAAAGAAATTTTTAATGAAGAATCAAATTATGAAAAAGAAGCAACTAATGAATAGCATGAGGAAGTAAATGAAAATCCACCTACAAGATTTTTTAAAAAGGATCATCTTATAGAGTAAATTATTTGAAATAAGAATGAAGGAGTTCATATAAGGAGAAGAGTTGTAATGAATAAAGAACAAGTAAGTTTTGCTCTAATATCTAAAACTGATCCTAAGAGCTATGTTGAAGATAGCAAGGATGAGAACTGGCTAAAATCCATGGAAGAAGAACTAAGCCAAATTGAAAAGAACAAAAATTGGGAATTAGTTCCAAGACACTCAAACAAAATGTAATAGGTACAAAATCAGTCTTTAAAAACAAGCTAAATGAGGATGGAATTGTTATAAAGAATAATGCAAGATTGGTGTGCAAAGGATATACATAAGTTGAAGGCATATATTTTGAGTAAATATTTACTCCAATTGCTAGATTGGAAGCTATAAGAATGTTTCTAGAATTCTCTAGTTATAAGAAGTTCAAATTATATAAAACAAATGTTAAGTCTAATTTCTTGAATGGGAACCTAGAGGAGGAAGTCTACATATAACAACCTGAAGGTTTTCAACTATCAAATGAAGAAGATTATGTGTTCATACTATTTTTTTTTGTATGGTATGAAAAATGCACTTAGATCATGGTCTTCAAGATTAGACAAATACCTACAATAAGGATTCAATAAAGGATGTGTAGATAGCAGTATATACTTCAAATTAGAAGGTAAGCATATGTTATTTATTGTTGTGTATGTTTATGATATCATTTTTTGTGGTAGCAATAATAGAATGTGTAAAGACTTTTCTACTCAAATACAAAATGAGTTTGAGATGTTTATGCTTGGAGAACTTTATTTCTTCCTTAGAATACGGATAGGAAAAAATGATGAAGGGATATTTATATCTCAAATCATGTATGATAATGAAATTCTCAAGAAGTTTGGGATGGAATATATCAAACTAGTTAGTACTCCCATGATAACTAGATGCAAGTTGAGAAAAAAAGATGAGTCCCTTGATGTAAAATAGATTATGTAGAGTTCAGTGATAGGTAGCTTGTTATAGCTAATTATATCAAGACCTAATATCATGCAAGCAGTGTCCATGGTTTCAATATTTCAAGATGATCCTAAAGAGTCACATGTTTATGCAATGAAAAGAATCTTTAGATATATCAAGAGCACAATTGAATATGGCCTATAGTATCTTAAAAGTGAAGAATTCACTTTGAAAACATATACAGATGATGTGGGTAGGAAGTGTGGATGATAGAATAAGCAATAGTAGTGGTGCATTTTTCCTTGTAAATAGACTTGTTTCATGGTTGAGCAAAAAGAAAGAGTTAGTTACTCTTTCTATAATAGAAGCAGAGTATTTTGTAGTAGTGGCATGTTGTACTCAAGTCTTATGGATGAAAAAAAACACTTAAAGACATCAACGTAGAGTAAAAATCACCTATCTCTATTCTTTTTGATAATTCAAGTACTATTAACATATCAAAGAATCTAGTGATGCATTTTAGAACTAAGCATATATCAATGAATTATCACTTCTTAAGAAAAAAGGTTACAAATCAAGAGGCCAAAATGGAATCTATACCAACATAGGACCAAATTAAAAACATATTCATCAAACATCTTCCCAAGGAACAATTTTAGTATCTGAGATAGAAATTTAGAGTGGTGGATCTTATATCATATCACTAGATCCTAGTGATAGGGCATGAGTCCAGGTGGAGTATCACATAAGTCTTGTTAATCCCAAGAAGAAGAGAGAAAAAGAAACTTAGGTATGAATATTTTTAAAAAAATTTAATGAGTTTATGGTTGCATATTATTGGCTACACTCCATTTGATAAAGGTGGAGAAAATTTTGGACAAACTATGAGATAGGTTGAGTCCCTTTATCATTGATGTCAAAGGGGGAGAAAAAGGACAAATGCTCTATATAAAACTTTGAAAGATCATATCATGTGTCCAAGTTGAGTTTAGGCAAATATTTCATTATTTAAGGGGGAGCAATTTTGGTATGAATATTTTAGCTCAAGTTCATTAAAAGGCAACGCAAGCAATGTTAGAGAAGGAGAAAAGTATTATAAGATCAAAGCATTTATTTTTCCATCAATGCCAAAGGGGGAATTATTGGCCATATGATTGTCATTGATGTCAAAAGGAACATTATGTATGTCATGAATGTCAGAGGATCAGGTAGGATTGATGGAAAGAAGAGCATATTTTATAATTGCACAATGCAAAGTAATAATACTTTTGTAGAGATCATTTTTAGACCAATTAAAAAGTAATTAATAGAAGATTTGTTATGGGTTTTTCAAGAACATCTTAAATATATGGTCCATAGGTTTATTTTAGAATAAATGAGCTCAAAATTGATTTATTTTAAGCCTTGGACGTTATAGGGTTTCTCAATTAAACCCTAAGGGTTTTAGCCATATCATTCATAGGCATATTCTATTTTTATGTTGACTGGCTATAAACATGAACTAGTTACTTAAGTTATAACTTAAGTCCTTTTTTTCATGTTGTGAAACTAAGCCCTTCAACCTAGTAATTACCAGCTTGAGCAATGTTCTAAGAATTTATATTTCCTAAATCCTTGACTTAAGAATTATCCCAACTCAATCAATGATTAGCACTTAATCATACTTTGAACATCTAATGAAGCATAACAAAGTTAATTTGTCAAAGGAAACTCCAAATAAATGCACTAGTAACAAGTGTCATAATCATGGAGCTTGCATAGTAGATCTATGGAGTGATTTAAAGTGAAATAGTCAAGGATTGACATGAGGATGCCAAGTGTCTCAATAGTAGGAATTGATAACAAAGGTGCATAAGGCATGTGAGGGTGCCAAGTGTCACATTCAAGGAGCTTGTCAGAGATAAATTTAAAACTTTTTAGAATATTGAATGGTTAGTGTGTGATCATGATATGAAGATCTAATGTAGTGAGTGGAATCAATGGAATCAAGTGATCGAATTTTAATGACACAAAGGCAAGTTAAAGACTAAACTAGTTTCATGAGATTAATGGAGCATATTCATTCCAAATACTAGTAGTGAGATGAGATTAAGAGCTTGATGTTTAACATTAGATAGAGGTAAATTTCATGAAACTTTAAATATCTAATGGCATGTGGGAGTTTGGATAAAAAGATCTAATAAATGCATTTAAAATTTGAAACATTACATATTAGAAGTGTATAAGGATCCAACAGAGTGTGTGAGCCTATCAGAACTTGATCTAATGGATGCATTTTAAAGTTGAGTAAATTGAATGAGGATCATTAGATCATGCCCTAAAACTTAAAATTAATGGTCGGTATTCAAAAGTTTGTTCATCACAATGATGAAATGAAGGAACATGCAGTTAATCCATAAAATATGATATAGATAATGAAATTAATTATGGTGATTGATCAAATCTATGTAATAATTCATGTGTATCAAAAATAAATCCCAATATATGTTAAAAATAGTAATAATACCTAGAATCATGATGGTGGAGAATGAGTTCAAGATGCAAGAAACTTGTTCAAGAAATATGAACTAAATCCAAAATTGGAGTGATATGTTAGTAAACAAGTATGAACATAGAGAAGATGTGGAAACCTAAATAAAATGCCTATATATATGTCATCTAGGATACATGCAAATGTTCTTAGAGTTATTTCTATTGAATAGAGTCACATTGAGAGAGAGAGAGAGAGAGAGAGAGAGAGAGAGAGAGAGAGAGAGAGAGAGAGAGAGAGAGAGAGAGGAGAGAGAGAGAGAGAGAGAGAGAGAGAGAGAGAGAGAGAGAGAGAGAGAGAGAGAGAGAGAGAGAGAGAGATGAAGTGTGTCAAATAGAGAAATATAGAGACATAGAGATAGATGGGTATATTTTAAGAGAAGAGAGATAAAGATTAGAGTTAGAGTATATAGAATAGACTTATAATATAGAACTAGAATTAGATTCATTTATGAATCTATATTATAATATAGAGTTGTAGCTCTATATTTGGAATATAGATCTAATTAGTGGGTGCTATTAGATAAGATAAGTTGGTGCTTAGTTAGGGAGTCAGTTCTTCTTTAGAATAGGTGATCTTAAACTAAGGTATTGTTGTCTCCTTAGGTTCTATGCCCTTAAGCATTGTAATTAGTGAGATTTTGACTATGAGGCCAGATTAGAATAGTAGATTTTAGTAACTATTCTCACCATGGTTTTTTCCATTAGGTTTTTCACATATACATATGGTGTTGTGTCTATTTGTGTGTATGTGATCTCTACATATATTTTTAATAAATATTAAAAGTTACAAAAATTACTAAGCTAGTTAATCTACTGATTCACCCCCCTCTCAATAGATAATTATGTTCCAACATGGTGGTATTCTATAGGAAACATGGACAGGTATAAAGGTAGACTATTCCTTTTTAAATAATTTTGATTATGAAAAATTTCTCCATATTGATAAAGAAAGTAGAACCAAGTTTGAACCAAAACCCAAGAAATGTAATTTTATTGGATATGTAGTTCATGATTTTAATTACTATTTATGGGATTTTAAAAATTGCAAAATCGTTAGGAGTAGAGATGTGATCTTTAATGAGAAGGTCATGTATAGAGATTAGTTAAATGTAAACAAATAAGAAAATACAAATATAGAATATGTAGTACTTGATGAAATCACTATAAATGAAATTTAAAAAGTGCTAAAAAATTAGAATGTACAACTACAACAAGTACATCAAACTCTTGAAAATGTAGTTAAAATATCTACCAGAGTAAGTAGACTCCCTAAATGATACTCACCTTCACTTTATTATTTATTATTGACTGATGGTGGTGAGATAGAAAGCTATGAAGAATTAATGTAGGTAAAAACTAGAAAGAAGTGGGAGCAAGGCATGAAAGAGGAGATGGACTCATTGGTATATAACTAAATATAAGTTTTAGTTTAGTTGCCTATAGGTAAAAGAACATTGTATAATAAATGGGTTTATAGGTTAAAGGAAGAATATGTAGGGAAAAAGAGTTACAAGGATAGACTTGTTGTAAATGGGTTTGAAAAAAATATAGACTTTGACAAAATATTTTCTCTAGTTGTTAAAATGACTTCCATAAGAACTATTTCAAGTTTGGGAGCATTAGAAGATTTGCACCTTGAACAATTAGATGTGAAGATTGTTTTCCTTCATGGTAACTTGAAGGAGGAAATATATATCAAGAAGCCACAAGAATATAAATTCAAAGGTAAGGAAAAATGGTGTGCACGTTAAAGAAGAGTTTTTATGGCCTAACGTAAGCTCTAAGAAAGTGGTATTTGAAATTTGACATGTTTATGAAAGAGTAAGGTTATAGTAGATGTCATTCTAACCACTATGTTTATTTTAATATATTAGATAATGGTAGTTATATTATCTTTTTAATATATGCATATGACATTTTTATTACAGGGTATAACATGAAGGATATAAATGATCTCAAAAGAAAACTAGAAAATTCATTTTCAATGAAGGATTTGGGTGCTACAAAATAAATCCTTGGTATGAGAATAACAAAAGATAGGAAAAATAGAAAATTGGCATTGTCTCAAGAAGAGTACATCAAGAAGGTGTTAGTTAGGTTCAATATGCAAGATGCAAAACTAGTGAGTACACCTATGGGAGGGCACTTCAAATTAATCAAATAATAGTGTCCTAAAATGTAGGAATAAATCAATTACATGTCCAAAATTTCCTATGCTTTAGAAGTTGGAATTTTAATTTAATGGTGTGCATGATACCAAACATTTATCATGTAGTGAGAGTTGTTATCAATTTTATGAATAATCTAGGAAAGGAGCACTAGGATGTAGTCAAGTGGTTTCTTAGGTACTTGAGAGGGACCATTGATAGATAGGTTTTATATGAAGGATAAGATATTACCTTACAAAGATATGCTAATGTAGACATGGCTAGAGATTTATATGGTAGGAGGAGCACCATAGTTTATGTATTCATTAGTGGTGACATAGTAGATAGTTGGATTTCAAAATTATAGAAGATAGTTGCTTTGTTAACTATAAAGGAAGAGTATTATATAGTTATAGAAGTAAGCAAGGAGATCATATGGATGTAATGGTTCATAAAAGAGTTGAGGTAGAATGAAGAAGATTTCAGGTTGTATAGTGATATCCAAAGTGTGATTCATTTAGCAAAAAACATAGCATTCCACCCAAGAACCAAACATATAAAACTCAAGTATCACTTCATTCATTTAGTTTTGGATGATGGTTAACTAAAGTTCAAAAAGATCCATACGAGTCAAAATCCTATAGATATGCTTAAAAAAGGTAGTAAAAAGGATAAGTTGGGGATTTGTTCATATTCAATAGGTCTTCATGGATATCAAAGAAGATGAGAAACATGTTAAGGTCAAAATTCAAATAAAATTACAATGAAGAGTTGTAGTGGTGGAGTTGCAACAATTAGTCTCCAAGTGGGATATTATTGGATGGTGGAGCTTGATATTATTAGAGTGGATAATTCTCAATAGGGAGGATGTGTGGGGAATTGTAATCCCACTATGGTTTCCATGGGGTTGGGGAGGGGGAAGGGGGAAACACCCTTGAAGTGAAAATTTTATGAAAAATGCATTGTAAAATATTATAATTTCATAGTAAATCTAGACCTTTCACGATTAGGTCACATATATAATGGTATAAATTATGTTGGTACACTTTTTCCCTAATATGTAACCCTCCTTTGAGATGAGGGCCTTATAATCATGGTGGTGCATTGTGGTTGAGTGAAGAGGATTTGTAGTGGATGTATTTTAGGTTTATCGCTTCATTTGTTGGACTAAATAAGAGAAGAATTGGTTATTTATGTGTGGATGTAGACCATATTAGGTGAACCACATTAAATCTATGTCTCTTTTGTATTATGTTTTCTACATTTTATTTCCATCTTTATTTCATTAATATTTATCTTCATTCTATATTCTTAACATTGGATATATGTTTGAATTCTTGATATAATTTCATTCATTGAATTTCACTCTTGGATATTGGGAGCATTTTACGATGAAAGGAATTTACTTTTTTATGTTTATTGGCTTTAGTTGGTAGAAACATAAGTAGAAATAGATCCTCCTTTCATTTATCTATTAGGTAAATTCACCCTATAACATTTACTTAGAGTTTGAGGAGGGATTTATCGGTGGCTTAGATTAGGACTGGAGTAGGTAATACACTTTGGTTTTGAGAAAATTATTGTTAGAAATTGTGAGGTACTTGTTTTTTATTAATGTATGGGATCTATTGTTGGTTCAAATGAATTAGTTATTGTTGTGGTGGATTGTTGGCCATTTATTGTTGTGAATTATTGGTCACTTATTGTCTTTAGATTAACACTTATTTTATTTGGATTGACACTTATTTTGTTTGGATTGGAACTTTTTACATTTGGATTGGTAGTTTTTGGGTTTATTTTGGTTCTTGTTGAATTTGTATTGGCACTTGTTATACATTGGCAAGGATCTCTTGGTGGTTGAAAATGGTATGTTTCATATAGAATGGAAATTATTACATGACACATGTTGGAATGGCATATTTTAGTTTGAGCCAATGAATATACATTAGATGCAATATTAGTTATGGGTTATTGTGGTTCTTGATCAATGGATTTTGATTTTAGAAAGTGGTATTATTGAATGGAATAGACTTTAAAGAAGTAGTTAGGTCAATAAAAAGTTGATTGACATATTATTGGCTAATTTGTTATATTACGGAAGCAATGACTTGCCCATGTTAATATGGGTCAATAAGTTTCCCCTTTATTTTATTGTATGATTAAATAGTTGGTTTTTAACTTTGAACAAGGATCTAACTTTGGATAACCACTACTTATTGAGTTAATTATTTTATGCAAATAGGACTATGTAATTGGTCCATGGGAAAGTCATGTGGGAGCTTGGATCTAGATTCTAACAGTGTTAGAATTTGTTGATCCTTATCTTCCATAAGATTTTGTTCAAATTGAACTTGACTAGTTCTAATAAAGGGAGGGAGATCTTCAAACACTATGGGGTGGTCCTCACTATCTTCACTATACTTATAATTTTAAAGGTATCCCAAAGGATCATAGAATTCTTCCTCAAAACTAGTGACATAAGAGGCCCCACTTCATTTTTACGTATGAATGGTTCAAGTAACCTTGAAATTAAAGAATGGTTTGGTCCTTGGTAAGTATTTGATGTTATCTATTTAGAATTTTTGAACAAAATCAAATGGATTGAAATCTAGAATTGTTTTTGCATAAGAAAATTGAAGTTTGGATTTGAACCAAAGCTAGAATAATGTTAACGGTATTAAAACTTTGAATTGTTTCAAAAATCTTGAAACATTGGTTGGTTTTTAATCTTAACTTGAAATTAAATAATAAACAAGTTCAAATGGTTTGTAATATAAAAAGTTGATTTGGCACAAGAAACTATAAGTCTAAACTAAAAATGGAATGGGAAACATAACGATGCCAAATGAAATAAGACTATATTTTAACTAGTACATGTGACTCCCAAAAATGGCTAAGGGTGGATTGGAATAATTGTATAATGTAACATCTTAGTGCATATATTTATAAGGATGTGTTTGGACATGTTTGTTTTGAGAAATTGGTGTATTTATTTTCAAATGAGGTTGTGAACACAACATTGATTTAAAAAAAGTACTCAGCCAACCACGTAGAAATTGACATGGGTTATGAGATATTCAATGAATCTTTTTGATATAATTTCCTTTGAGAGGATAAAATTTAAAGGTTCATTAAATAAATTATTGAAATTATTGGTAGGGTTTTTAAGCCCCCCTTCTCTTAAAGGTTTGTACTAAAATAATATCTATAGGGAAGGTTGATTTTTCACCCCTAATTAAATGAGTTATTTATAAAAAATGTGGCTTCTAATATAATTTTTCAATTGGAAAACTAGATGGTACAAATATACCTTGTTTTATGTGGGTGCTTTAGAAAAAATCATCAATTGGATGCAAGATCTTATGGGTCATTTTCTGGAGGGTCTAGTCCCTTTGTGACCACTTCAATTATTAATGTATCACTAAAGTAATACTAGTGTAATTAGGCTCCAAATAACCAAAAGCTAAGATAATGCTAGTATAACCCTAATTTATATACCCCATTAGACAACAGGGTTGGTATGATGATAGGATATCACTTACTAGGTCAACACAACCTTAAAGACTACTGGTAAGGCTATGAAATCCACCCCATGAAATAAAAAAATAATAAGGGAAAAAATATGTTTTGTTCATGATTCTCAACACCCCACAATTGGGCAAGAGAAAAGCATACTTTGAAAATGATTTTTTTTAGTAAGGAAAAAAACAAACAAAACTAGGTGAAACCACATTTTTGAGTCACCATAAGGGGAAAACATATACACAAATTTTACAAAGGAAACATAATAAATAAAGAATTAAAAACTTTGTATGAAATTAATCAACATCAAATTAAGCAATTTTTAAGAAAAACCTACTTTGAAATCTGAAAGTTTTATTTAAACTTGAAATAAGATGTTGGTAAAAAATTAAAATACCAAACAAAGTGTGAAAGATGTGGTCATTAGGGTTCTAATTTATTTATCCTTGCTCAAGAAAACCTATAATAACTCATTATAAGTCTGATTGAACCAAAAGAGGAAGTTCAACCTACAAAATTAGATTGAAAAGAATGAAAAACATGGTCTCTAGAATGATTTCACAAGTGCACAGTTAGGGAAAATAGTGCAATTACAAGCCAACAGAAATAAAAATAATAATATAAACATAGATAAAAATCATAGAGATAATTTATTCTAAGTGATGATTTATCCATTTATATACATGATTTTTCCATTTTATTTTATAATTTCCTTGATATGTTACTGATTTAATTATTTTAGGAATTATGGAATGTAAAACCCTAAGTATATAAAGAGTCGAGTATAAAAATTAGGGAATGAATATATCAATATAAATAGTGATTGATTTTTATAATAATTTATTTGTTTACTTCTCTTATAAATAATAATGAAGTACAAAGGAAATACTTAGCTAGAAAAATGACTGAGACAAGCAAGTGGCAGGCTAGAAATTGGTATAGGAATAGTACAAGATGTCATCAATAGGGAATAAGTGTTAGAGTCCTTTCTAAATAATTGTGTTGTCCCTTTGAGAATAGTGCATTGCACTAGTGTCTTCTTGTCTTGCAATAATTACCTTGAGTAGATGGACTAAGGAGTTTCTATGAGGATGTTTGCCTTATTCTAAAAATCCTATATGTATCACCAAGTCTTGAATCACTATTTATTCTAAATTTTTGACTAATATCAATGTGAATGCTAAGCCTCCATGCTTTTTAGGGTATTTATAATCACAAGTATAAGTATAGTGGTGTTAGTAGGATAGGATAAACATGACCTCAACATCTCATGACATATAACTTCGATTGGACTGATGAGTTGTCCAACCATCTCATGTAGGTGGCTCAAGAACTCAAATAGGATATGGTTATGTAATTATTGATCCATTTGTAGTAGATTCATATGAAATTTAAATTATGTGATGTAACTAAAACTATGTGAGATGGATCTGGACCACATGAAAACTTTGAAATATAAAAATGGCTCTAGGCAACTCAAGAATGCCAACTACTATAAATGGAATTAGGCATCAATATAGTGTAAACTTGGTGAAAAACATGTGTTTATGGTGTCTATAGTATCTAATGTGGATAATGACATGTATTTATCACTCCATCTAAGATAACTTAGTGTAAAAATGACATGGTAATAATGTGTCATACACATGCCCCCAACTCTAATATTTGTGTATATGGATTCTAGAATGAGTCACAATAATCTATGTTTATGCATATATGAAACTAAAATAGGAGTGATCATGTCATGCATGATGCCCCCATTATAAGATAATGGTGTAATATTTGTGAAAATTGAGTATATATTGAACCTATCTGATAATCTATGACTAAGATAGTGCAAATCTAAACTATAACTATTGTACCTTTCTGATAATTTTTGAATTTTATGTTTTTGGGGCTAATGGACAATAGCACAATCCCCTTTTCCAATTGCACATTTTAATATACACCATTGCATTTTTTTATTTACCAAATGTGTTATTTCTTAGGAAAACTAAGACTAATCTAGGTGTGACTATGTTTTACTATATTTTCTTGAATTTGAGCTCAGTACTCTATGTCTCCATACTGAAAACTATGTTCTGAGTGCACTAAGATGAAATATTTATTACAAACCCATGTGAATGACCATTATTTTAAGGGGAGTTATTGAAGCTTTATAATAAGTTTCCTCAAAATAAAATCTATGTATCATGTGTGTTAGAATGAAACATATGATATTTACATGATAAGCCAATATAATGTTCCTTCATGACATCATAATTTAAAATAGTCTGAGCATAAATTGGTAATGTATGTTGTATGTTAAATCTAAAATTCAAAAAGTTGTCAAGATAGATATAACAATGTAAAAATGTCTATGAACAACAAATATAAATATAATTTGACTAAACTACCTACGGGTATGGTGCATGTTATCCATCAATGGACCCAAGGAGGAAGGGGAGATGCATGAGGTCCCTCATGGAATCAAAACTAGATGTGAATGTAACAAATAGGAGACAAGTGTCATGTCCTTGATGCATACATAAAATCATACATATAAACACATGAGTAATGCAAATTATGCCAAGGGGACACAATATAAGGGACATGGGCACATGTCACTAAGTTTGATAAAATCAAAAATACAAGGACATGTTCAAATTTCAATATATGCATAAAGAAAACAAGGTTAGATTAGATCCACATGGAAGGACATGTTTAAATGTCCACATACATGATCAAGAAGAACATATAAGGACAAGGGAACATGTCCAAAGCATACACATAATGAAAGGGATTAACTTAGAGCCATATAAAAATTATGTATTCAAATTCCCTTGAGTAGATGTAGAAACAAAGAGACACAATAAAATATAAACTAGTTATAAATGAAATTATGCATAAGCATATGGTACAAATTCATATAAGAGCAAATATATACATAACCTAAGTCCATATTAGTAGTATTCAATAAAAAATTAGTGTAGTATATGATGATCAATATCAAGATATAATCAATGTTAAATCTATGATATTTACTATAAAAAGATGTAACCTAACAAATTATAAGTTGTGTGTATGATTGCCCCAATGGGAAAATAGTAAAAACTATGGATCTAAGTGGAGGACATAAGTTCTATAATAATATGAGAACATTGGAAGGGAACAAGTGAAACATGTATGTATAATAAAAATGATTATAATAGCATAGATATCATATGTCATACCTAGAAAATATAAGGAATGCAAACATAGAAATGCATACAATCTAATTTTTTTTATTAATATTTGAATATTTTTGTACTTTTTCTAAACATGTTATGTTGTTTTCATGTTTTTGAAGCATAAGCTATGTATAATCAACATGAAAATAAAAATATATACAAGGATCAAGGTAATAAATACTATGTATAAGAAAATACTAGAAGTAAATAATATTATGTACAAATGAAATGTAGTGACTCTAAAGATGTAAGATCACATCGATAACATGAAGATAATCAAATGGTAGATCTGGTGGGAGGTCATCCAAAGTTATATATTTAATATAACTATTATCATGTGAGATTTCACCCTTTTTAAAGAGTTATTTAGGATCCTCCACTCCCAATAGAAATATGGGAATAACCCCAAGGTATGGGTATCTTATAATAGGGTTGAGCCTCTAAAGAAGGATGGCTTCCTCTTGGTGGATCACCTAAACTAATTATAATGCAAGAAAAAGGGTTAAAAAAAGGGGGAATGTGGCTTATAATAAATATAATAAGGTGATTCAAAAAACAAAAGTGGAAGACTCCCATAAGCTTGAACCCACACTAGATCAACACAAGATAATGCTAGTTCACACAACCTCACAAACCAGCTATTTGCATAAGTATTTCAGAGACTAGGTTCAAGAAGTAATGAATGGTAACAAAGAGAAATTCTAATACCCACACCAAGCCTACATTAATCATATAAAGAACACAAGTTCATACCTAAAAATAGCTTGAAAACACCTTAAAAGAGGCCAAAAAAGATAATGGATTGGAAGATTTTCCTTCATAATGCCATCATGCACAAGCTTTTTAAACACTAGTTATAGGCAAGAGATAGGTAAATAAAGACATTATTGCTTCAAGAGGTAGTTCTTATAAAATTTTAATAGGGTATATCCTTATTGAAATGAGCATATCTTGCCAATATTCCTTAGAGAGTCCCCTAATAATCCCAAAAATGAGCATCTTTTTACAAATGAGAAAGAATGGGTAATATAGAGAAAGGGAGAAGAGAGGAAGAAAAAATCATGTGTATAAAAAATAATAAATGAACTACCACAACATTTATTGAACTTTGAACCATGTTTGATCCAATTAGGACTAATACATCATAGACAAAATAGCCTTCATTTATCCCAATAGCCTCTGAATCTTTTCATTGGTTGAGTAATACACTAGAGGACAAGAATGTGTCTAGGGTGATGAGTCTTGATCCTGTTATGAAGAAAAACCCTTAGAGACCCTGACTAATTTATCTAATCACTATATCTCCATTTTTGGAGTTTAAACCATCTCCCACTTGACTTCTGAAGATAAATTATTCATATTTATGGATCTAATAGAGCCATGACTATGTCTACTTTAGGCGGCCATATGTACTTATTTGTCAAAACTATTACTATGTCTAAGGATGAGACAATCTATCACATCTCACTTATGTCTAAATTTTATCCAACCTTGAATATGTATCTTTAATATATATTTAAAACCAGTCCCGTTTATTTTTTTAATATAGTTATTATATCGATGAAGATCTGTAGATTACATAACTTTGTTCTAGACTATATTAGGTTTAAACAAACATATCCTACATCTGAGCTTTAATGGCAATAGGGAATCATTATTATCAATCTTTGATATATGTATGAATCTAATTAATGGTGTTTTATTAAGCTCTAATGTTGGTATATGCCCTTTGAAACATTTTCTCTTGGTTTGACCTAAACTGTGTTCAACCTCTACTTGAAAACTCTAGACTTTGACTTTTAAGATTAGCCATTAATATTAATTTTGGCTTCTTAAATAGTGACACTTATAAAACTTTCATCAATAATTATTCTAACCTTTTTATAATGATACACTTAAAATTCTCACATGCTTCTTATAAACCCTTCTGATAGTCTTTATTTGACTCACATGCTTATGCCACGTGGTAGACTTATGCACCATTAATTCTACCTTCTCATGACTAAATGTGCACTATTGGATCCTTGGTCATGTGGAACATTGATATGTTTGGAATGAACCATAATTAATACACTTTTCACCTTCATGCTTATCTTGGTTCTACTAATCTTTTAACTTGAGGTTCATCATTGATCTTTAATTGCACAATTAAATGCACACTATAGATCTATTTGGGACCGATAAATTGAGATATCAATCATGTTCCATTGATCTATGATCTGATCAAACAATATTTTGACACTTTTCATCCATACATTCATCCTTAGGAATATTTTAATCCAAATGGCTATTTTGTGAGGCCTGAACTTGATGTCCCCATGCACATCTTACTCTATTGGATCAACTTTGAAGGTTTTATACTTGTCACAAACCTGTGAAATACTTTGAGAATGATACAAGAGTATCATGACTAAATTTATACATTTTAAGGTCTCCATTATGACTATCTCATTGTGTTATCTATGAAAACCAATTCCTTATTGGCTTTCTATATAGTTGCACTCATTAAGAAAAGATAATTGAGCCAAAAGTCCTGAAGGGATAAATTCCTTCCCTTGATCCTCAAACCATGGCTGTAGATGAAGGTTGCTTAGGACATACATGAAAATATTAATATTTGGGAAAAAATTGACCAATATTTATGGTAACATACTAGGATTTCATGCCTACTATCCTTGATAATTCAGACTATTTGTCATAACTAATCCATTGCGTATACAGAGTCACATGTTTTTCTCCCAACTGATATGAACTGATTCATGGCTAGCCCTTTTTTGAAAACCTCTTGTTTAAGAAATAAGGACAAAAATAAATAAAACAACAAATGTACCCAAGGAAATTATTGAAGGGAAACATAGAATAAAAGGGAAACTAATAGAAATATACTCATTTTTAGGTTCTTTGTCTTCCCACATCCTTAGCCTGTCTATTCAGAATTAAAGGCACTTATTTAAAAATTCCATTTTCTCTTTGATCTCCCATTAGGTTACTTTTATCCCTTAAAACATTTCCAACCTCTATATATAACTTTGGGTAGCACCTCTTAAACACTCCATGAGATAATTAGGGGGTACATCATACTCGTCATTCCATGTTTTCATAGTATCTTCATTAACTAGTAATTGTGGTATGGATGTAAAAATGGAATTGATATAATATTTAAATAATTAAGAGTGGGAGGTTAATGATGGGGATCAAGACCAACTTCAACCTATTGTATTTTATCTTGTAGTATCTTTTTGTGCAATCAATGGGATTATCGGATTCCTCATGACAAGACACATGAGGGTCCTATTTAGGTTGATAGGCATCATGATATTGTTGGTAAGGGTCACACTATAATTTATAGGAAGTAATTTCTTGATAGTTCTCTTGATAACCTTGCTCATAGGGGTTGTCTGAATACATGATGTCTATATAGAAAGGGAAATTGAGGACCATAGGGATGCCATGGTTCATAAGATTGATGGGCATTTTCATAGGACTATTGAAGAGTATAAAATGGGTTATAATAAGGTTGATAAGGAGGTTCATGATATGGGTATTCACCATAGTTATTCATATTAACATTATATGTCAAATGAGATGCAAAAAAGTGATCAAAATCTTCAATGAGACATACCTAGGTTGCGTACAAATAGAAGATCTAATTTGGAGTCACCATTGGTGCTAAGTTTCTTACTTCTAAAATATTATTAGAGGAAAGACACACCAACAATATTTCCACTCTCTTATATCTTGGTCTCATCGAGCATGTCAAAAACTATTATGAAGTGATATGTTACCCTTGTGGAAGAGTTATTTAGGCTCATCCACTCTAAGTCACAATATGGGAAAAACCCCAAGATGTGGGTATCCTATAATAGGGTTAAGCCTCTAGAGAAGGCTATATTCCTCTTAGTTGATAACCTAAACTAATGCTACTATAGGGAAAAGGGTTATAAAATGTGAAATAGGGATCTTAAGAAATATACAAGGTGATTTAGAAAATAAAAATGGAAAACTTCCATAATATTTAACCCACACTATATCAGCACAAGATAATGCTAGCTCACACAACCTCATAGACTAGCTAATTGTATAAGTATTTCATAGCCTAGGTTCAAGAAGCAATGAATGGAAACAAGGAGGTATTATAAGACCCACACCAAGCCTAAATTAATAGTATAAATAACACAAGTCTAGATCTAAAATCAACTTTAAACACCTTAAAAGAGGCTATAAAGAAATAAAATGGAGTGGAAGATTCTCCTTCGTAATGCTATCATGCACAAGCTTTCTAAACACTAGTTACAGTCAAGAGATAGGTAAACAAAAACTTTATTACTTCAAGAGGTAGTTCTTAAATTTTTTTGATAGGGTCTAGCCTTATCAAAATGAGTTTATCTTTCCAAGATACCTTAGAGAGTCCCCTGATACTCCCAAAAATGAGCATCCTTTTACAAATGAGAACTAATGGGTAATATAGAGAAAGGGAGAAGAGAGGAAGCAAAAAGCATGTATACAAAAAATAATCAATGAACTACCACCACATTTCTTGAATTTAAAACCATATATGATCTAATTAGGACTAAACATCATAGAAAAAATATCCTTCATGTGTCCGATAAGCCTTTTAATCTTTTCGTTGGTTGAGCAATACACTAGAGGATAAGAATGTGTCTAGGGTGATGAGTCATGATCGTGTTATGAATAAAAAAATTATAGACCCTAAAAATCTATTAAATGCTCTAGATACATTCTCTAATCACTAAATATATATTTCAATATTTTATGCCATCTCATACTTGACTTTCTTATGCAGATAAGATATTCATATCTATGGATCTAATAAAGCTATGACTATGTTTGCTTTGGGCAGCTATAGGTACTTATTTATCAAGACTATGACTGTGTCAAATGATGAGACACTCTACTAAATATCATTTATGTTTACGTCTAATCCAATCCTAAATATGGATCTTTAATATATATTGAAAACCAATCTCATTTATTGGTTTTCATATAGTTATTATATCGATGAAGATCCAAAAATTGCATAACTTTTTTCTAGACTATATTAGGTTTAAACAAACCTATCTTTCATCTAAGGTTTAATGGAAATAGGGCCTCAATATAAGAAATATTGACTATATGGATATGTCTATTTAATGTTTTTCAAATGAAATCTAATGGTGTTACATTCCCTTTGAAACATTTGCTCTTGGTTTGACTTGAACAGTGTTTGACCTTTACTTGAAAACTATCAACTTCAGCTTTTAATCTTGTCCATTAATCTTGATCTAGGCTTCCAAATTGGTGCCACTTGGTATCCCCATATCAATATTTGGTTTGACCTTATATAACAAGACACTTGGCAAACTTGTGTGCTTCTTATGGACCCTTTTATGAATCTTTATCTAGATCAAGCACTTATGTCATATAGTGGCCTTGTGCACCATTGTTTCTACCTTCTTATGACCAAATGTGCACCATTATATCCTTGGTCATGTGAACCATTGATCTACTTAGAGTGTAATGTGATTAATACACTTGTCACCTTCATGCTTATCCTAGGTCTATTGACCTTTTGACTTGAGGTTCATCATTGATCTTTAACTGCATGATTAAATATGCACCATAGATCTATTTGGACCTATTGACTCAAGCTATCAACCCCATGCCATTGATCTATGATCTAATCAAGTGATATTTTGACACTTTTCATCATCAAATTAATCCTCAAGAACATTTGAATCCAAATGGATATTTCATGATGCCTAAACTTGACATCCCCATGCATGTCTTACTCTAATGGATCAATTTTGAAGGCTTTATACTTGACGCAAACCAATGAATTCATTTATGAATGAACTAGATAGTTCATGACTAAGTTTAGACATTTGAAGGTCACCATTATGAACTAGTTTATTGTGATATCTATGAAAATTTATTCCTTATTGGTTTTCTATATAGTTACACTCATTGAGAAAAGATAATTGAGCCAAAAGTCTTGAAGGGAGAAATTCCTTGCCTTGATCCTAAAACCATGGTTGTAAATGAAGGTTTCTCAGGTTATACTATCAAAGATTTGTATGTGGGACAAATTTATACAATGCTACCCAAAATTGAATAAATCATAATTATTATGGTTAGCATACCATTCTATTTACATAAGTATAGCTGTATCCTTGGCATTAGTCTAGGTTCTATGCTTTTAGATAACATGTTTCTCTAATATGTAAGAAGACTCCTATATATTCGTAGGGTAGATCACATTAGACCACTGGATGTCTCTATGAAATCTATGGTTTTAATTTGGTGCATCATATAAAATGCAAATTGTGTATCCCTCATAATTTAAATTCAAACATATGTTTATATGATCGACTATGGCATCCATTACCTATAACCATGTACTACCAAGTGTAACATATATGTGAGTGCATGTGCTCATGATAAAAAGTAGTGTGTTGACCACCTTAGGGACACATGAAACTAGTAGTGTGATATTTCCTAAATATTTATAACAATGTATAACATGTATATCTATATCTTAGTGCCCTATATGTTGTAAGAATGCCAAAGTATAAGTGTTAGGATTATAATATATATATATATATATATATATATATAGAGAGAGAGAGAGAGAGAGAGAGAAACATGAGGGATTTATTGGTCCTTGATGAAAGCCTTGATAATCAATGGATCATTCCTTGAATTTTGAATTTAGAAAAGAGTCTATTGTGGTGCCTGTACTAATGGAGGTGGAGGATATGTAATTAGGATAATTCCCTGATCTTTGAGTTTATTCAATTTCTATTATAATGCTAAGCATGATTCTATATCATGTTTAGTGATATTGTGAAAGAGACAAAAGGGTCTATAATCCTACTATGATAATATGCTAAAATATATGTGGTGAATTTTGGGTAATTCTGTCAATCCTCTATCAAGTAATATCTATAAAATCAACTATGGTCTATCATATGTATTATCTTTTTGAATCCAAAAAACTTGGTCAATATAAATAGATATAACCATATGTACTGAGTATATATAAGAATCTACCTCTAAGTTTAAGTGAGTGTCTAGACCTATATCTAGGGTATGGTGAAATGTTGGTGATGCTTATTTAGGGAAATTAATGAGTGTTGTAGAGTCATAGTTTTGCTATCTAGGGCCTACTAGTTTGAAGCTCAATTTTCATAAATAATCATCAATGTTCATGGTTGTTATATTATATTCTATGGTGGTCTGGGAATTTGTATCCAAGTTTTTAAAGTATATTTCCTTGTGTTAATAAGTAATGTTAACTATGTTTTGAATATATCATCATCTATCATGAGTATGGGAACATTGTTTTAAGTAGGTCATTATCCATCATGAGTGAAGGTAACTCTATTTTAGTAGGATCTAGAATGGGTGCAATAATAGTGGTATTAGATTCCCATACCTCATATGTATCCACATGTTCTATAAAAATAATGTGAGGCATGGAATCTAGGATAATATGAGATGCACCATATGAATAAATACTTGGGGTACTAGGCTCAATGACTCTATTTTATGCATATAATTTTTTTCTTCATCACTAACATCATTAATTTCAACTATTTCCATCTAATTTGTCTAAATATTATATTATCCTAGTCTTTATCTAATATTTTTAATATATTTCCCATCCTAAACTAACCTTATAACACCATATGCCTAATTAATTCACCTAAGTCCCCATTATCTACTAACTAATCCCACTTGTCTAATATTTGTAAATTTAAAATTCCCATAACCCACCCACCTATCTACTCCTATGATTTCCTACAAGCCAACCCATATTCCTCACTTAAACCTTCTTCTAAAATAGTTTAATATTTCCCTAATCATCAATAGATTCCATAATGGAATGTAGAACTCTCCACCACCCTTTTTCTTATCTAGAGAGTTCTCTCTCTAGAGATTTCTAAATAATTTTAAATTCCATAAAACTCACTCCTTTCTCTCTAAAGTTTCTTTTCTCTAGAGGCTTTCAATGAATTAAAAATTAATTTTAAAATATCCCTCTATGGCCTATTTAAATCCATGAATCCATTTTCTCTAAACAATGAGAATCCAATGATAAAACTCCATGAAAAATTAGTCCATGCTATCATCTTAGTCTTGAATCAAGCCAATCATATGCTATCATAAAATATGAGTCTAAAAGGTAATCCAAAATCCATAATCACAATATTTTTCTTATTTTGATCTTGATTTAGATCACTTATCTTTAGGATTGAAATGTTAGTTTTGAATGTTCATTTACCATTATATTTTTGATCCTATTGGCTCTAGATTTTACTTTTTATATTGGTAATTTGGGTGATTTTGATGTAACTATATATCATAGATCAATTACACAAATTTATCATCTCAAATTTGGTGACCATAGTGGGATCCCTAATTTTGAGCTAACTTGATGTTTGAAAAGTGTTTGAATTTAGCTTGTAGGTCAAGTTTAGAAATAATTTAGTCTCAAATTTTCAAAAAAATTATTTTCCAAGTGAATTGTAATATTTCTCTACAAAAGGCAATTTTGCACTTGTGATTTTACCCTCGACATTGGCAATTTTAACATAAACTTCCTACCTAACAATTAGCCATAAGGGTAACACTATCATTTTTTATATTATTATTCAAAATCACTTCTCAATATCTATGATTTTGATTTTTATCTAGATTTTTAAATAAACTAGTTGTGATTTTGTCAAAATCGCTTATTAGTAGTCATAGTTTTTGATATTCATCTATGATTTTGAACATAAAACTCATGATTTTGATTCTTATCTATAATTTTGACTAATTTAGTTGTGATTTTTCTCTTAGGTCGTAAATTATTTTAATCCATACTATTAGATGTTTTAATCAATTTTTTATAGAAACTTTACTTTCTATTTGACCTAGTTTATTGCAATAAATAAGAAAAGACTCTATCAAACTAGAATAATAAAATCCTAATCTCTAAGAAAAATTGATTTTAAGAAATTACGACTTTGATTCACATAAATTAATTTAATACTTTAAATTGTGATTTTGATTATTATCAAATTTACAAGGTTTTCAATCTCTAATTTCTTTATTTTTTGACTAAGCATATCATTTACTATTTTGCAAACATTGGGCCTCTATTTTTAACACTTGTTTTTATAGGGATAAAGTAAAATCTCATATTAATCGAAACCATAAATTCTAGTTATGATCTTATCTAATCCTATTTTAGTCACACAAACTATTTTAAAAATCACAATCTGATAAATCATGTCTAAACACATTCTGTAAATCCTTTAGTCTTTTATAAGTATATAAACCTATATATTTTTATTAAATCTACAAAATCACTTATTCTCAATCACATTTTTGATTTCAAGTTGTGATTTTTCCTCTAACAGTCATGGTTTACCCTAACTAAAAGCAGTCTACCTAATTTTCTTGGAAAAATTGCTTCTCTATATTTACAGATTTGACATGCTATCTACAGTTTTATAGGTCTTATAAGTGATTTTGAAATTAACTAACCACCTAGTAAATGTGATAGTTTACTTGTATTTTGCATTATTGATTGTCTATATCTATGATTTTGACTTATCATAAGTAATTTTGACTTTATGGAAGTAATTTTTCATAGTACTAGCTATGTACAAGTGATTTTTCTTACTATAGTAGTGATTTTGCATTCATTTTTTGCCTCCAAATTGTCCTTTTTGAGTGCATTATTTAATACCATGTTTAGTGAATTTTTTATCATTCCAATGGTTGCACTACCCCTGAACCCTAAAAGGGGTGATCTCTCTTGACCCCATAAGGGGTGATTCCCATTAACCCCACAAAGAGTTCTACCCCTTAACCCCATAAGGGGATCTACTTCTTGACCATGCTAGGGGCTGCCTCTCTTAGACCCCCATGTTGTGGACCCTCCTTCAAAAATTTATAATTTAAAATTCATGATTTTTTAAGGATTATTGAGCTAACATTTTTCTTGGATTTAGTGGTAATTTTGTATGTCTTAAGACTACGAACATCTTGTCTTCTAGGTCATACTTTTCTAATGTCTTGTCTTATAGGTTGCCCTGTAATATTGACAAATTAAAACTACTAATCACTTTCTTTACAAGACATCTGTAAAAGATTTTTGTATTTTAAAAATCATTTTGTCTATATATTTATATATATCACATCTAAATTAACTAGGTAATAAACTTTTACTCAACTTATCTGTACCCAAGGGCTACTATAGTGTATGTTCTCTTCCCTATATCCTAGAGGAAACTATCAAAAGATCAAATTTCATTAACAACCCCTCCTATTTTTATTTTTATAGGGGCAATGTGACACGGAAGTGATTCCCATGCACTTAGCATAGTCTTAAGGTTTGGTGATGTATAATTCATGACCACATATTCAACTACACTCTGTGTTTTGGTGGAGTATAAAAATAAGGGATAACTATCATTATGATAAGTGGTTGAACCCATACAAGTATTTCATGAAGGGAAAGAGTTAACTCTCTAACCCAATCATTAGACAACACCCTATATGGATCTAGGCTCCATGTACCTAATGTATGTTGGGGACATCATTAAAGATATTTTATATCTTATAATAGGGCCTTCAATCATAATAGGTGACTTATTACCAAAGTCAATATCATCTCTCAAGTGATTTTTAAGTTTAAATGAGGTTGAGAGGGTCTAGGAGATTCTATAATGGGTCACCAACTTATAGCCTCACTTACAAAGATGGTAAAAGATGCTATCATCAAATTACACTCCCAATCAATTTAATAATATTATGTTTTTATTTTACTCTATTTGGTATGTTGTGCTAAAAATTGTGCTATTTGTGAGCTAAGTTAGCCTTTTACCAATGTCTATACACACATATCTAGGCCTCCTTCATATAACATCATCTTATGTATCCTTGTCTCATCATCATCCTGTAAATCTTTATCAATATCTTTTTATGCATATTTTTTTTGTACATGTATGTACATACTTTAATATTTTTTCACTTTGCATCTTATCTTATCTCTCATCACCCCTCTCCTCTTAGTCACATCCTAGTCTAGTTTCATTCACTAGTCATACCCCTACTTCATCATTCTTCTTGGATTACTCTAATATTGTCTTAATATATTATTATATATCTAAGACTAATCTTGAATAATCATACCCATCTTGATTCATCATTATATTACATCTTATCACAAAAACCTGATCCCTCATCTTAATCATATTTTTTCCTATTTTGTCCTAGCAATACCATATCAATTGTTTCATATATTCTCATTTTGTATAATATTGATCATATTTTATAGCCATCCTTGTCTTATTCATCTTATAAATTTGCATCTTATTTATCATTAATCTTAAATATCTTTTTCAATATTACGTATATTGTAAATTCCTACCCCATCATTATCTACCACCACCATCATCTTGTCATCTCATCTTTTCTATTCATACTCTCATCACTTAAATACATTTATCAAGTCTTGTCTCAACCTTATTATTCATTTATCCTTATCACTAATTATCCTTATTTCATATTTAAGACTAAATACACCTTATATATAACCAATCTTGGTCACATCTTTTTTGTTTTATCACCATATCCTCATATCACCTTATCTTATTCATCATTAGGGTCCTAGTCTAAACCAATAATTTGTCTTGACCTTGTCTAGATAAATCACCTTGTCCATAACCATATTACTTTTCATAGTCTAACCCATCCTTACTTTGTCATATTTATCAATACTAGTAATCACATGAAGTTTGTAGTCATACACTAATCTTCATCTACATTGGAAAATGACTATTTTCACATCAAGGTTTTGATTCTAAGCTTGATTATGTCTAATCAAGTTTGATTCATACAAACCATCAAATCCTATCATATTATCCTATCAACCAAGTCATCTCATTCAACTTAAGTTGATAATATTAGTCTTGAGCTAGTCTTAATCCAAACAATCCCTAGTCAAAATCAATCACTCAAGCTAATCTAGTCTCTTGTAAAAAATTAAAGCTTGTCATAGCTCACCTAGTCAAATCTAATCATAATCATTAAAGTCTAGCTCATGTCCTAATTTTTTCTACTTAATTTTGTCTTACCCATCCAACATCTCATATCACTTAGTCAAGCTTATGACTAGGATAAATCAAGCCTTTATCTAATTTTTTTCCACACATCCCATCTTCATCCCTCATTATTTCCATTCAATCTCTTGCACCTTCTTATTGGGGTCGATAAACCACATCGTTCATACTTTATCCCATCATTGCATATAAAATAAATTTGGTTAATACCCTGATTTAGCAATGCCTCATGGCTGATAGGGATGTACTCTTATATTTCCTTGAGATAAGCACACCATGTTATATAAACTTTGATCCCATCTACTTAACATTACCTCTAGTCTGTATCCATCTACATGAGTCTAATTCAAACCCTCCATCCATTAGTCATATATAGTCATTTACCCCTTCTTATACTAGAAAAAGGAATCTAATATTGTCCACCTCATCTACTACTAGTCTTCCCACCCACTCACATCAACAACTATATGATCTAAAGTCCAATGCTTCCACATCCAAGTTAAGAAGTGAAGATAATCTCTATACTCCTCTTCTTATATCTTTAGAAGACCTATTCCACCAATAGGTTACTACTAACATGATGGTTTATCTACCCATATAACATCTTGATCCTACCAAACCTAATCCCTTTTGGTATAAATAAAATCACTAATGTATATATAATTGAACCTAGGGGCATACCATTAATCGATGTCATAATTTACAAAACTATGTCTAAGCCCTCATCAGCCATGGTGACATTGAAATAAATAATAAATCAGATGAATATACACATGAGGGTGAATAAGAAGAGTTATACTAAGATCCAATTCCTAATCATGATCAATCCCTTCCCTTTTTGAGCCAAGGTGATACACTAAGTCCATCTTCCATGGTCCACCTATATTCTAAAAATACTCCATCAAAAATGAATCCATTTCTCATTAATTTAGTCCTCCCTTCTCTCATGAGGTCACTTATAGATAGAATATTATACTATTCTAATTACATCATGTACATCATAGTCAACATCAGAGTCAACACAGGTCTTATCTGCATTAGGATCATGTTTAACACTAGTATATGAATCAGATATTTTTGTCACAAACATCATCCCTCATAGATTTTATAGCTCATTATGACATCTATATATTTGAAAGTACCTCTAATATAGATGTCAACCAATCACAAGTCATATATTTTAATCCCAATTAAGATGATGAAGTCATAAAAGATTTATTACAATCTTTATCTATCAAAGATAGTCAAAGTGGATCTAATCCCATATTGGATGAGTGTCCTAAAATAGTCACAGTGATCATTTTTCTTATCTTGAGGAGATTTTATCTAATGTCAAAATTAGGTCTCTTAGGAACCCCTATGAGAACCATTTTTCTCCATCACCACTCATTGACTTACTAATGATCTCCCCCACCTTCGTCCATCATATATCCTTTTCTTCCAATCAATGATAATTTAATCACATTCCTTTATAAGGATAAATAATGACATACATTATTGGATGCTTACTCAAGAAACATAATAAGTGACATAAATGCAAAGGTCTAAGACCATATTCAAAAGTTCATACATGATGATTAAATCATCTAAAAAGTAAAAATCAATAAAAATTCAGATCATCGTTGAAATGAAAAAGTGTCTTCCCCTAGTAAAATCCTCTTTGAAGCACTAGGGGACCATCAAAGTCAAAATAATCATCATATATCAAGTCACATATCAATATCCTATGGTTAATCCTAAAGTTAGGCACCAGGGGGTAGTCGAGATATTATCAAGCCTAAAAATTGAAATAATGTCAAAATCATTATCAATATGGTTAATAATCATTCAAATAATCAAATTAAAGAATAATTACATAAACCAAACGTCATGGATATCTTAAAATATTTTATCATATGTCATTGATCAAGTGTGGAATGTCCAACATCTCCAATGTTGTGTGTGACTAATATTCCTAATCCTCAAACACCCATCATACTTCATATAATGATTGTATCATCCATTCAAGTCCTACTGTAGACACTAGAAAATAACACACATGGTTCTAGTTGTCAAAATGTCTCAAACTTCTCTTTAACTTATTTTGACTACATGGATAAAGTTAAAATGACCTATCTTAAATTAATCCCTTCACCTAACCCATTTAACCTAATCTCACCTTGGGTCTAGTTAGCCACTTAGCTAACTTACCTTACCTTGTTAACCCTCTTAACCCTCACCCTAGATTACATTGGTTAGTCTACTAACCAACTAAGACTTTTTCACCCTAATTAACCTTAACACCATTTTCACCCCTTTCACCCATTTTTTTAACCCACTTATGCTCAGCACCTCAACCATTATTGATTGGGTCCCAAAATTAGTAACACATCACCATCTATTTTTGAGGTTGCTAGGCATAAATCTAATATTTTTTACTTGATGCATCTTCTAACACATCATGAATGCCTCATTACTCATCATCCTTATCCTTATTACTCTATCACTTTTTTATTATAAAAGGAGGTGAGAAAGAAGATAAATCAATCCACAAATCAATATCCAAATTCTAAATATATGCACTCAAGTCTTCCAAGAATTTGAAGATTCTTCACACAAGTTTCTCTAGTAGCCACCAACCTGAACCTCTATCAAAATCCATCCAAACCTCCCTCAAGTACCATTATGATACCAAAGTCTCTCCAAGATCTTGTTAATTATTTGATTTCTAAAAAGTATCAAACTTCTAATCTTATCTAAGAGCACCTATCTCTCCACCCTATAATTCCCAAATCTTGAACAAACCTTTACCTTCAGCTATACTAAATCTACAAATTTCTTTGTGTTACTTTTTGAAATTTATTAGTCCCATTAGGTAACCATCAATGGTTACCCCTAACCAACGATGGTTACCCATAACCGGTGATGGTTAGCCCCTTTGTTACCCAAAACCCTCATTTTATACCATTTAATTAACCATTGATAAAACCCTATTTTCCCATTTTCTTTACCAAACCAGACCAAAATATAACAAAACATTCATTTAGTAAATTAACATCTCTATTGTTAGTTTATTATATATTTATTTTATATTATCAAAGTATTCATCTTGTTTACTTTTGTGTATGCTTGCTTTCATTCATCTACTTTCATAACTAACTTTTTTTATAGGTATGGATTGATAACCATCATAGATAGCTCACACTTTCTTAGATCTAGCCCTAACTAGGCAATCCACCCTTCCTCCTTATCTAACAAACAAGTTTACTTTGAGTGCTTTCTTATGCAAGTCATCTTCCCCTATCCAAAGAAGAGTTCTCCACTTCATCTAGTTCACACATGTATTTCTACTGGGTTTTTCTACCATATCTATTTCACCCCTTTTTGTAGCATTTATCTCTTTATTTCTTATTAGTCATAAAAGTGAAAAGTCTAGCTTAAACATTTTGACACACCTAGTGGGAACTTAGTTCCCTTTCTTCCTTTATTGTATATTCATCAAATGAAATATGAAAATTTATTTTTGGGTATAAAATAAATTTTTGCATTCATGGTTTAATTGCTTGATTTAGCTCACCTAGTTAATTAAAGCATCATGAATTAATCATAACACATTTATGTTACACAACCAAACCACTCACACAAAAATAAACATCATAACATACTTGAGACAAGGCCCATTGGGATTTCACCACCCATTAGATCACCTTACCCTTTCTGGTGATCCTACTTGGACTTCATCATGAAGGGGAGGACCCACCTCATTCTCTAGTAGAGTATAAACTCTAGACAAAATATATATATTGGCTAAGCAACCTAACTCAAATTCAAGTTCATGAAGTATGGGGAGTAGGCCCCTAGTACCAAGCTACATACCTGATCTAGTGCAAATTATTTTTTAGCACCACAACAAAACTGAAACCATCCTCAAATTGCTCTTTTAGTACCTGGTTCATAATCCAAACTTCTTTCACACTCTCTAATGCATAAGCCAAAAGTGATTTAAAATGAATCCTAGGATTAATTGTGCTTTTAGTTTGTGTCTTGTTTGCCTTAAACTTTTCTTTGCTTGCTCATTATTTGAGATGAGAGTTTCATTTTTATTTTCCAATTCCTCACATGGCTTTTACCAAGCAATATGTTATGATCATAATGGGCAGATTTCACTAACTCCTCAAGGTTTTGGTGTAGCGGTTCATTACATGTGGTATCAGAGCCTCCACCTAGGTTCAAGTCATAGAGTGGGTGGCTACGTCAGCATATCAGTGTTCATTCGGGGCTTGTACATGCAGGGAATCCTCACATCCCCTTAGTTATATGGGTAAAATATATTATGATAATAGAGTAACTTGTGGAATTAGTACATTGGGTAATGGTTGGCCTACATTGGGATTAGGAGGTTATCCATCCATGGGTTAGATAGATGTATATATATAGGAGATGATTATCATGGTAAAGATATCAAGTAAGCATTGAGTCTTCTATTGCCTCTTTTACTTCTTCTTCTTATTCTTCTATCGATTCTTCTATTTCTTCTTCTTTTTCTGCTACTACTACTACTTCTTCTTCTACTGCTTCTTCTTTTTCTACTTCTTGTTTTATATCCCAACAATCTAAAAAGATTCGTTCCATTTCTTTCCATGAAGAAAACCTTTCTGTATAGCTCATTTGATCAAACTAATGTAGTGCATGCCCAAACAAAAAAGGAAGTAATCATCTTTGCCCAAAAGTTTTTGTAAAATGATTCTCCAAAAGGAGCCACCATTCTTTAGCATCAATATCATCTTCCCCTGAAAATGTTTGCAACTCCATGATCCTTAAAAAAATTAGGGTTTATGAAACCCTAAAATGTCAATAACTGATCATAAAATCACAAAAAAACATTTCAAACAACTCAAAAAATTCTAAAATTTTGATTGTGCTTCTATTATATTTGCTTGCATCTCTAGTAAAAATTTAGAATAAAAATTCCCTATAATTTTGATGATATAGTGAAATTATTATAAACCCTAAAATAGCAATAACTCTCTCAAAACGAATCAAAAAATCTCTATTTTTTTGCTATGACTTATTTGAAATATTATCCATATCTAGTAAAAAAATTGTGGAAAAATTAATAACCAATCAAAAGTTATTGATGATTCAAAAAAAGTTAGGGTTTCACTCCACAAATTGCCCAAATCGAAGCTTTGATACCACTTGATAAGATCTTTTATTCAATATATATAGAAATACCCTTAAGGTAGGGAAACACCATATAATACTCATTTAGGAAGGAATAACTATACAATGTCTCTTCGAGGGGACAACGTCCAATATCCTCTTACAATAGAAGACTCAATGCTTACTTGATATCTTTACCATGATAATCATCTCCTATATATATACATCTATCTAACCCATGGATGGATAACCTCCTAATCCCAATGTAGGATGATCATTACCCAATGTACTACTTTCACAAGTTACTCTATTATCCTAATATATTTTACCCATATAACTAACTAAGGGGATGTGTGCCACATGTTAGTATCTCCATCAACCCATATACATTAATATATCATATCCCTAGGTACTGTAGAGTAATTTTTACTCTACGTCGTATTTAATTTTTTCAATCGAAGCACTACAATTTTGGTTCCTACACACCTTGGATGTAGCGGTAGAGTTTCTGAGTAGAGGGTGGGTTCATTTTTGCCTCAGTGTCTGAGAGCAACGGATGCTGCCAAGTGTCACCTTTCGAGTTCAGGTCCTTTTCCCCTTTTCGTTTCCTTCACTTTAGTTTACGTAAGTGTTGCATTCAGGTGGAAACCTCCAAGTGTCACCTCTTGACACATGGAGATGGCCAGTTGGCATCCTCTAAGCCCTCTTTTATAACTTTCTAGAGAACCATAGATTGTGCCACGTATCCAGTAGTAGTTAATCAGAATGCACCACGTGTCAGCATCTACATCTCATAGAGGCACCCACATTTCATTCTACTTTTTGGATAAAGACTTTCAACCAGATAAGTAGCAGAGCGAAAAGTGCCAAGTGGCAGTTGTAGAGGCCCTGAACTACCTTTTTGAAGAAGTAGCGGAAGTCACCAAGTGTTGGCATCTGAGAGACTTTAAGTTCAATACCTAGGTCCATGCTTTGGTTCAACACAAAAAGGCGTCATTTCTTTTTGCTTAAGTGCCATAAAGTAGTGTATGCTACCAAGTGTCACTCTCTGAGCCCCTTCTTACTCCATCCCTAGAAAAATTGGAAGATGCCACATACCCCTAGTAGGAGAAGCAGAAGATGTTGCGTATCTTCTCGGGAGCAGTGGAGGTCACCACGTGTCAACTTTTGAGAAACCATCCGTGAGCCTCATTGTCAAATAAGATTGTGGTGGGCCCCAGGTGTTACTTCAAAGGTCTGTGGAAGCACCAAGGAAATAAGTGAAGACTTCTATGTGCATCCATTCCCTCCTAAAAAGTTTCTAAGGCAAGGAGCATAGTAAGTTTTGTTTTGATAAAACTATAAAGTATCAAGGAAGTAGATTGTGATAGGTGTTGAAAGTAAAGAGTCCTTGAGTAGAATATAGGAAGTGAAAGTGGCCAAGTGTCATTTTCTAGTGCCCTCTAGACAAAAAAGGAGAATTTTCATGGATTGACTAAGTGTCCTCATGTCTATCTATCTGTTACAATAAAGATAGAGGGAAACTAAGTGAAAGTTATTCCTAGTAGATAGAATAATGCACTGGGTAGATTTTTGGGACTTGCAAGCATTAAGGCACTGTCTATTTGTCCCCTATAGGTAGAGGTAGAGTAGACAGTTGAGTGGACAAATAGGTGATAGAACTATAAATTTAGGCATGAAGGGAGGTACTAGACATGAATCACCATGTCGCAGCCAGGGTAGTTCTTCATAAGACCAAGATGCATCCGAGGCATTGAAAGCACCAACTATTTTGTCTCCTATGAGGAAAGGATAGAGGAGAATTGTGTGGGAAAGAGAGCGATGTAAGGGGAACATCCAAGGCTATATAAGAAGGATGGTAAAATCTAAAAGGAGGGGGGAATTAATATAGTTTTAGACTTTGGAGAATTTTGACCAGTAATATCATTTGCTCTTGTCTTAATTTTCTTGACTTGTAAAGTTGATATAACTGTGCATGTTTTTATGCTTTTTATGTGGCTGAATGAATTAAGAAGGTTGAGCTCCATGCCTTGGTTGGTGTTATCTGTGTCATTTGTGAATTAGTCTATACTGTAGGTTTTTTGTAGATGTGATTAGAAACCTCGTTTACTTTTGTCTCATTTTCTTGAGTTGGAAGGTTTACATAAATGTACGTGACTTTTGTGCCTCTTATGTGATAGAAAAATTCTATTAAGAAGATTGAACACTATGCCTTTGTTGACATTTACTGTGTCTCAATGAATGAACTCCCTGTTGTGAGCCTCTGTTTCTGTTATTTCAATCTTTTACATTGATCATGCACTCGTTTACTCTTAAATGTAATTGAATCCTATAATAGTTTCACTGTGCTCATGTTAGGATTAGGATTACACTCAGGTGCATCACCATAGTTAGGTTTCAATTCCTGCACTTGTGTTAATCTCCTATCCCTTTTCCCCAACACCCAATACAAAAGAAGAGACCAACTTCTTTAAAATTTGGAGGTTTTTTTAAGCCACATTATCCCATAGCTTGAAAATTCCCATTGTTGATTGATTAAGATCAACTACAATTTTAAGCCATCAATAGTTTTTGGCATGCTTTGTGGGACTGATCTTTCAAGGAGTTGAAGAATTTTGGTGTGTTGTTCGTCCAATCAGCCTTTAGAGGTTTTTAGAAACACCAACAATGACTCTGAAGTTAAATCAGTCGATCAAGTAGTCCTGGTCTCATCAAGAAATCACCTTTTGGTATGTATAATTCTTTTACTCATAGCTATGGGTCTTATTCTCCTTCATATATTTTTAATCAAGGACAAGCTTCTCCTGGAATCATGTCAAGTAACATGGATGCAAATGGTTATGAGCCATACCAATCTTATGCCTAGTCCCCCCAATATGTCACATCCCATGCTCAACCTAACCTTATTTTCACCTTCAAAAAGGCATTGTTGGGATTTTAAAAATATGTGTTAGAGCTTGATAGTAGAAGGGGATATGGCCAAGAAATTCCTTGTCATGTCATCCATCAAGTAAGGGATGTAATAGACCTAATTAAAAGTGAGTGGGATCACATTGAAAGGGAAAATTGTCAAGAGCTTACATATGAGATGCTGGATCTATGTGGATTGATTGCATTTCTAGAAGAGAAGCTAAGCATTCATGAGAGACAGCCCTACCAAGTCTATTAAAATGCCTATCCACGACCACAAATTCCAGATCAGGCATACACCACCCCTGTTCATGAGTAGGGTCAAACTGATCAAGATCATTTCCCTAATAATGAAGAGTCTATGATAGCAACAAGAGAAGAGGCCCCCAAACCCTCACTATCTCCTCAAGTCCCTTCTACCCTTCCTTAAGAAGCTTCTTGTTTTTCATTACAGCCTTCTTATTTATCCCTTTTCAAAGAAGAATATATTTTGGAAGAATCAAATGAGTATGGAGAGGAGTATGCTCAATTCATGGCTAGTCAAGAGGATTCCATAAGTACAGATGAGGAGGAAATCACCATAAAAACACCCTTTAATTAGCAAGAGGACAAGTCACAGGCTTTCATCTTAACCTCTGATGAGGAAGAGATCATTTCTGATTTTTTCCTCACCATGCAAGAGGATATGGAGGAACATGGACAATCCCTTGACCAAGTCATTGAGATAGGTGACATTTTTATTCAATAAAGCTATGAACTAGCCAAATATGAAGAAGATAGCTTTGAGACTCAACTGAGTATGCAAAAGGGATGTCAACTTTTGGATTTATCCTTTCAAAAGGATGAAGTCATCAAGGAGCATGATGATGCAATAAAGCTAGAATTTGAAGAAGATAAGCTGAAAGATAAGGGATATCAAAAGGCACAAAGTGAAGAACCAATAGCTATCAATTTCTTGATGACACACGATAGCATGAAGAACCAGTATTCGATAAGATTTCAAGGACAAGAAGAGACTATGGGTGTCAAACACATGTTTTACTCAGACTTGTTTGAATGCAGGCAAATCCATGTGGCTAGCACAAAGGACATTTCATCAAAGATATACCCATTGCAATCACTGGTATGGCAACATAAGTCAGCTTGTCATAAAGAAGACTTTAGAAAGTTTGTTTTTGATCCCAGAGGGAAATAAGGATATGTAATTAATGTAGTTAGGTAGTTTCCCATTCCCACATTGTTTTGTTTTCCATTATTTTCCCACTTTTCTTTTTAAAATAAGCATTTTAAATGTAGAGTTAGCATCTTAGAAGTTTTAATTCTTTAAAATTTTGTTGCATTAAATGCTTCCCCAAATCTTTTGAGATCGCTAAGGTACCTTGCACAACTTGCATAACGTGTCCACCTCACTATTTCCTGAAGATTGAGTAAGATTTGGTAATGGCCACCTAAATTTAATGCTATTTAGGACTTGATAGGCCCATAAATATCCCTTAGCAAGTTTTAAAGTTTGTAAACTCTCAAGCATTCCTACACCTGCAAAATATCTTGCTCATTGTGATTATTAGTGCCTAGTAAAAGTTTGCTTCAGTGAGCGTGTTTCCATCTTGCACAAGGCTCATATACCAGGTATTATACAAGAGATATAGAGATTTGGGAACATCATCTTCTCAACAAGGAATAGGGACACCTAGATATCTCAATAGATTACTGGCTAGCAAGTCATACACTATAGCTCCTATGTAACCACCAAGAAGCTATCCAAGAACCATAGTCTTGGGAGTCGATCAAACCAATGACCCTTCAAAGGTAAGGGATTATGTATATGGAATCATGGACCTAATCTTACAAAGGGCCAACAACAAGAATCTAAGAGAAGAAGCACATCAAAGGTGTCTGCAAAGAGCCATGGCAAGGTAATATGAAACATTTGAAATGAGGATATGGACCTCACAACTAGCTCAATTCATTCTCCCAACCATGTATCTATAGACACCGAAATCGTGTCTAACACTTGGTCGTCCTCCCTTCTCTCCCCTTTCCATTACCCTATGACCCATTTATGACCCCCATTTTATTCTCCCATGCCTATTTAGCCCCTCTCAACTATTTTCCCATTAGCCTTGACCCTGACAACATGTAAGAATGAGCAGAAGGCTAAAATTAGCCTCTGTCCCCATTCTGCATCTATCGACGTCGGTCACTACTCGGCCGACGTCACTGACATCGGTCACTACTCAATCGATGTCATCGACATCAATCACTATTCAACTGACATCAGTAGTTCTGTTGGCATCAGTTATCCTTAAATTGCATTCTCAACCCAAACACAGGATCTGTTATCCATTATCCATTATCTGTTATTCATTATTCAATTCTCAATCAGTTTCTTGATCGGTTATCAGACCTTCTTTCAAGACATTCTTTCATTCGATCTTCGAGATCAATCAGCCAACTTTTCATTCAATCAATCTACAATCAAATCTCTCTCACTCTCTCTCTCTCAGGTACAAGTATTTTGCTTTAGTTATCTCACTGGAGGTCTACTACATCAAACTTTTGCAACACATTGACAACAGCAATCATGTCTCCTACTCTATCTTCAACAAGTAACAGGTAAGCATTTGTTCTGTGCTTTTATTTTGTTTTTTGGTTATTGTTTTTAATTGATATCACCACCCAAATTTAGATTCAGACCACAAACCTAACTTGACTTCCTCTCATATCACCTCTATCCACCTTTTCTATAATATATAGTCTGTAACTCTACCCAGATCCCTGCACAGACCCCCAAACAATCCCTCTGACCCCAAACAGGCTCACTAACCCTCAGATGAAACCTCAGACCATTTTGCAGTCCTGAACCCTGTCTAGACCCAACCAGATCCTGTACAAGGACTACTGCCCCAATCGACACTGGTCATTACCTCTACCAATGTTGGCATCTTAACCAACATCAGCGACCTTCCTTGACTGACATTAGCATAGAGACCGATGCCGGTGACTGTGCAAAGTAGTTTGTTGCATATCAGGTACGCATTTTGCTTTTTGTCTTTTATTTCTTTCATTCTATCTTTCATTATTTCTGTTTCTATCAAATATTCTATTTTTAATCAGTGGGTTGATATCCCTCAAAGAAGTCTTCATACTTTTGGGATCAAGCTTTTGCTTGGCAGCCCACCATCTCCTCATCTAACATTTTTCATGTTTTAGTCTATTTGTCTTTCAGGTGTCATCCTCCACAACCAAAGACAAGTTCCTGTTATCGTCTGATTTTGGTGCGCACAACTTCATCTAGGTACATACAAGCCTTAGACCATTCTTCTTAGTTTCTTATTTCTCTCTTTGAATGTAGAAAGCAAAAATAGCATAGAAATAGTATCCATGCCCTGATGTGATTGAATTATGTGTGGACTTGTTCCATGCACAATCTTACACCATATAACAAGGCCCCTTCATGCTACAAGTCACCCCACAAGCTATCAGGAACATGCTTTCCCTACAATATGACAATACCACCACCTTCCCCACCATTGATAGGATACAAAGGATGTGTAAAAAAATCAACACTCAGACGAGGTTTTTGAGTTATGAGTTACAAATGATCGATGGGGATGCAATGGTACCCACACTCCCTACATCAAGAACTCAGTTCACACCCGCTAGCCAAGACATGCTGTCAATGATGGTTCTCATCTTTGGCATGAAGGATGACATAGCAGTATATGTAAAGCAAATGGCCATCCTCTTCAGGCTGAAGACGGTTGACAAAACATAGGAATATCACCTCAACTTCTTAGAGCACCTCGCCTTCTCAATGGTGGAGTAACTAACCCAGTTTAGGTCAAAAGGGGTATTTAGGTATCTCTCCTTTTTATTCCATCTCATTCTACATTAGAACCCTGACCTTTTCACCCACTACATGAATCTGAACCTATATGACCCAGCTTTCGACCCCCAAAGAACCATTCTTGTGTCTGCATGGACACATGTTTTATCAAAGACCAGTGACCCATATGACTTTTGGGAACTATTCATTACCCATGTTCTTCATTGCCTTAGCCATGAGCCTATCATAAACAAGTTGTTCCCAAGTGTTATGAACCTCCTGGTCAGTTGCCCAATCCCATGTGACTTCTATTTTGGGTCCCATCACACAATCATAAGGGTCCATGGATTTGTAGAGAACCAGTGCTGCTACCAAAGACCTTAACTCTTAGGTTAGCATTCTTGGAAGTTGCCAGGCAGGTGTCAGTAGTTGATAATGAGTATGGTTCTAGGAAGAAGAAGAGGAAAATGTACAATCTCTCATGGATGGTAGGCAACATAAGCCTAGAAGCCAAAGAAGCTGAGATGGTGCTGCTAAAGAAGCTAGCCTTCATGGGGTTCCTATTAGCAGAGGACAAATGGGTCTATGACCTAGCTAATTGCATAGCTTTTGTGGTGAGGACCAATAGGATTGGAGCCAGGATTACGCATGAAGGCCACCCCTTTTGGGAGACCAAGAAAAACCCTACAGAAGATGCCCCTGGTTTCTATGTTGAATTGATAGATTTGCCCCAGCCACAAAATAGGCCATGGGAGACCTTCTATGACAAATAGAGGGATTATGATCCCAAAGTTAGGATGACCTCTGGTTTGAGAAGGACATTGAGGAACAAAGGTTGGGATGTAGAGAAAATTAAGGCCTATTGGAAATATAGGTAGGAAATTTCCCAAACCACCCACACTTTTGGAGGCATGGACTTAGATGAAAAGTGGGAAGAACTCTGGGATGAGTGGCACCCTTCCCCTACATCTAGCCCAGAAACAAAGCCAAATGCTGACACTTGGGGTAGAGAAGGAAGTTGGAGCGGGACCAAGCTAATAATTGTAGACCTCAGATCAAGCTATAGCTACCATTGAACAACAAAGAAGTGTGGTGTCATCACCACCAAAGGCTTCCCCATCATTGGGAGTGATTGAAGTCCCTAGTTTTCCACATGCACCATCGGTGACAATAGAGGTAGAAGGGAAACAAATACAGCCAGAGGCAAAAACACCCAAGAAGAGAAGGAGGGTGCAGTTCCATTTGGATTCTAAAGAGGAAGAGGAGCCTTCATAGTGCATAGTGTAGAGCACTGCAACTTCCCCTTAGGTAAGTATTACTCCCCTTCTTCCCTCTCAGTCTATTCCTCACCCTGTCAGCATGATGCCTCCACCCAGTTAGATAAAAACCTCCTGCCACTACTACCATTCCCATTTTGCAAGTCACCCCATCATCGATGCCCCAGGCCCTAACATTACCCCATTTTCCCCCTCTATTCCTAGAAAGATGTCCCTACAACTCACACCTAACCAACCAATGGCTCTTTAATATGGCTTGCCACTAGGATTTCCTTTTGTAGGGGGACATATTGCATCCCCTTCCACCTTCCAAATGTAGTTTGATGCTGTTAGGAAGGTAAGAGAGGCCCAGTTGGAAAAGAAGAGAATTAAAGAGAATAAAGCACTAGCTGTTCCACACCTGTGGTCACAATTTGACCCCATCCAACATCAGCTGACGGTGACCCATTTGTCACCCAACATTGCTAAGATGAGTTAGCAAATACAGTTGGAGGAATACACAATGAATGTAGTGGCCATTGACATGTCCCTATTCAAGCCCCAAGACAGAGTTGAGCTACTGACCGAATCCACTTCTATGGTCACAGAAGATTGTTTGAAGAAATCAAGAATATTGTAGAAGATGGAGGCCAATTTGGATAAAGAAAAGGCAAACTTTAACAATTTGGCTGAAGAGATAAACAAGAGGGACAATGAAATAGCTAGTCTGAATAAATAGTTGCAAGATATTATTTCCCTTTAGACTCAATGGGTAGTCTAGGCCCAAAATGATTCATTGAAGGTAGAACTTGCACTTGTAAAAGATGTAGCCACAACCCTTAGGTAGGGGAATGCAATATTGCAGGGAAGAGTTGAATGACTTCGACTACAAGTTACCCAGTCACAACAAAGGTTGTTGGAGGAGTAGAATAAGGCTACAACTTTTCAAGCCTAGTTCCAAGCAGAGCAATAGAGGATGATGCAATTGACCATTGAGCTGGGTAATAGGCCAAAAAGTGTTAGAGTAATGCAGCTGGTGAAGGAGCTCTATGAGTTATCATGGGAGAGAATCTCTTTAGAGATTATCTAGCTCATGCCATTTCTCACCTTCTTGCTCAATGCACAGTAATTATGTGAAAGGGTGGAGGATTTAGTAAAGAACACTCTAGCCACGGTCTCTAGAAGAGTCATAGACTCCCATTCATTGTTAGAGAAGCTCTATGACATAATGGATGCAACATTGGCAGCTATGGGAATCCTTGACAAGATGGCCACTGTGAAATGGGTCAATGAGGAGCTCAAATACAATGCCATGGCCAATAGTTATAGAGAATGTCTCAAAGTTGTGAAGGAAGGCATCGGTGAGATGAGATGCCATATTGAAGATTTGGTACAATTAGGCCTTCCTTCTCCATTTCTGAATGCAAAGGTGGTGCTAATGGTGGACCAAATTAAACCATTGCTGTTGGCCAAGTAGAGGGACCAAATAGTTTTCCAGAACTTGCGGGATGATTCCTTAGTCTTAGAAGTTGAATCTATCCTGGTTCTTATTTCCCAGATGGAATTTAGACTGAAAGCTATAGTCCAAATCCTATAAACCTTTTCACATAAGGATATCATTAACCTTGATATGGATTTCATTAAATTGTAGAGCAAGCAAGGGTTATCTAACCTTGAGTGGTCTATCTACCAGACAACACTTTTGAAGTTGTAAAATTTTGAAATTTTGACAGTGCGAGAGTCGGGTTCTTTTTTAGCAGGCTCAAAAGTCCTGGGGGTCGCCAGTAACTATAGAGTAATTTTTACTCTACATTGTATTTAATTTTTTTAGTTGAAGCACTATAATTTTGGTTCCTACACACCTTGGACATAGCAATAGAGTTTTGGATCAGAGGGTGGGTTCATTTTTGCCTCAGTGTCAAAGAGCAATGGATGCTAACAAGTGTCACCTTGTGGGTTTGTGTCCTTTTCCCCTTTTCATTTCCTTCACTTTATTTTGCCTAAGTGTTGCATTCAAGTGGAAACCTCCAAGTGTCACCTCTTAACACATAGAATCAGCCAGTTGGCATCCTCTGAGCCCTCTTTTATAACTTTCTAGAGAACCACAGATCATGCCATGTATCCAGTAGTAGTTAAGCGAAATGCACCATGTGTCAGCATCCATGTCTCATAGAGGGACCCACATTTCATTCTACTTTTTGGACAAAGACTTTTAATGAGCTAAGTAGTAGAGTAAAAAGTGCCAAGTGCCAGTTGCAGAGGCCCTGAACTACCTTTTTGAAGAAGTAGCAAAAGTCACCAAGTGTCAGTGTCTAGGAGACTTTAAGTTCAATGCCTGGGTCCATGCTTTGGTTCAACACAGAAAGGCATCATTTTGTTTTGCTTAAGTGCCATAAAGTAGTGGATGCTACAAAGTGTCACTCTCTGAGCCTCTTCTTACTCCATCCCTAGAAAAATTAGAAGATGCCACATAACCCTAGCAGAAGATGTGGAAGATGCCATGTATCTTCTCAAAAGTAGTAGAGGTCACCACGTGTCAATTTTTGAGAAACCATCCTTGAGCCTCATTACCGAATAAGATTGTGATGGGCCTCAGGTGTTACTTTAAAGGTTTGTGGAAGTGATAAAGAAATAAGTGAAGATTGCCATGTTCATCCATTCCCTCTTGAAAAGTTGCTAAGGTAAGGAGCGTAGTGAGTTTTGTTTTGATAAAACTACAAAGTATCAAGGAAGCAGATTATGACAGGTGTCGAAAGTGAAGAGTCCTTGAGTAGAATATAGGAAGCAAAATTGGCCAAGTGTCCTTCTCTGATTCCCTCTAGACAAAAAAGGAGAATTTTCATGGATTGACTAAGTGTCCTCATGTCCATCTATCTGTTACAACAAAGATGGAGGGAAACTAGGCAGAAGTTATTCCTAATAGATAGAACAATGCACCAAGTAGATTTTTGGGGCTTGCAAGGATTAAGGCACCATCTATTTGTCCCCTATAGGTGGAGGTAGAGTATATAGTTGAGTGGCCAAATAGGTGATAGAACTAGAAATTTAGGCATGAAGGGAGGTATTAGACATAAATCGCCATGCCACAATCAAGGCAGTTCTTGATAAGACCAGGATGCATCCGAGGCATTGAAAGCACTGACTATTTTGTCCCATGTGAGGAAAGGATGGAGGAGAATTGCATAGGAAAGAGAGTGATGTAAGGGGAACATCTGAGGCTATATTAGAAGGATGGTAAAATTTAAAAGGAGGGGGGAATTTATATAGTTTTAAAACTTTGGAGAATTTTGACCAATAATATCATTTGCTCTTGTCTTAATTTTATTGAATTGTAAAGTTGATATAACTGTGCATGTTTTTGTGCCTTTTATGTGGCTAAATGAATTAAGAAGGCTGAGCTCCCTGCCTTGGTTGGTGTTATCTATGTCATTTGCAAAGTAGTCTAAATTGTAGATTTTTTGTAGCTGTGATTAGAAACATCATTTGCTTTTGTCTCATTTTCTTGAGTTGGAAGGTTTACATAATTATACGTGACTTTTGTGCCTCTTATGTGATCAAAAAAATATATTAAGAAGATTGAACACAATGCCTTTGTTGACATTCTCTATGTCTCAGTGAAAGAACTCCCTGTTGCGAGCCTCTATTTCTATTATTTCAATCTTTTACATTGATCATGCACTTGTCTGCTCTTAAATGTAATTGAATCCTATAATAGTTTCACTATGCTCAAGTTAGGATTAGGATTACACTTAGGTGCATCACCATATTTAGGTTTCAATTCCCGCACTTACATTTCTGTTTAATCTCCTATCCCTTTTCACCAACACCCAATATAAAAGAAGAGACCAGCTTCTCTAAAATTTGGAGGTTGTTTAAAGCTGCATTGTCCCATAGCTTGAAACTTCCCATTGTTGATTGATTAAGATCAAGTGCAATTTTAAGCCATCAATAGGTACATGGCACAATAGCTGAGGAATCAAACCCATCAAACATCCCCTACCTCTTCTTCATCATACATGGGGTATAGTTTAGAGGTTGAGGGTTCTCCTCATCATTCTCCCCCACCTACCATACCTTAGATTATTATTGAGGGTGATACCAATTTCACCACTTTCCTTGACAATAAACCCATTACCCTTCAACACTATCTTAACACATTAGCTCATTGTACCCCAATTTATCTAGTTCCTACCATGGATCCTCCTTTAGGTATGACTCATGAGTTTATGGTGTGTTACTTTTACCCAACCCTTGGTTACCCAATCGTCTTCTTTCACCCATAACTCATTTTATACTACCACCTAAATCCAATCCAATATTTTAAACCATATTCAAGCACACCCTACACCAACCAACACATCTAATGTGGAGGTAACCCAACCTCTTGTTACTTATCCCACACCCACCTTAGAGGTAACTTATACCCCTCTTTCTACTATTCCTTTTATCACTACCACCCAACCAACTTATACCCATCTTCAAAACTTGGTACTTTCTATACCTCAAACTCTTCAACCCATCAACACATGAGTTAATAATCAACCCCAACACACTTATACATTCATATCTCTAACTACAATAACCTCTCAACAAGTTCTTTCAACCTCTTATCAATACATCCCTAATCCACAAGGTCATGTAGCCCCTTTAAATCAATCTTATGTACCCATGAATCCTTATGGGGCACCATCTCAACCTTTTATAGCCACCCACCAACATCCCCTATCTTCACAACCTCTTTATCAATATTTTGAATATACCATACCTAAACCCAACCTACCCTAGAATATTCCATCTACCTAACCTCAAACCAACTTGGTCGAGATGTTATCAACAAAATGACCAATCTTGAATCATCCATCTTAGGAACCCATAACCTTCTCTCTTATGACCAAATATGCAATGAACCTATCCACCCATCAATCCCAATCTAATCCTATCCTCATCAATGGGAATTACCTAAATTTTCCAAATTTCAAATCAAATAGGACCCGCAACAACATTTTACGGCATTTCACCACTCATGCTACTTAATTTCACATGATGATGCCCTCCTCCTTCAAACTTTCCCCATGTCTTTAATAGGACCTGCTCTTGATTGGTATAGTAATCTCACCAATCACTCCATCTTCAATTTTTCCCAACTCACCCAAATATTTTTAGATCACTTTTTAGTGAACATATCTAAAAGGGTTTCCATAATTGACCTTTATTCCATTAAGCAATTCAATGATGAATTAGTTTCTAATTTTGTTGTTATATGGAGAGGTCTTATCAACCAAATTTATTTATCATTACCACAAACTAAATTGATTGAACTATTTTCATAAGGTTTTACCAAACACTTTTCCCCCACTCTCAAAGTTGAAACATTCTAAACATTTTATGAGGCCTTTACCATGGCATGAAAAGTAGAAATTTGATCTATCGAGGAAGGAAAATTAAAACTTCAGAATAAGAATTCCACCTTTAAATCTAATGTTCCTTCCTCATCATCAAAACCCACCAATCAATTCAACCCATCCAAATCTAAGACATCCACCAAATCAGTTTTGTAAAAACCACTCCACCTCCAACCATCAACCAATCCAACCCATAAACTAATTCCTCTTATTATTTCAAACAAACCAACCTAAATCAAATATATGGACCTATAAAATAGTAAACTCCTATTAGAGAATATTACACTTCAGTTTTGGAGAAACTACTCAAAGCAAACATCATACAACTTCCACCCATAAAACCCCCTCAACAATTTGATACTACTCACCCCACACCTGGTTGGTACAATGAAAATTATTCATGCACATACCATCATGCTATCAAACATGGTGTTAGTAGTTCTAATACCTTTAAAATGATTATCCAAAACATGATTGACAAAGGGGAACTCATATTTGATAATCCCAACATACCCCCTAACCAATCCCTTGATATTTTTTGTAAACCATTTCCCAACCATACACCCTCTACCAACTATAACAAAAACCAACCTAAATCATCTCACACACATGAGGTCAATATGGTTGATAAAAACATTGATAAACCCTTTATTGAGGAGATCACTACCTCAACCTCCATTCCATCCATCTCACTCATTTAAGTAGCCAACTCACCTACCCTTCCTTTAGACATCCAAACCAAGGAAGCCACCTCACCCTCTCTCTCATTTGATAAAACCGTTGACTTACCCATACCTCATTTAGAAAAAATAAAGGAGGTGATCATTGCTTCAAACACCTCTCTACATATTTCCACACCCATGGAAGATAACTCACCTACCATTCCTTTGGAGGTTCAACCAAAGCAATAAATCATATTCATCCCCTCCCTTACACCTATCACATCTATCAATAAACAAACCAACCTCTCTTTTGAAACCACTCCTAAAGAATAAACCTCTACCCTTACACCTTCCATGGTGAAATCATCCTCCCAAAATTTAAAACCCTCTCCCAAGAACATTCCCTCATCTCCTCTTAAAGTCTTAATATTTCAAACTAAGGATCAAGAAACTAAGCCCATCTACAAACTTTTTTCTAGATTTGTTCAAAGTCTAGAATTCACCTCTCAACCCAACCTAGATAGAGCCACTTTTTGGCATCATCTGGGCCTATCTTATCAAATCAAATCCTAACCTTTAACCACACTTCCTTCAACCTATGAACCCATCATACCTGCAACCACCCTTCTCCTTCCATGAATCTAGGAGAACCTCCCAACCTTCCTCCACTTAAATTTCCTAAACCTGTCATATCCCAAACCAAGGCCATCAAAAACATGGGGATAATTCTTACTCCCAATATTATTCATGCACCTTTGAATTTAGACTTGACCCCTCTTTTAATAATAAAATAAACACCCACCAAACCCATCAAAAGGATCAAACCAATGAAGTCTCCACCTCAAGCTAGACCCATACCACCTCCTTCCACCTTACTTTCTATCTTGGGATCTCATCCCTCAAATCTCCCTATTCCATATTCCCTATCTCACCAGCCTACACCCTTTTCTTCACCTACATATTCTATCAAATGATTAACCTCATCATCTTCATTTTTGGATAAACTTTCCCTCACCACTTTCCCACCTATAACCAAGCAAGCACCCTCAACTTCTAAATCCCCCACAAATCTAACCCCAACTACACAAACCCAACATAAACCATTCATCAAACTATTCAATAATCTTCCAAATCCATGGCGAGACCTCCTCAAAAAGGGACTCCCACTCTACCTCCTAATACCAAAACCTTGGCACCCTCCACACCTTTGACTAAATCTTATTCATCCAGCTTATAAAAGTTATTCAAAGTTCCTCTATCCACTTACCACCCCTCAAATAATTTTACCCTTCTAATGAATTTGACCACTCACATCCTATTCCATCTTTGTTTAATAACCAATTAATCTGTGCCTATCATATAACACCTATACATGATATGAAAAGTTATAAAGATCTTCAAACTCTTGTCCATAACTTGATGGATGAGGATGATCTATTGTCAAATGAATCAGCTCTTATCCCATTACCAACTCAATCATTCATCCAACTCTTCCAAACCATACCTTCTCCCATACTCTCATCTAAAAGCAAGGAGGAACCAAAACAACCACCTAGTCTAACACCTTCCCTTACCCATACTATCAACATGGTTACCTAATCTAGGGCCCAAAAAAAGGGTAAGGACAAAGCCAAAGCATTCATCCCTTGAATATTCCCTTCTAACTCTTAATCTACCAACCAACCTCACATACCCTCACCTTTACCCACACCATCACCAAAACCTAAGATATCCATTTTGGGTTTCCCTTCCTCCAACCCATCTGAATCCTTGCAATGCAGAGTGCTTAAGTAAATTCAACAAACTTCAGTGAAAATGAGTCTTTATTAACTCATTAACACCTCACCCCATCATCACCAAACATTTATTAAGACCCTCAAATCCATTGTGGTTTAACCACAAGATCCTTAACCTCTAGCCACCTTTATTGGCACTCTTCACCATTCCAATCTCATCACATTTTAGGATTTTGAGATTCCATCTATTCATCCTAGGGATACTAATCCCCATTTGTTTATAAATGCATACATCAACCAAACCTACATCAAAAGGGTGATGGTTGATGGAGGAGATAATATCAACATTATCTCCTCACATGCCTATAACCAACTATAACTACCCAAAAACAACATGTCTAAAATTGTAGTGGTCCTTCACTCTTTTAATGACAACATAGCCACTACTTTGGGCATGGTCATCCTTCACATCTATTTATGACCTCACACTATTATTTAACTCTTCTATGTTGTATAGGATGAGTTCTAATACAACATTTTACTTGGATGCCCTTGGATTCATGTCAGGAGTTATATCCCTTCTACCTTACACCGATGTGTCAAATTTGAGAATGCAAGTCAATTCATTACATAAAAGCTAATCTAAGTCCCTTCACTTCATATAGATGACCTATCACTCAAATTCCTACCTCATCCACTTCACCATCCACCAACAACACTTCCATCACTACCCCTGATGGAGCTTCAATGAGCTCATTCATTCCTTCATGTCAAATTCCCATAGAGGATCACTTAAAACCCATATTCCAATGCCTCTCACTAGGAGAATACCATCTTTTAGATTTGGATGCTTTCCCCACTCCTTAAGAGTATGGTATCCTCATCCATGATCTTAGTTATGACCCCAACATTGGTGCCATCATTCCTTTAGGCTCCCCAACCATCAAACCAACTTCATCTATGGAAGACTTGATTGTCCACTTATTTTTCCCACCATTACCTCTTCCACCAAACCATTTGTCATAGACTTCTCATACCTTGACAAACTAGTATTTTCCAAACTATATCTTCACAACCATGCCATGACTTATATATTTTATGACCTCATTCAAAAAATTATTGAGGACTATTTGGATGATCTCCTTAGAAAATCTAAACATCGCAAGGACCACCTAGTTGTTCCTACCATCATCTTCAAATGCCTCATCCATTTTCATGTCAAACTAAATCCCAAGAAATGTATTTTTGGGGTCCTATCTAAAAAAATCCTTAGCTTCATTGTCTCTCTTCAAGGAATCAAAGTACCTTGCCAAAGTTTGAGCCATCCTTGATATGCCACCTCCAACCCACCTTAAATAATTCTATAGCCTACAAGGCAAACTCTACTCCATCTACCATTTCATGTCTCAACTATCTAATAGATGTCAACCTTTCTACCATATACCTAAGAAAGATACTTATTTTAAGTAGACTAAAGGCTATTATTAGGCATTTGATTCACTCAAAGAATATCTTCTTTCTCTACTGGTTCTCACCCCTCTTAAGGAGGATTAACCCTTTTAGCTCTATATATCTACTACTAACCATTTCCTAGGAGATATTCTTGCACATCTAGGGGAAAAAAACAAGGAAAAAGTTGTCTAATATATAATTCAAACACTTATAGAGTATGAGACTTAGTATACCCATACCACGAAGCTTTGCCTTGTCCTCATATTCATAGCTAACAAGCTTCATCACTACCTCCTCAATCATAAAACCTACATCATCACCAACACTAATCGTCTCAAGTATATGCACTCTAAACCATACCAAATCTATCATATGGCAAAGTGGATCATGCTCCTCATTAAATTCAACCTTGCATTCCTCTAGTAGAAGTCAATCAAATGGCAAGTCATTTCTAACCAATTGGATGAATATCCTTTACTAGATAATTAACACATTTCTCTTACCTTTCCATATGAATCTATTGTGACTCTATCTTAGGAAGACATCACCTATCAAATGACCCTATTCTTTGATGGATCCAAATGCCAACATGGTGGGGGTATCAGAGTTGTTCTCATCCCCCTTAATAAGTAACCCATCCCTCTTTATTTTAAACTTGACTCTAAGTGTACCAACAATATGGTTGAGTATGAAGCCCTAGTAATAGGTCTCCAAATTACCTTAGCCTTGGGAGTCAAAACCATTACTGTCTTCCACAATTCATAACTTATCATTAACTAAGTTAATGGTTCCTACCAATGAAAAAATTGCATCCTATAAAAGTATAAATAATTATTTGGTGTACTCTTATCATCATTTAACCATTATTTTATCCAATCTATTCCATGATCCACTAACAATTTTATGAATAAAATGGCTTCCCTTACTTCCTAAATCCTAACTCAACCTATCACTTCCAAATTATTCATCACCATTCACCACTTTATCACATCCTTGCATATCCACTCTAACCTTCCTACCATTTTTAATATGGAAGAATCTACCTCAGAATCTTATTATGAACAAACCTTCAACTACCTTATCCTCGGTGTAGTTGCTCCTAACCTCTCTAGGAATGCTCAATGAGCCTTTATCCAAACCACTTCTCATTATACCATATTAGGATGAATACTCTATAAATGTTGTTTTGATAGCCTTATTCTTTGTTATCTTTATGGTCATGAGGTATCTCATTGTATTAAATAAACCCATGATGGAATCTATGGTGGACACTTTAGTGGCCTAGCTATCTCTAAATTTATCCTTCACCTTAGCTATTATTGGACCACCCTTAATCAAGACTATTATGACTATGTAAGGAAGTGTGTTAAATGCCAATGACATGCTAATTTGCATCATGCACCCACATATGGCCTTTGAACATCCAAATACTTTTGGATTTTTTGACAATGGGGATTGGATCTCATTGGATAAATCAACCCTCATTCTTTAGAATGTCACTATGCTATCATCACTACTACTGAATACTTCACTAAGTGGGTAGAGTCTATTCCTCTCATTTACACCAAAGTTGAAAAGATCATTAACTTCATCAACCACCATATCATCTATCATTTTGGTTTTCCCCATAAGATCATCACTGATAATGGAAAATATTTTAAGAAAAAGTAAGTTAAAGGTTTATGCAATGCCTTTAGCATCAAACTTAACTTTTCTTCACCTTAATTTCTATAAGAAAATAGACAAGCTGAGGCTTCCAATAATATTTTGAACAAAATTATAACCAATTTTTTCAATAATTCAAGATGGGATTGACACTTACATATCCCCTTGATTTATGGGCCTATCACACTATCATTTGAACATCTACGAGTGCTAATCCTTTCTCCCTTATCTTTAGAGTAGAGACAGTCTTGCCTCTCAAAGAATAAATTACATCTCTTTACATATCATTATAAGACATTATTTTTAAGAGAAACTATCATTAAAAACATTTATCCCAATTGGAGATACTTAATGAACATCACTTTATAGCCCTTAACCACCTTCATGTCTACCAAGAGTGTATTACATGTGCCTATAACAAAAATTTGAGAGAGCAAAAATTCAAAATCAGAGATCTCATTCTCAAATAAAACCAACATGTCACTAACATGGAGAAAATCAAAAGAGGTAAGGTTTCCTTTAATTGGTTTAGACCTTACATTATCACCCATAAGTATGGATCAGGAGCTTATCATTTGTCCTCCCTTGAAGGTAAACTAGAACCTGAACCTCTTGATACTTTGCACCTATGCCCTTTCTACTATTAAAACAAGGATCAAACTCACCTTCTTGTCTAACTTAAGCTCATCCCTTGATTTATGAGATTTTCTACCCTCACACTCCTTTTTTCCTCTACTTTTGAACATAATTTGATTAAAATAGAACCATGCGATTATCCATCACAACTATTACCTAATCCTAAATATGGGCATCCTAGATCTACCCATAACATGGTTCTCATGGATACTTTTTATCTTTTACAAGATGAAATCCCAAGGTATTTTGTATTTCAAAACCCATTCCTTTCCACCCTCCACTACCTTCTTTGCTAAAAGTTTTCCCTCATAAAGGTATACCTTTAAGCCCTATTAGACTTATCCATGTATAAGATTAGAACTCAAACTACTTGGGATACCAAAATATATATCATTTAGGTCACAAAATTTCTATCATTCTATAGACTGCTCCCTTGAAAGATAGCTACCCCATTTCTAGAACATTACTTTAATGATAGAGTGTTCCCTTAAAAGACTGCTACCAAAAATTAAAAACTTAGACCACTCCCTCTAAGGATGGCTAAGTCAAATATATATTAGAAATAATTCCTTGAAGCTCCCCAAATTTATTAGCTTCACAAACTTATCAAAATCAAAAGCACAAAAAGACCCTTTCTCAAAAATAAAATAAACATCCCAAGAAAGCTACAATCAACTTTCCCTTCAGTAGACTTCCTGCATTGATCAATCTATACCTTGCATAAAGACATGAACTTGTCTAAATTTTGTTCTTAGGTTACCTATGGAAGGGGATATCTTGCCCATATAAGGTTATATTCCCTATTTACCAATTTTCCATTCACTTACCACTTATTCCCCTTCTTCCATTCTCTATGAATCAATGGATTTTGAGCTTACTAAACACAATGTGATCAAGATGCAATTTTATCAACGAAAGTATGCTCATGCAAAGCATTCAAAATTCTAATGTTCACTAAGCCCTACCTAACTTCAGTGATGTCCTCAATCTTTACCAATGAAAAGGCATCATACTTCTCTTTTTGACTATTAGATACATGTGTCCCCTAATTCTCCCACATTTCACCTTCTCATAGCCTCAACCTGAAACCCAACAAGGCCTCTATCTTGGATATTCCTTCTCCATCGCTTAGTTCTTGGAGGGTATTACTTTCCACTCTCTATCGAGCCACTTTCTTTGATTAGAACCAATACTACCTTCAACAAAACCTAGACTATATGGTATGTCAAATTAGGGAAGCTCATTTAAAAACCACCTCAACCTATTTTGGGGAATTTCCTTCCCCAAGAATGGTGAATATTACCCTTCTCCTTCCTTCCTCTTTTAACAAACACACCACCAAAACTACATTCAACCTAAAGTTTTTGTTGGATACTATATCCATGGAACTATGTAGGTAGTGTTCATTTTTCTAGTGCATATGGAGTCAGCTCGACTACCCCCTTTTCCAACATACCTTTCACCCAACTATTGATCATTATATTTCTACCCATATTTTGGATATCGACCATTTGGAGATTATCTTTTTTCCACATTTTCAGACAATTTAGAGATCACTTTTCTCCACATCACTATCTCATTACTGAAACTACATATGGCCTAAAGTTTCTATTTGATTATATATCCATGAAACTATGTAGGTAATGTTCATTTTCTTTATGAATATGGAGTCAGCTTAGCCTCCCTTTTTAAAACATTATCCTTAAAACATTACACCATGTTAATCTTTCCATTGAACATTTTGACCCAAACCATTTGCATCTTTTGTAATGACCTTATCATGGTATTTTTAACCACACTAACTAACTTTGCCATGTTGACCAAATGAACATTTGAAAATTTTACATGACTAAGACATTAGAGTCCTCCACAAGATCACTTTCAATTTTAGATACCCATACACATGATCACTTCTAAATTTAGATACCCCCATGGACACTGATCCATTTTACTTAGAAGGCTAACAAGTTTACCCAACCATCATAATATGGTCATGTGGTCCACTAGTCACTTGTATCATAATATGCTTTCTTAGATCTGGCCTCAACTAGGCAATCCACCCTTCTTCCTTATCTAACAAACAAGATTAATTTGAGTGCTTTATTATGTAGTTCATCTTCACCTAGCCAAACAAGAGTTCTCCACTTCATCTAGTTCACACGTGCATTTTTTCTAGTTTTTTCTACCATATCTCTTTTACCCATTTTCTATAGCATTTATCTCCTTATTTTTTCTCAGTCATAAAAGTGAAAATTATAGCTTAAACACCTATACCTCACCATCAAATCAAAACCCTAAATCTATCCATATCTCACCTCACTATACTAGGCAACATTTTCTCTCATAGGGGTGATAAATACACTTGATCTACATGTCTGGAGGGGTTTCAATCAAGAGTAAATGAACATCATAAGAACATCAATGTGTCCAAAAATGATAGCATGATTATAGCATCACATTTATTTAGAATAGGTGTTGGCTGAATATTAAGAAAGTGTTGGCATTCCTACATCCCACACCTATATCCAATAAATTGAGATACCATCAATAAAGTCAAAAAACATCATTCATGCAATAGTAAAAACTAGTCTTATAGTACCTTGGGCAAGTACCATGATGAAAATCAATTTCTAGCATCATGGTAAAATAGTCTCTTGTCTGTAAGTACCTCAATACTTGGGGGTAAAAGTTATCCCTTATCAATCTAATCCATGTCACCCTTATCCCTTGTTATATTTCTCCTATGCATCATTTGTCATAATAACTTGCATCCTATTATGTCCATCCTTTATTCTAGTCTTCAAATTTGTAAGGAAATAGAAAATATCTTGAGAGATATTATTGATTCATCTTGGCATATCCTCTAATGGACACTCTGGAAATTAGATATTTGGTTCTTTCATGATGTGGTTGTTGGTGATCCTTAGCCCATTCTTATTTGGTCCTCATCCTTTTTTTTAGCATCATCCTCACCCTTTTTATCATCCCATCTAAAATTCCAGATGTCCTTATCCTATTTTCTAGGATTGGTATTCTCTTTGCTAGTAATCCCTTTTATACAATGTACATACATATCCAAAAAGGCCTAAAAATTGAAATATTCCAAAAAACTCTAAAAATTATATAAAAAAATAAAATACCAAAACATTTAAGTTGTCTTGTCTTGTGTCATCTTGTCATATGTCCTATGTATCTTAGTCATCTTATCCTATGTCATAAGTTATCCATATCATTATCATCATACCTTGTCTTATGACCTAATGGTATTATCATTTTGTCATCCTACCTTAGCTAAACATCCTAGTCATCTTGTCCTATGTCTTTTAAAACCTTATCCTAATCATAATCCCTAATCTACACTAAATCTATACCCATGTCCAAATCCATATCCTTAATCCACATTCATTTCATGATCCTCATGACCAACTTGTTCCAACTTATTGCTTGATCACTCATCCCATTAATTCTCATTAGGGTAATTAGACAAGACACCATGAAAATGCATGTAGATACTTGTGTGTGTGTGTTTTATAGCATGTTGTTTATTATTTGACTTGTTTACATACCTTTTATCATGTATATATCTGCATATGTTTATTTGCTTGTCTCTATTTATCTTATTTTAATATTTTAATTTATATTACATCATTTTTTTAATCTATTTGGGAAATGAATGAGGATTTTATGATGACACCAAAATCTACTATGATGCTTTTAGGTTCCCTTGATGAAGAAATTTTTCTATTTTCCCCTTTTATGCACTTTAACACAACACCTTCTTGGTTATACTTATATCATGGGGCATACTATCTAGTGATAAATTTACCATCAAATTGATTAGACTATGATGAGACTTATTACAATAGTGATGGCTTGAAAATTTACCACACTCATCATTTATCTTATCCTCTATCACCTATCTAATCATATAATCATCTTTTACCCCATCATCAATTTGATTATTTAGGTCTGATCATCTAACCCAACCACATGTCATAAAATCTAACATTTCATATCTAATCACTTCTCATAGTATTCTATCTTGATGTATAAAAACATACTCAAATAATCCTCTATCTAAAAACTAACATGACTAACATCCACCATCATCCTCCTCCTCTAGTGTACATTATCATCTATCACCTAGTTTGAACTACATTAGTTTGAGATCTTTTTAGACTATGTAAGTAGTGATTAGTCACATGGTGTGATTGAGGTCAGCTTGGCCATTCTTTCCTCTTTCCCCACCATTCATCATCATATCTCTCTTATCCCTCATCATCCCAAGTCTTTCATCAATCAAATCATTGAGCTATAATATCAATAATTCATTAATCAATCTATTTATCAATCACCATTCCCATAATCATCTTCCTAATATTTAATCAATCATTTTCACCTATTGATTGTCCTTGCAAAATCACAACATCCATATTTTCTTCCATTAGTCATCCATTATTATTGATTGATCAATTCGCGATTTAAACATTTGAGTTTAATCCCTCGATTGGGGCATGATCAGGACCATAAATTTATTATCATCTCTTACTCCCTTGCATGTATAGTTGGCATCACTATTAATCAAATTATGGCTCATTAATTAAATTTCATTACAATCCAATTATTCCCCTTCATTCTTTGTTTACTTGATCATATCATTTATTCTCTCTCATATCCTTCATCATATCAATTAACTTTAGATTTAAGCTACATTCTTTATTGATCTTATAAAATGATTCTCTTATTTTTTCCTAGTGATATCCCATGCATGTGTCCTTGCTTGGGATATGTTGATATTTCATGGCCTTATATATCAATCATCTTGATATATATCTCTCCCTGGCATGTGTCCTTTCATGGGATATGTCTAAAGCTTATGGCCTTTTGTCTTATCATCATAATGTTACAGTTGATTCTTCCTTGGGATGTGTCGATAATAGTGACATAATAATTTCTATTCCCTATGCATAGGTATTTTCCATGGTAACCATAAATTTATAGCTCACTACTCATGTCAATTTCATCTTCTTCATCATTAGTCCACATCTCACATCCCAACCCCTTGTCAATTTATCAATCTCACCTCTCATTTCCTCTTTAGAGTGGCCATCTATCTCCTTCCTCTTTACATACCCCCTTGAGGGGGAATAATGTGTCCACTAACATAATTTAATAAAATTTATCCATGAGTGTCTTTATTTTTCATGAGGCCAAAACTCCTTCCACTTTATCCACTCATAATGACCTTTCAAAGAGGGGGAAAATGTATGCATCTAAGTTTGCTCCTTTTATCACTAACATTGATAATTTAAGTTATTTCCATCTAATTTATCTTAATATAATATTATCATATTCCTAATCCAATATTTATAATATATCCCCAATCCTACACTAACCTTATAACACCCCATGCCTAATTAATTCACTTAAATTCCCCTTATCTACTAACTAATCCCACTTGTCTAATATTTGATTAATTAAAATTCCCATAACCCACCTACCTACCTACTCATAGGGTTTCTTAAAATCTTACCCCCTATTCCTCACCCAACCCTTCTCATAAATGAATTTAATCTTCCCTTAACCATCAGTAGGTTCCCTAATGGAATTTAGAGCTCTCCACCACCCTTCTCCTTATCTAGAGAGTTCTCTCTTTAGAGAATTTTGATAAATTTTAAATTCCTTAGAGCTCCCTCCTTTCTCTCTAGAGTTTTATTCTATAAAGGATTATAAATAATTAAAAATTCATTAGAAAATCTCTCTCCATGGCCTATTTAAATCCATGACTCCCTCCATTCTAAACAATGAGAATCTAATGAGAAAATTCCACAAAAAATCAGTCCATGTTATCATCTTAGTATTGAATCAAGCCAATCATTTGTTATCATAAAATAATGTCTAAAATTTAATATATAATCCATAATCACATAGTCTTTTTCTTGTTTTAATCTTGATTTAGACCACTTAGCTTTAGGATTGAAATGTTGGTTTTAAATGTTCATTTACCTTTGTATATTTATCTTATTGGCTCCAGATTTTAATTTTAGATTGGTAATTTGGGTGATTTTGATATAATTTAATATCATATATTAATATCACAAATTTATCACCTCACATCTACAATATTTTAATGGTTAATTATTAGCTAGATAAGTGTATAGATATCCATCATGTAAAACCTTGATGCATTTATACAAGGTAGAGGGTACCACCTCCATAGTGTGTACCAAAGGTCTCCCAAGTAATAAATTGTAATTTAAATGAATAAACATCACCTAAATCTATGTGTAAATGGGTTTTGGCCCAACCATGATATCCAAAATAATATAACCCAATACATGTTGGGGAATGACATCAAAACCTCAAATGCTATTATATGTCTTATGAAGGGATGCTATATCAAACCCCATAGTATAAGAATGTGAGGTTAGACATGTTAAGACCTAAACCACTATCAATTAGATCTCATTTAATAGCATTGGTTTTAATTTTTTCTTGAATAAAAGTGGTAGATTTTGGTTGTTAACTTTTGATTTGGAAAAATCCTCATTTCCAAAATATATAACACCCTCAATGTCCTTTAAAAGTGTTCATGATAGATTCAAAATAATGTGGATCTATATCATGAGGTAAATATGTTTGATTGAGTGTTATAAATATAATGTGTTTTAATATGGTTGGCTATTTAAGTAATTCCAATATGGAGATCTTGGCCAATTAATTTCTTAATTAATCAACAATATAATATGTTATATGTTGATCCATAGGTCCCCTTGTATTGTGATGGGGATAAGGAGGGATTATGGGATTACATTATCCTTTCATAGGCTAAGGAGGAATTTGATTTCATCTAGTAATAACTAGAACCATGTGATCTACTATTTCCCAAGGGTGAGTAGTAGAGGTGGGATGTGAATGAAGGTAGTCAATGGGTATAAGTGGAGGAATAAAAGAGTCATCTAAGTCTTCTACCATCAAGTAGTAACTAAAGGTAATTCAAAATTGGCCATGAAATAATGCTATCCATAAAAGAGGGACCAAGATGAGGTGGACCACTGTATGAAATAAGTTGACTTCTAACATGATCCATGAGAGGAAGGGAACACATGTACATATTTTTATAAATGGTAGGTAATAAGAATTTAACATAAACCACAATACTTTGTACCAAAAATTAGAAAATGGTTTCCATCTTGATGATCATTATGAAGACTAAAAATTGATAAAATCATGAAAATAAAAAGGGAAAACATAATGATACACTAACGTTTGGAGTAATATGTTCAAAGTAAGTTGGGTTCACCAAATGATTTAACTATTTTTATAATTATGAAATGTAGAACCCTAGTAAATAAAGAGATGAGTATATAAATTAGGAAATGAATATATTAATATCAATAACCACTTATTTGCACCATAATTTCATTATTTACCTAGCCTAAAATAGAAATAAATTACAAAGGAGATACTTATCCAGAAAAATGACTGAGACATATAAGTGGTAGATTAGATATTGGTACAAGAACAACATAGTGTGTCATCAATAGGGAATATGTGTTAGATTACTCTATAAATAGTAGCATGATCCATTTTCCATGCTAATGACCTTAATTATATGTAATAGTGATTTTATAGGAGGATGCTCATCTTTTTTTGAGAAGCTTATTTTTTTTATGACTAAGTCCTATATCACTATTTGTTCTACATTTTTGACTAATCTCACTGTGAAACCTAGTATCATTTTGAATTTTCACCCTTTAAGGAAAATGAATTTTAGACTTGCCTCATCCAACTGATATAATGGGATCACATCTAGGTGTGGTTATCCTATTAAGTGAGATGAACCTCTAGTTTTGCAGCTAACTCCCTTGATGCATTATATAGGCTCAATTCCTAAATCTAATAACTTGTTGATGAAAAAGGATAGAAATATGCATAAAAAAAAATTAATCTATGGGAGGTGATGTACCAGCATGTTGTGTCTTCTCTATTTGACCCTTAAAAAACACTTATGAACTAGACAAGGGATAGTGACTAAACCAATTTATCCAATAGACTACTAAACATCAAGACCTCATATGGAGGCTATTCTAGATGGATGAAACTTGAGGGTGATGAATGGGAGGTATGATTTAAGACACTATCACTTTTACACACCATATAACCTATTTATAATAATCTCTTAGCAACTAGGTGAGAATAAAGACCTACAAAAGGAGATAAGACTCTACCACTTGTGCAAATCAACAAGTATAGAACACACTAAACCAAAATGGAAAAGTTGAACTAGTCCTTATATTAATTTAAAGGTTACAAGGTACAATTTGGGCATAGTTTATTCATACCCAGTTGAGGGATGCATACAATGGATTTTGATATTAAATTTATATAACTAGAGAAGGGGAGAGAAAGAGAAGTTTACATAGGAGTGTAGAGGAGAATACATGATGATACTCATTCACTCAACCATTAGTTACAAACATGAATTAGGACCATCACTATCTCCATGATCTCTCACATGTGTTGCCTTGGTTGGTTAATGGTCTTCAATGAGCCCTTGGGTGTAGGTGTGGTGAATGACCTATTTTGGTCATGGTTGACCCCATGAATATGTCATGTACATTGTAATTGTTACTTCACCCATTATCATCCAATGGGAGGTAATTATGAGAGGTAGTTACCTACTTAAACATATCCATTAATCACTTGGTTGTAATTTACAATTTTTGGGAAATTAGACGTTTAATTCCTAAACAATAAATGGGTCTAAGTAGATAAAATTAGTAAATATATGTAATAAATTAATCCACTTATTTATTTAAATAAGTTATATTTTTTCATTTTCTAAAAATAGTAATAAGTGAGAGAAAATATGACTTAACTTATTTTAGGCTATTATAGTCGAGACAGAGTCTAATACTAGATGAATAGGATTGAGACACTATCACAAATTGAGTTCTAGATTTTTTTTCTTGATTGGATAGGATTTATAAAAATAGGACACCCTATTATCCAACATTTTAGTCTTGGTCTTGCTGTTATTAGCCAAACTACTCATAAGGATATGATTTTTCTAGGTTTTGTTTGCAGTGTCTATGTGAGCCTATGTATCAAAGTTTAAATCCTTGATATGAATAGAACTACTTGTAGAGATGATTTTTCATGTGCTTGTGTCTTTTATGTAATTAAATGGAACTTTGGAAAATAGGGAAATGGGGTTAGTATGTAAAGGATATGATGGATGCACTCCACACCCCATGTGTGGGCACACTGCCTACATACCAATACTCTGAGGAGGGATCAATTTATATGTAGTTCTCCCATTGAAGTGCTTAGTGTAATAGTGTGATGAAAATACAAGTAAATTCAAAAATAAGTGTAATTGGAATGACTAATGACTAGTCTAAAGGTTTTAATAAGCTTGAAATATCATTGGATGATTGTATATAGAGAATATGGAAGAATGCTTAAGTAGTCATACTTGTATTCTTGCTTCTATCTTCTAAATGAGTCTAAACCCTTCTAAATAGAATGTTAATGGCATTTTATAGGGGATTTAATGATCATGGGTTAAATTAATCCATTTTATAATTACCTAAATTAGGATAAGGATTTTGGAAAATATGACCATTAGGACCAAAAATACATTTGGACAACACTGAAAACTACACACCCTGGGTTTCAGCACTCCTATCCAACTTGGGCATTGTTATCTAGAGGGAATGAGACTTAGGGGTATGGATATAGGCTTGAGAGAGTTGCTTGGGCATGTAATGGTTAAGTTTGGAAGGCTATGGATGACTGGGAATTAGTGAAAGAAAAGCCTAAAAGGGTTTTGTAAGTAAGTAGGAGGACCTATGGATTGGGTGTCATTAGCCATATTCAAGTAACCAAATTTTGCATTTTTACTAACTACATTCCCCCCCCATTTATTAAAGTGAAATACTATGATAAAGGAAAAATAGAAATCATACCTAAACTTACCTATAAAGGTGAAGCTCACAAAGTTATGTGATGATAGATGTGCATAGAGAGAGCACAATGTGAAGTGTGAATCTATAATTAAAAAAACATAGAGTATATTAGTTCTTACTAGATATGTTATATCTAAAATAAGAACATAAAAAATTTGGATAAGAGAGAGAGGAAGATAAATAAATGAATACACCTCACCAAATATGCAAACCAGTACAAAACCTATTATGATGTTGGATTGTGTTGGGTGTGTGTTATTGTAAAAGTTATGCCATGAATAGAGTTAAGTGCTCAATTCCTTAGAAGTGGCTCAAGAATGCAAATTCATACCCTTTAGATCCATCATCACCTACTAAGTGAAGATAACAAATCATGCATGTGTCCATTGATGCTTGGACTATGTGTCATATCCCTCTGAATATGTGGCTCAAGAATACAAAGGCTATCTAGTATTTTGGCTCCAACATTACCCCATGAAGTAAATTTATGAAGTAATACTAGTATAGAATAGATGTCATATGAGATGGATCTTGAATCGCATGAATGTACTATGATCTAACAATGTTGGCATGGATATCTAAATCTATGATGGAAGCTAGGCCACTCTTGGCCATTTTGAATGATGGAGATTAGGTTTGTATGACATCCACTCCAAAACTAGTGTAATAGGCTTATGTGGAAGCCAACTAAAGAACTCAGGTAATCGAGAAGTTAAGCTTGTATGAAATCTAAACTTAGAAAAAATGATGCCAACCACTTGTAGATGGATTAAGGCACATAACTACTAAGAATGCTTAGGAAAAATAAATTGAACTTGGAAAGAGAGGAGAAACAATGTGCGACACACATTTCTCCCAATAAATTATGTCTATAACATGGATTCTAATCAAAAAATTATATCAACTGCCTAATCTAAAACTAGAAGTGAGAGCCATTATGTTTTGCATGATGCCCCTTATATCTAGATTCTCTAATAGAAATCTATACTAAAACATGTTTAATATGGATTGTACTATACTGAGAAACCTATGACTAAACTCACCTTTCTATCTATTTCTAAGAAAATTGATTTTTCTATTCTCTATGTAAGAGTGCCAAAAATAGGGCACCCTACTATCTAGCACTATAATCCAGCTTTAACATTATTATCTAGGGCTAAATATAATGACTTTTATGGATTCTCTATTGTCTACCTAGTTTTTTATACCTAGTTTGATGTCTGGATTCTATTCTAAGTGTTATAAAAATATTGTTTTGACTAATAAGAGCTCTAATCTCTATGATAAAACCCTTATTTGTTACCCCCTCTTCTAAGGGTAGGAATAAGTACCCTACATTGACTACCCTTAGAAGAGATAGCCCTACAAGTGTGTTATGTTGCATAGATACATTGTATAACAATGATAATTGATAAGATATCTCAAGATATAGAAATATTTCTATTGAGAGATTATTAGATCAATAGGGTTATGCCTAGATAGATATAACAATGTAAAATCATGTGCAATATACTGAAATAAAATTGAAAGGGTTAGTTGTTAATTTTTAGCAAGGAGGGATAGAGCATGATGTCCATCATGGCATCCAAAAAATCAAGGAAATGCATGATATGGATTATGGCATTTGAAAACAAGGATAAACAATCAAGAAACATGTATACAAATAAATAAGCATATAAGGGTGGCCAAGGGGCCAAGAAAACAAGGGACATGGGAACATGTCAGTCATACTGGAAATTAAACATACAAGGCATGTCCAAATTCCACATACACATACCATAGAATAAGAAAGATTGGCATGAGGGCCACATGCATATAAAATATTACAAGCAAGGGACATTGGCAAATGTCCAAAGGCACATACATGAATAAAAGAGAAGGATATTGGAAAATGTCATAAGGTACATACAAGAGACAAGCATGAACTATAAATGCAATCCAACAAGTTATGCTAAGCAAGAAGATAAATAATTTAATAAATATAAAGATAGAATCACATCTAACTAACCAAAGCAAGAGTGAAAGTATGCAAGACATGTTTAGTACAAGACTAGGTATATGTTAAATAGATACATAGGTGTTAGATACTAGTGAAATGTTGATATAGTAATCTATGTAATCTAGTAAGTAATGTACATCAACATGATAACTTGGAGTGTGTAGTGTAGGAGTGACATAAATTAGATGGTGTAGTCATGTAGAAGATGCCCCTAGTGGGTATGTCTATCTATGTGTGTTCTCAAATGTAGAAGTAGTATGCCCCCTCAATGGGTAGACTAAAATAGTCAAGGATCTAGATGTCACTACACATACTCAAAGAAGATCAAGTGAAGCATGGTAATTTAGATAAATTGACAAACATTATCATGAAATAGAAAATGTAAGTCTTATCATAGTAGTAGCAATGTAAAGCATATATGATGAATACAATCAATTTTTTTTATGTTTTTGTATATATTTGAATGTTTTGTGTTTTTTAAAATGCTATATTGTTTTTGTATTTTTAAAATTTTAAACCATGTACAAGCAAGAAAAAGAGAGTATTGTGAAAAGAAAGAAGTATATACATGATAATAGAAAAGACAAGGATGGAGGGGGGAGGATCCAAGGATGAAGTCTTTTAGGGATGCAAATTGAGGAAAGGGTTATGACCATCATCAAATGATTTGAGATAATCATCATAAGTATCATCATATGTTGTAGATGTTGTGACTATAGTGTCATCATGTTGAAGTTGAACTGGTGATGGATATGTTGACTCTACTCTAGGGTTTTTAGTATTGATAAGTGATGACTTCAATAGAAGTGGTGGAGCTAGTGCTACTAGTGGTGTTATAATTTTAATAATTACTTGATCTTGTAGTCTATCCCATCTCTACTATAAATTTGTACATGATTTCATATCATGTCCTATAATCTTATGAAAAGTACAATATAGGTAACCATCCTATTGTGATACTCTATTGATATATTTGTGTTGTATTATAGGTAATGTAAGCAATCCATAATGAAGTGATATTCATAACATAAATTATGGATGATGTTGTGTGTTACCTACCTAAATGTAAATAGCTAGCTCTATATCCTTAGAGGTAACCATGTGAACTATATGTGCCAAGTTATTTGTTTGTGGTTGTGATTGTGGAGTAGATCTTGAGAGTGTAGTGTGAGATGTTAAAATTGATGTAGAATTTGGAATGAGATATCTAAAGTCATCTCGGTACTCTCTTGGGCCAACTAGTGTAAAGCTTAATCCACACAAATAGTCATTTGTGAGTATGGGTGTCGTATGATCATATAAAGAAGCCTATGAATCTATATCAACATCATGTATATATGGTAACTTAGAATTTACCTTAAGAGGTAACTATGATATAGGAGTCTCATCATCTATAGCAATAGAAGATGGTAATACTACAAAAATATTTGTAACTAGTGGAGTAACCATGGAATCAACTAGAACTGGTGGTACTACTTTCAGTGATTATGGATGTGTAATAGGTGTTGGAATAATGACTGATGGAGTAGCTATAATGGTTGAAGCTACTATGACTAGAAGAATATTTAGAGTTGAAGGTATGAGTATAAGTGGAGGAGTGTGAGAAGTGATAGTCTCTCCCACCTCATATGTATGTATCTGATCAAGAGAAATACAATGAGGTGGTGGCAATACTATGAGATAAGGTATCCCATCTAGAAAAATAGTTGAAGATAACTCTAGAGTCTGATAATATCTAAATAGTTGGTTATTTTCTAGACATGTGTATAGATATCCCTTATTCATAAATTTAATACATCAATGTAGAGTAGAAGGAATGGCCCCCATAGTATGTATCTAGGGTTGTGTGAGTAAAATATTATAGTGGAGAGGACTTGGCATGTCTTGAAACTATGTAGAGAGGATTTTTGGTCCCACCATGATACCTAAAGTAATAATTCCCAATGTTTATCAATATATATCATAGAATCCTCGAATGTTATTATATGATTTTTTCATGGATGTCAAATCTATGCCCATGGCTTTTAAGAATGTGAAATTACATATATTTAGTTTGGAACCACTATCAATAAGAACTCTCTTGATTGCACTAGTTTTGACTTGAACTTATATTAATAGTGGAAAAGTTTGATAAATAATTATTTGAGAAGGCATGCCCTCACCATTAAAATAAATTACATCTTCTATATTTTTTAAAGTGTTGATTACTAATGCAAAATAAGAAGGTTTTGAGTTAATCAACATTGAAGTCTAATTTAGTGCATGATAAAGAATGTATTTAAATAAATTAGCTTCCTAAAGTAGTTCTAACATGGAAATCTTAGTTGGGGTGTTTCTCATTTGATCAATAATGCCATATACTTTATGTAAATCTCCCTGTGTGGGTGGGTTAGGCCTATGACAGCTAAGAATAGAAGGGTGATGGGGATCTTAGCTAGGTGGGGAAGGTATAGCATCACATCAAGTAATAAATCTAACTACATTATCTACTATCCATATAGGAGTAGTAGTTTCAAGAGGAGAGAGAAGATAATTGACAGGTCAAGGTAGGGGAGGGACAATATGTGTCAGCTAGGCTCTTTGGTGATTGGTAGTGACCTGAGGGAGGGTAAAATAGACCATGAAACATGACTCGACATGGGGTAGAGGCTCCAAAGGAGGTGATGCAAAACATGTATTAACATGCTTAAGAATAACGAGCTTAACATCATCCCATATAATGAAAAATAAGCATGAAATGCAAAGAATGAAGCTTTGTAATAACATATGATAGACTTCATCATTCATGTACATGATAGTGCCCATTATGGTTTCCTTAATATTTTCAAGAAATGTAAGAAAAGTTTGTAAATAAATGAGCATCATTTTTACAATTTGATTATGGATGTAAGGTGATACCTTAAGAAGAAAAATAGGAGCTAGTATATACAACTAAGGATTATTTTCAAAAATATTTTTCACAAAATACTATGAAGTTTTGAAATTTGAAATTGAATTTTTGAGCTAACTATGCAAGATAAAATTCAAAATTTTATGGGAAAGTGATTTATTGAAAGGGAAATAGTAGATACAACTAGGGTTTTGAGAAAAATAATTATTTTGAAAATTATTTGAACTTTTGAAATTTGAAGTGATTTTTGGATTTAATATGCAACTAAAAATTCAAAAAATGATTGGAAATTTACTGGGAACTAGTTGATATAACTAGGGTTTAAAATAAATTTATTTTAAAATTTACTAAAAACTTTTAAAAGTTGAGAGGAATTTATAATTTTAATATTCAAGAAAAAATTATAAATTTATGGGAAAAATCAGCTAGGAATTTACCCTAGGGTTTTTGCAAATTCAAAGTTAGGTTCACCAAATGATTTAATATTTTTGGGAAAATAGATGTTTAATTCCTAAATAATAAATGGGTTTGAGTAGGTAAAGTTAGTAAATAATATGCAATAAATTAATCCATTGATTTATTTAAACAAGTTGTATTTTTGCCTTCTTTAAAATAGTAATAAGTGAGAGAAAATATGACTTAGCTTATTCTAGGCTATTATGGCTAAGACAAAGTTTGATACTGGAAGAACAGGACTAAAACACTATCAAAAACTAAGATCTAGAGTTTGTTTCTTGATTAGATAGGACCACCAGAAATAGAACACCATATTTTTTGGCACTATAGTCTTGGTATTTTTGCTATTGTCCAAATGACTCATAAAGATATGATTTTTCTAGGTTTTGTTTGCAACATCTGTGTGAGCTTATGTATCAAATTTTAGATATTATCTATCAATGAAACTCACTATAGAGATGATTATTCATGTTCTTATGTATTCTATGCAATTAAATGGAACTTTGGTAAATAGGGAAAAGGGGTTAGTGTGTAAAAGATATGCTAGACACACTTCACACCCCATGTGTGGGCACCCTACCTACATACCAATACTCCAAGGAGGGATAAAGCTATATTTAGTTCTCTCATTGAAGTGCTTGGTACAATAGTATGATGAAAATGCAAGTGAATGCAAAACTAGGTGTACTTAGAATGACTAGGGACTAGTGTAAAGGTGTAAATAATCTTAAAATACTATTGGATGGTTATATGCAGAGGAAAGAGAAGAATGATTAAGTAGTCTTACTTGTATTCTTGCTTCTCTATTGTAAATGAGTGCCAACCCTTATAAATAGACTTTGAATGGCCTTTTATATGGGATTTAATGATCATGGGTTAAATGAATTCATGCTAGGCTAAGATGAATTATGATAAGGATTCAAGAAAATATGATCGTTAGGACCAAAATTACACTTAGAAAATAATGCTAAAAACTATACACCCTAGGATTTAGCACTCCTATCAAATTTGGGAACTATTATCTAGAGGGAATGAGACCTAGGGGATGGATCTAATCCAAGTAGGAGGACCTATGGATTTGGTGTCAATAGATAAACTCGAGAAACCAAATTTTTCATTTTTACTAACTATAGGATACCACCCTCTATACAATTCCCAGTCCATTCAATGTATTATTCTCATAATGGGGGAGAGACCTAGGACTTAGAGTATTTAAAGTGAGTGATGAGTCTAATAATTACTTGAGGACATTGGTACAATAGTTTCTATATCCTTGAGAGTCTCTTCACCATGTGGATAGGCCTTGAAACATTCCTTCCTTGATGCAAATGAAGGACATCTCCTTAAGCAAGTTGAAGTATGATCATTAGGCTTATCTACACTACTATGGGAGTTTAAAATTGATTATTTGAAGATAATCCTACCTATGCATAGGCCCAAGAGGCCTTTCTACTCAATTAAAAACCTCAACATGCTTAGAATTGTGAAAATAGACCCAAAACTAGACTTTAAAATCTATTTTCTTGCATATTTAGCCTCATAGGTGCTAAATTTTTGATATACATAGGGTATACTATACATTTAGGTTATTTCATGATGTTTACATGATGTCTCATGGTTGTTAGTGTCATTAGAAAGAGTCACTTGTCCATTAGGTTCTTCACTAGGGTTTTGGAGGGTTTAGAGTAGCCTACCATCTTAAAGATGGTTCATAGAGTATAAAAAATAGATTAATGACTTAATACCATGAATTTTTATTACATATACCCTATAAAATCTCCCTAATAGATCATGGTCCCATGCACCTTATATAGTGAGCTTTGAGTAAAGGTCGGTAGCCTTCGAGTCTTCACTAGGCATTCTAGGTATACTAACAGTGTTAAGGATCACTCATAGAGTTTCCTCCTAAAAAAAACTCTCTCCACCATGGATATTAATTTAATATGGGTCCCCAACTTCCCCTAATATAAATAGGCCCCATTCATATTTTTATGTAAGATACAATTATTTTAATTGGCAACTCAAAATGGCAAATATGGGTGATGGAGCTCAAGGGGATAGTTAGGCCAAATTAATAATTAATCTACTTTATTATGCATATAACACCTTCCTCAATACTTTTATTATCATCATACATCTTTTTATGGCCTTATTTATTATTGAGGATCTTTAATATGTCATAAGAATGAAGTTGGGGCTCTAAGGGCTTAAGGAGGGTTTTAGGCCTTATAGGCCTAAACTGAGCCTCAAGACCTTAAACCACCTATAGGTGTATTATTGGATTTAGTGTATTCATAAAACCCTTTTATATCCAATTTCAACCCATATAAAAATTTCACAATTTCTCAAACCCCTATCTCTATCATTTATCCTTTCTATTTCTGTCATGACCATCCTTGGCTTAGTCTGAGTATTTGGACTAGTTGATGCTAGAGACATGAATGGTTTGTATCCTTATTTACTTAATATTAAGGAATTTTAACCCTATATATAAATTACTTACAATATTTTTCAACTCTTCTTTAGTTTTGATTCCTCTTCTTCCTATAACAACATGATCTCCTAGCCACACACACATAGGCTTATATGTTATGAACCCTTAATCAAGCCTTGGTAACTCTCTTAACCTAATTTTATCTTAAAGTATTTTGAAGACCATATATATGGAATAAAACCACTATAAGACCCATTTTCACATGGTTTTTGTTTCTTTCCTTAATCAAACTAACATAGTTATCTCATCTTTCTAGACATACTTGTATGCATTAGGCTAACTATTTTATGCAAAGTTAGAGGAGTCTTGAGTTAGCTTTTATAGTTATCCATTAATGTCTCTTTTATCTTTAAAAAACATAAAATATATGTTTTTATCCTATGATTGATCTCCCTCCTTCATGTGTATATGGAATTTCACTCCTGAAGTTGGAGATAACTTGTAGGTAATGATTAGGGGAACTTGACTATAGTTGGATCCTTCCCACAAGTTAGTGAGCAAGAGAAAGGTTATGTAGGCCATATATCCCTCTCTTTTATCTTACTATTCTAAGTTTTATGTTTTTATTTGGGGGAAACTGTTTGAAGGTTAGGCCTGAACTTGATCTTATAAGCTTTGTCATTGGCCCATTCCATGTGTCTAAACTTGACTGAGTTTATTCTCTCATAGTTCCATTGTTATTTCATGGATTTATATAGAATTTTTATTTCAATCTCACCCCTAGGATTGTGCATGGGGACTTAGACATGTAGGTTTATCACACTTTCCTTTTAGAGTTGTGAGTCTAAAATTTAAAACCTATTATGATGTGGAAATAACCTGATAAGGTCACTACATAATGGATATCTTTTGGGAGACCTCATATGGACTATCACTCCCCATTAAAGACCATATATTAAGACCCTAAACATCCATATATATATACACACACACTTAACAAATTAATGCATTTGGATCTAGTAAATCAGGCATTTTAAGGAAGAAATTGAAACTTAGGAGTTCACAAAAAAACCTTAAACAATACTAATAAACCTTAAACCCTATTAAAAGTCTTATGCATGTATTCAGAGTTAGTTCATAGGTTTTGGTCTTAAGGGCCATAATGATGATTCTTACTTCTAAGAGAGGAGCTCCTCCAAACTCCTACAACACCTATTAAACTGGAAGGAGACACCATTCATGTGTTCCTAGCTTGAAGATGGATTGTTAATAGAATATCTAGATCATGTTTGGAACCTTGTTTTCCTCTCTCACATGGTAAGCACTGAATATTTTGGAGGGGATCTATTCTGACCAAATAGTGTCTAAGTGAGGTATGTAAGTAACCTAGAGAAAGCCATGGAAACTTGGATTGATCATTTTCATATTGTGTTTCTTCATGAAAACATAGGAACTCTTGCACATAGCCTAAAATTTACCAACCAATGGAGACTATTTGTTGATACATCCTTGAAATTAATATGATAACATGATTATATGGATCCAAAAAAATTAATAGGCATTTATATAACTCTCTCCATGCTTGAGCTATCACAACGAGCTCAAAGTTTTGATAAATCTACTTATAACTAAGCTTATGGGATTTATAAAGGGATTAAGACAACCTGAGGGTCTTAGTGATTGTTCATAAAGCTCAAGGCCTTGATCTACAAACAAATGAAACTAATTTAAACCTAATATGGAATATACGTTGTACAATATCTTGGGATATAACTCCCCATTCATGGACCATACCATCTATCTCAAATTGGTCCTTGTGAACTTGATAAGGGATTGATGGATGTCTTGATCCCATTTCTACCTTTATCTATATAGTTGAGACATGAATCCTTTTCTAAGGTGCCTTGAAGAAACCCCCAATAAATTTTTTAATGTTATTCTAACCCTAACTATACTATATGGGTATATACAATTCTGAAAACAATTATAAAACATCATTTTCCTATATTTTCTTAGGTTTGAGATATTGAAAGGCCATTAGTGGACATGATGAGGGAAATGAAGAGTTAAAAATGATTTCAAAAAAGTTATTATAGATGGATGTAATATTAAAATTCATTTTTCCATGCGTGTGATCCCCTTTATGATGGATGAAAAACATTTGACCCCTAAAAAAGTCCCTTTTGCGTATAAAATTGCCTTAGAAAGATATCATGGTGACACTAAGGCCATTTTGGAAAATTTTAATTCTTGATAATTACTCAAAGGTGTTTCAAGAGTCATAAAAATACATTTTTCATGGTTTAGACACCCTTTAGAAGGAAAATGATGCATAACTTTAAATGAAACATCAATTGAGGAAAATAAATACCTTAACATCTACTAAATAACTATTGACTATTTTGACCACAAATCAAAATAGTTCAAATCCCTATAGTCCAAAACCTAAAATGGGGTATAATATAATGTTATGGCCTGTTTCATGGTTAATTTTATGTCATTTAATATGGTACTAGCCATGGGCATGGTCAAATTTAGTCCTAAGTCATTTAATGTCCCTTAAGGGTCATTTTAGAGTCATTAATGGATGTTGTATGGTTTCTCAAGGTGTCCAAGTGTTCCTGACATAATTTAAATGTCTAATATGTCAAAATACATCTTAGGAATGTTAGTCCTACCTGAAACTTGCAAGTTCCTAATTAAAATCAAGAAAACAAGTGAAAAAGAGAAGGTTTTAGAAGTTATACAACTTATAAAGGAGAGTGGAACATGAGTAAGCTTGTGTAATGACCCATAATATTTATTAAATATATTTTAATGCTTAATAATATTTTTAAGTATAAAAAATGGACTAGGACCATTCTATTTATCCATCACTCTACTAGACATACAAAAATGGTCAATAGGTCTTCTGATGGTACGACCAGTAGGAGAAGTTTCAAATCAAATGATCTTAGTGGTAGATATTACACTTGGTTAGATTAAAATTCATGGTAGGAGTTGGAATAATGGTTTAATATTCCTTATTAACCATTTTTAAGAAGTTGGTTGTCTCATTTTACTTGTTAATCCTCATATCTTATAGGTTTTCTTCTTATATACGCTTGTTTATATAATTTGGTTGGTGAAATTGATTTCAGGGGATGTAGACATCCTTTTTTCATAGTTTCCATTATTTTTTTCATGTTTTTAGGTGATTTTATGATCTCAAACACTTCAATTTTTTTTTGAGATATCCATTGCTAGTTGTAGTCTCAATTATTCGCATTCATGGAGTTACAGTCAAAGAACATAACACACAGTCAATTATTACAAGTATCATCTATAGTCATGGTGTATTAATCTATAATCCAAGCCCTTCAAATGTCATGAGATGGACTGTGATGACCAATTCAGTCCTTAACACAGTCTTGCACCACTATTATACATGCAAAGGTGCCCTAAGGAAGAATGATCATATGGAAATGAATATTTTGAATTATTTTTCACTCCTTAAAAGTTTAAAATATTCACTTGAAGATGTTGTGAATGTCTAGAACAAATTAAACAATCATACACTATGCGCATTGACCTATATCTCTACTCAATCCCTTGTATACTATAGTGTTAACCTACAGATAACTAACACAAAGATTTGAAAATGTTCCATGGAGGTGTGTGAATATGTTTTCAGACCTTAATTATGGTATTGAAATTTTAAGGATGTCATAAGTATTCAATAGTGGAACTATGAGGGGTAGGCAGACTTGAGAAGTCACTTAAAGTTAAGAACCTAAGTTTAGGAACAAGTTTCCTTAAAAGCTCTAAAATAGAGATTTAACCACTTTTAATGCTACCATATAGTAATGTGATATAGGGTCTAGATGGAGTTAAATTCATAAATCATGAATCCCTACCATAGGGAAGATAAAATAAAAAATATAATGGATGTTGGATAAAGAAGGATGATGTTATAAGGTTTCAAAATCATGTAACTCTTTATTGTCGAAGGTCAGGATTCTCTGTAGTATGTTCAACTTAAGGGGACCTTGCAGTCCAAGGTAGTATGATAGAGAAATCTCTCCATGGAAAATGACCTCATTAAGGTAAGAATGATAATTTGAGTTCAAATAACATCAAGGAGATTTGAAATGTGAGATCTTGACATACTTGATCGCCTACATGTAGGTCTCTTTTCTGAGGTGAAACACAGTCATACACAGCTAGCCACTTGTGTTAAATCAAGTACAAGGTATGCAATAAAGAATTTGGAAAAGTTTTGAAGTGTTGATATGTCTAAAATAACCTTGAAAAGTATAGTATACATATCATGAGACTTCCACAATAAGGAAAACAAAGCATGGAAAGGTTTCTTATAACAACCTATAGTCAATGATTAACTATGAATAAACATTAGATTAAGTTACACTCTTAGCATATAAAGCTTTTTCTAGGATTAAATTAAGTTTTTTTCAAAACCATGATATCCAAGGATCTATATTGCACTTGATTTTAATATAATATTGTTGTAATTAAGCTATAAGCATTATTTTCCATTCACTACTTGAGAACCAATTATTTTGGTTGAAGGTTACATAGATTATTTTTGATCTTTAAGGCCTATATTTATTCAATTAATTATTAAAATTAAATACAATATTTCATATTACTCCATCATAATATATGATTTGGATTTAACCCCCATGTTTTGTTGAGCCTCTCATTTGAATTATGAATTGTTGGTATGGGTGTGCATCGTGAATGTATTCATATTTTTATGTTGTTTTATGATACTCCCTATATTTTGTATGAGTGTGAGACCATTAATCCACCAACATATATAAAAAAAATGAAAAAAATAATATTTAAATTCTAAAGATACTACAAATATATCTAGTACCACAAAGCATTATTGATACTGCATATTATGTCTATATAAACCCTATTGCAATAAACACAACATTCAAGACATGTTTCACATTAAAATGAGGTGACACAACTACGTGATAGTGACAAGGTTTCATAAAAAATTCACTTGTCATGCAAAATGTTAATAAAAATTGCCAACATCAACTACAATGGCCCCTATTTTACTATTGTTACAGTGGAACAAGTTAATATATACATTAAAAATAATTACTGATTAAATACATAAATATTAAAAGTATTATATCTATTAGATTCCAATATTTTTTTATTAGGCTTTACTCATCAAGATTCACCCATTTTTTCCTTTATAACATTTTCTTTTGTTTCCACCTATTTATATTTTATTTTAATCGATTAAAAAAAAATTATAAAAAACAATTCTATTAATATTTATAATAAAAATATATTTTTATTTTAGATTTTATTTTAATCGGTTTAAAGATTATTTTATTGATATATATTTTTATAGATAATAAGGGTTGGAGGGTCACACCCATTTTATTATATGAGAAAAATTACAATACACAACTCGTACTAATTTAGCAAGCATTTGTTTTTTCATGGTTTCCATTATTTTTTTCATGTTTTAATGTGATTTTATGATCTCAAACACTTTAAATTTTTTGTTGAGATATCCATTTCTATTTGTAGTCTCAATTGTTAGCATTCATGGAGTTTCAGTCAAAGAACATAGCACATAGTCAATTATTTCAAGTATCATCTATAGTCATGGTGAATTAGTCTCTAAGCATGGTCATATAGGTGTAATGAATAGTTTCAAGGTGTTAAACACATTCTTGAAACATGATCCAACAACCAAGCCCTTCAAATGGCATGAGATGGACTGTGATGACAAGTTCAGTCCTTAACATAGTCTTGCACCATTATTGTGCATGTAAAGGTGCCCTGATGAAGAATGATCATATGGAAATGAATATTTTGAATTGGTTTTCAATCCTTAAAAGTATAAAATATTCACTTGAAGATTTTTTGAAGGTCTAGAAAAAATTAAAGAATCATACACTATGCACATTAACCTATCTCTCTACTCACTCCCTTGTATACTATAGTGTTCACCTATAGATGACTATCACAGAGATTTGAAAATGTTCCATGGAGGTGTGTGAACATGTTTTGAGATCTTACTTATGGTCTTGAAATGTTGAGGATGTAATAATTATTCAATAGTGGAACTATGAGGGGTAGGTAGACTTGAGAAGTCACTTAAATTTAAGAAACTAAGTTTAGGAACAAGTTTCCTTAAAAGCTCTAAAAAATATCCTTAACCACTTATGATGCTACCATATAGTAATGTGACATAGGGTATAGATGGATTTGAATGCATACATCATGAATCATTACCATAGGGAAGATAACTAGAAAAATAAAATTAATGTTGGATAAAGAATGATGATGTTATAAGGTTTCAAAATCATGTAATTCTTTATTGTCGAAGGTCATGATTCTCTATAGTATGTTCAACTTCAAGTGACCTTGCAATCCAAGGTAGTATGATAGAGACATCTCTCCATGTAAAATGACCTCATTAAGGTGAGAATGATAATCAAAGTTCAAATAACATCAAGGAGAGTTGAAATGTGAGATCTTGACATACTTGATCACTATAGGTAGGTCTCTTTTCTAAGGTGAAAAATACTCACATACAACTAGCCACTTGTATTAAATCAATTACAAGGTATACAATTAATAATTTGGAAAAGTTTTAAAGTGTTGATATGTCTAAAATAACCTTGAAAATTATAGTATACATATCATGAGACTTCCACAATAAGAAAAATAAAGCATGGAAAGGTTTCATACAACAACCTATAGTCAATGATTAGCTATGAATAAATATTAGATTAAGTTACATTATTAGCATGGAAATGTTTTTATAGGATTAAATTATATTTTTTGTAAAAACCATGATATCTAAGGATCTGTGTTGCACTTGATTTTAATATAATATTATTGTAATTAAGCTATAAGTAGTCTTTTCCATTCACTACTTGAGAACCAATTATTTTGGTTGAAGGTTACATAGATTGTTTTTGATCTTTAAGACCTATCTTTATTCAATTCATTATTAAAATTAAATACAATATTTCATCTTACTCCATCACAATATATGATTTGGATTTGTCCCCCATGTTTTGTTGAGCCTCTCATTTGAATTATGAATAGTTGGTATGGGTGTACATCGTGAATGTATTCATATTTTTATGTTGTTTTATGATACTCCCTATATTTTTTACGAGTGAGAGCCCTTTATCCACCAACATCTATATAAAAAAAATGAAATAAAAAATATTTAAATTCTAAAGATACTACAAATATATCTAGTACCACAAAGCATTATCGATACTGCATCGGATGTCTATATAAACCTTGTTGAAATAAACACAACATTCAAGAAAAGTTTCACATTGAAAAAAGGTGAAACAAATATGTGATAGTGACAAGGTTTCATAAAAAATTTCACTTATCATGCAGGATGTCAACAAAAATTGCCAACATCAACTACAATGGCCCCTATTTTACTATTGTTACAGTGGAACAAGTTAATCTATACATTAAAAATAATTAATGATTAAACAAATAACTAGTAAAAGTATTATATCTATTAGATTCCCATATTTTTTATTAGAATTTACTCATCAAGATTCATCCATTTTTTCCTTTATAACATTTGCTTTTGTTTCCACCTATTTATATTTTATTTTAATCAATTAATTTTTTTTAATAAAAAACAATTCTATTAATATTTATAATTATAATAAAAGTTTGATTTTAGATTTTATTTTAATCAGTTTACAGATAATTTTATTAATATATATTTTTATAGATAATAAGGGTTGGAGGGTCCCTCACCCATTTTATTCTATGAAAAAAATTACAATACACAGCTCATACTAATTTAGCAAGCATTTGTTTTTTCATCGTTTCCATTATTTTTTTCATATTTTAAGGTGATTTTATGATCTCAAACACTTCAATTTTTTTTTTTTTTGATATCCATTACTAGTTTTAGTCTCAATTGTTAGATTTCATGGAGTTACAATCAAAGAACATAGCACACAGTCAATTATTGCAAGTATCATCTATAGTCATGGTATATTAAGCTCTAAGCATGGTCATGTAGGTGTAATGAATAGTTTCAAGGTGTTAAACACATTCTTAAAACATAATCCAACAAGCCAAGCCCTTCAAATGGAATGAGATGGACTTTGATGACCAATTCAGTCCTTAACATAGTCTTGCACCATTATTGTGCACGTAAAGGTGCCCTGAGGAAGAATGATCATGTGGTAATGAATATTTTGAATTGGTTTTCACTCCTTCAAAGTTTAAAATATTCACTTGAATATTTTGTGAATGTATAAAACAAGTTAAGTAATCATACACTATGCACATTGACCTCTCTCTGTACTCACTCCCTTATATACTATAGTGTTCACCTACAGATGATTATCACAGAGATTTGAAAATGCTCCATGGAGGTGTGTGAACATGTTTTCAGACCTTACTTATGGTATTGAAATGTTGAGGATGTCATAAGTATTCAATAGTGGAACTATGAGGGGTAGGCAGACTTGAGATGTCACTTAAAGTTAAGAAACTAAGTTTAGGAACAAGTTTCCTTAAAAGCTCTAAAATAGAGTCTCAACCAATTTTGATGCTACCATATAGTAATGTGACATAGGATGTAGATGAAGTTGAATGCATACATCATGAATCATCACCATAGGGAAGATAACTTGCTAAATATAATGGATGTTGGACAAAGAAGGATGATGTTATAAGGTTTTGAAATCATGTAATTCTTTATTGTCGAAGGTCAGGATTCTCTGTAGTATGTTCAACTTAAGGGGACCTTTCAGTCCAAGGTAGTATGATAGAGACATATCTCCATGGAAAATGACCTCATTAAGGTAAGAATGATAATTTTAGTTCAAAGAACATCAAGGAGATTTGAAATGTGAGATCTTCACATACTTAATCACCTACATGTAGGTCTCTTTTCCGAGGTGAAACTCAGTCACACACAACTAGCCACTTGTGTTAAATCAAGTACAAGGTATGCAATTAAGAATTTGGAAAAGTATTAAAGTTTTGATATGTCTAAAATAACCTTAAAAATTATAGTATACATATCATGAGACTTCCACAATAAGGAAAACAATGCATGGAAAGGTTTCATATAACAACCTATAGTCAATGATTAACTATGAATAAATATTAGATTAAGTTACACTCAGCATGGAAAGGTATTTATTTGATTAAATTAAATGTTTTTCAAAAACTTGATATCTAAAGATCTGTGTTGTACTTGATTTTAATATAATATTGTTGTAATTAAGCTATAAGCAGTATTTTCCATTCACTAGTTGAGAACCAATTATTTTGGTTGAAGGTTACATAGATTGTTTCTGATCTTTTGGACCTATATTTATTCAATTAATTATTAATATTAAATACAATATTTCATCTTAATTCATCATGATATATGATTTGAATTTGTCCCCCATGTTTTGTTGAGCCTTTCATTTGAATTATAAATTGTCGATAAGGGTGTGCATTGTGAATGTATTCATATCTTTATGTTGTTTTATGATACTCCCTATATTTTATACAAGTGTGAAACCATTCATACACCATAATATATATAAAAATAAATAAATAAATAATATTTAAATTTTAAAGGTACTACGAATATATCTAGTACCACAAAGCATTATCGATACCGCATAGTATGTCTATATAAACCATGTTGCAATAAACACAACATTCAAGACATGTTTCATATTAAAATGAAGTGATAGTGACAAGGTTTCATACAAATTTTCACTTTTCATATAGGATGTCAAAAAAATTGGCAACATCAACTACAATGGCCCTTATTTTACTATTGTTACAGTGGACCAAGTTAATCTATACATTCAAAATAATTAATGATTAAACAAATAACTAATAAAAGTATTATATCTATTATATTCCCATATTTTTTATTATGATTTACTCATCAATATTCACCCATTTTTTCCTTTATTACATTTTCTTTTGTTTACACCTATTTATATTTTATTTTAATCATTTTTAAAAAAATTATAAAAAATAGTTCTATTAATATTTATAATTATAATAAAAGTTTGATTTTAGATTTTATTTTAATCAGTTTAAAGATAATTTTATTAATATATATTTTTATAGATAGTAAGGGTTGGAGGGTCCCTCACCCATTTTATTATATGAAAAAAATTACAATACACAGTTCGTACTAATTTAGCAAGCATTTGTTTTTTCATCGTTTCCATTATTTTTTTCATATTTTAAGGTGATTTTATGATCTAAAACACTTCAATTTTTTTTTTGTGATATCCATTTCTAGTTTTAGTCTCAATTGTTAGCTTTCATGGAGTTACAGTCAAAGAACATAGCACACAGTCAATTATTGCAAGTATCATCTATAGTCATGGTGTATTAAGCTCTAAGCATGGTCATGTAGATGTAATGAATAGTTTCAAGGTGTTAAACACAATATTGAAACATGATCCAACAAGCCAAGCCATTCAAATGGCATGAGATGGACTGTGGTGACCAATTCAGTCCTTAACATAGTCCTACACCATTATTATGCACGTAAAGGTGCGCTAAGGAAGAATGATCATGTGGAAATGAATATTTTGAATTGGTTTTCACTCCTTCAAAGTTTAAAATATTCACTTGAATATTTTGTGAAGTTTTAGAACAATTTAAAGAATCATACACTATGCACATTGACCTATATCTCCTCTCACTCCCTTGTATACTATGGTGTTCACCTATAAATGAATATCATAGAGATTTGAAAATGTTCCATGGAGGTGTGTGAACATGTTTTAAGACCTTACTTATGGTATTCAAATGTTGAGGACGTCATAAGTATTCAATATTGGAACTATGAGGGGTATGCCCACTTTAGAAGTCACTTAAAGTTAAGAAACTAAGTTTCCTTAAAATCTCTAATATAGAGCCTTAACCACTTTTGATGCTACCATATAGTAATGTGACATAGGGTATTATGGAGTTAAATGCATACATCATGAATCCCTACCATAGGGAAGATAAATTGAAAAATATAATGGATGTTACACAAAGAAGGATGATGTTATAAGGTTTCAAAATCATGTAATTCTTTATTGTCGAAGGTCAAGATTCTGTATAGTATGTTTAACTTCAAGTGACCTTGCAGTCCAAGGTAGTATGATAGAGACATCTCTACATGGATAATGACATAATTAAGGTACTAGTGATAATTGGAGTTCAAATAACATCAAGGAGAGTTGAAATATGAGATCTGGACATACTTGATCACCTATAGGTAGGTCTATTTTCTGAGGTGAAACATAGTCACACACAACTAGCCACTTATGTTAAATAAAGTACAAGGTATACAATTAAAAATTTGGAAAAGTTTTAAAGTGTTGATATGTCTAAAATAACCTTGAAAATTTTATTATACAAATCATGAGACTTCCAGAATAAGCAAAATAAAACATGGAAAGATTTCATACAACAACCTATAGTCAATGATTAACTATGAATAAATATTATATTAAGTTACACTCTTAGCATGGAAAGGTTTTTCTAGGATAAAATTATTTTTTTTTCAAAACCATGATATCCAAGGATCTATGTTGCAATTGATTTTAATATAATATTGTTGTAATTAAGCTATAAGCAGTATTTTCCATTCACTACTTGAGAACCAATGATTTTGGTTGAAGGTTACATAGATTGTTTTTGATCTTGGGGACCTATATTTATTCAATTCATTATTAAAATTAAATAAAATATTTCATCTTACTCCATCATAATATATGATTTGGATTTGTCCCCCATGTTTTGTTGAGCCTCTCATTTGAATTATGAATAGTTGGTATGTGTGTGCATCGTGAATGTATTCATATTTTTATGTTATTTTATGATACTTCCTATATTTTTTATGAGTGTGAGACCCTTCATCCACCAACATATATATTAAAAAAAATGAAAAAAATAATATTTAAATTCTACAGATACTATGAACATATCTAATTCCACAAAGCATTATCGATACTGCATATTATGTCTATATAAACCCTGTTGTAATAAACACAACATTCAAGACATGTTTCAAATTAATATGAGGTGAAAAAACTACATGATAGTGAAAATGTTTCATGAAATTTTCACTTGTCATGCATGATGTCAACAAAAATTAGCAACATCAACTACAATGGCCCCTATTTTATTATTGTTACAGTGGAACAAGTTAATCTATACATTAAAAATAATTAATGATTAAACAAATAACTATTAGAAGTATTATATCTGATAGATTCCCATATTTTTTATTAGGCTTTTCTCTTCAAGATTCACCCATTTTTTCCTTTATAACATTTTCTTTTGTTTCTACTTATTTATATTTTATTTTAATAGATTAAAAAAATTTATAAAAAATAATTATATTAATATTTATAATTATAATAAAAGTTTGATTTTAGATCTTAGTTTAATTAGTTTAAAGATAATTTTATTAATATATATTTTTATAGATAATAAGGGTTGGAGGGTCCCTCACCCATTTTATTATATGAAAAAAATTATAATACACAACTCGTTCTAATTTAGCAAGCATTTGTTTTTTCATGGTTTCCATTATTTTTTTCATGTCTTTAGGTGATTTTATGATATAAAAAACTTCAATTTTTTTATTGAAATCTCCATTGCTAGTTATAGTCTCAATTTTTAGCATTCATGGAGTTACAGTCAAAGAACATAGCACACAGTCAATTATTTCATATATCATCTATAGTCATGGTGTATTAAGCTCTAATCATGGTCATGTATGTGTAATGAATAAATTTAAGGTGTTAGACACATTCTTGAAACATGATCCAACAAGCCAAGCCCTTTAAATGGCATGAGATGGACTGTGATGACCAATTCAGTCCTTAACACAATCTTGCACCATTATTGTGCACGTACAGGTGCCTTGAGGAAGAATGATCATGTGGAAATGAATATTTTGAACTAGTTTATACTCCTTAAAAGTTTAAAATATTCACTTGAATATTTTTTGAAGGTATAGAAAAATTTAAGTAATCATACACTATGCACATTGACCTATATCTCTACTCACTCCCTTGTATACTATATTGTTCACCTACAGATGACTATCACAGAGATTTGAAAATGTTCCATGGAGGTGTGTAAACATGTTTGGAGACCTTAATTATGGTATTGAAATGTTGAGGATGCCATAAGTATTCAATAGTGGAACTATGAGGGGTAGATAGACTTGAGAAGTCACTCAAAGTTAAGAAACTAAGTTTAGGAACAAGTTTCCTTAAAAGCTCTAAAATATAGCCTTAACCACTTTTAATGCTACCATATAGTAATGTGACATAGGGTTTAGATGGAGTCGAATGCATACATCATGAATCCCTACCATGGGGAAGATAAATTGAAAAATATAATTGATGTTGGAAAAGTAAGGATGATTTTATAAGGTTTTAAAATCATGTTATTCTTTACTGTCGAAGGTCAAGATTTTTTGTAGTATGTTCAACTTCAAGTGACCTTTCAATCCAAGGTAGTATGATAGAGACATCTATCCATGGAAAATAACCTAATCAAGGTAAGAATGATAATTGGATTTCAAATAAAATCAAGGAGAGTTGAAATGTGAGATCTTGACATACTTGATCACCTATAGGTAGGTCTCTTTTCTGAGGTGAAACACAGTCACACACAACTAGCCACTTGTGTTAAATTAAGTACAAGGTATGCAATTAAGAATTTGGAAAAGTTTAAAAGTGTTTATATGTCTAAAATAACCTTTAAAACTATAGTATACAAATCATGATACTTACACAATAAGGAAAACAAAGCATCGAAAGGTTTCATACAACAACCTATAGTCCACACACAAAAGCCTACATAGTCATTATGTTAAATGTCCATCTTAGGTTTTGAGATGTTTGGAAGTACTATTAAAATGATTCAAACCTGAAATTAAGTTTAGAGTTCCCATAATTTAATAATACTCCCATAGCTTGATTTTTCCTGAGGCAATAGGGGAAGTGCCCTCTATTCTGTATCAAATAGAGGGCACTTTTAGGAAGATAAAAACTATAGGTGGAGTATGAAAAGGGAAAGGAAATAAGTTAGATACTTGTAGAACCATTCAAGGATCTATATAAAGTTGTGTGTGACATGGATCAACATGAAAAAAAATTCATAGGTGTTATAATCCCAACATAATGATCGAAACTCAAAGATCCAATCAGACCTACTAACCCTTAATTAGGCCTAAAGCCCTAGATGGCGTAATCTCAGTTATAACACCAAATGAAAATTATAAAGCATTGAAACATGTTCATGGGGAGATATAAGGTTTTTTTTATCCTTTATAATGCAAATAAAAATCATAAGAGATCCATTTATTGGCTCAAGAAGATGATAGGTTGCATAGAATACCTTAGAAAGCTCGATAGATCAACTTGGGAAGCTCACACCTATACAAATGCTTAGCATGGGAACTCAAGGAGATATGAGATGTTATAAAGGGTATTGAACTTGAATTTTGAGTAATTTTTCTAAGGATTGGATGTTACAATTTTATGAACAATCCTTAGAGGTTTAAACCACCTAAAACCCTCTAAACCCCTTGCTAAGGACCTAATTAGAAATATGAATAAGGAGAGGCATCCAAATGAGATATTTTGAGTAGGAAAGTGATCTTATATTTTATAGGACTCTTTAGGGCTCCTTCCCATCAAATTTAGTTGTACTTTACTTATATGAAAAGGGTGTAAAACTAGTTTTCTTGACAATTTGTAGTGTTTTATAGGTACATAAAGGTTTTAAAGGATGAAAATCACTTTGGGAGGTAGGATGAGAGCTAATATATCTCCCCATTTCTATATATTGATTCAAAAAATCACATAAGTTCCTCTAAAAGTTCCTTCATCTCAACCATTCCATATTGGTATAGTGAACAAATAGTTATCACCAAGTGAGAAGATGAGAAATCCAATTGGGAGACATTTTAAGGTTTACTTGATGGATGTATATATTTTAATACTCTTTAAAAGTCTCATACCATCCCTTGTATGGATTTTTTAGATAAATTTATTAGCATCTTAGTTCCAAGTGTGAAGATAAGTCTAGAGGAGGAGGATAATGATTATAAGTAGTGATAACTCATGTCTAGAAGAATGTCAGTGGTTAGGGAAACAACCAATACATGTTGGTGCATATTTATAACCTTAATTTCATATTGGAATCATCTCATATATCCATAGTATATTTTGCAGCACTCAAGGAAGGCCAACTGATGAAGGCAATTTTCAAGGAGCAAGCTGAAGAGTTCCACACTAGATCTGAAGGAGTTTCATACTTTGAGGGACATTTTTCCAAATAAAACTTCCATGGTATGTTCCATATTCCTTTATCCTACAAATTCAACTCCTTCTCTCATATTTATAAGTGTTCTTGTGACTCTTGGACTTCATTCTCTTCTCTCCTCTCTCAAATTCTATAAGTACTAGACATTTTAGCTCTTATCTAATAATTCTACTCCATATATGGAAAATACCTATTATTTTTATATTGTAATTTTATCTTGAATAATAAATTAAATCTATTTCTGATTTCATGAACATTTTTTCTAAGTGTGTGAAGTGATGAATGGTGAGGTTTAGAGATAAATTATATCCTTACTTCTCCTTATCCTTTCATGTTTATGCAAAAATTCTCATTCTAACCAGTCATATAGAGTGTAACTAGTGTGTTAATCTCCTTTCAAGTGTAAAAATGTCCTTGGATGCAGTAATTTAATCTTTATTATACTTACCTTAAGTTTTCTCATGCATACCACCTCTATATTAAAACACTTATGTTAGAACATCTTAGGAATTTTGAGTTAGTTTGTAGGTCTTGTTTCTTAGTGAAATAAATATGATATCATTATGTAAATACTTATGGTGTATTAGCCCCTTATATTAGTTTTATTTCATGCATTATTATATCCCTTTTACCAAAATAAAATAGTTATTGTTGGTGATAATCATTTCAAGGTATATTCAGGGACCTAGCCCTTAAATACAGAGGTATACTTCTACCATAGGTAAACCCACATACCTATAAGTATTCCCATGTTTCCCAAATATGGAGAAGGATTCAAAAACCTCCTATAGGGTGAAATATTTGGTGAAAATATTTTTTTCATGCCCAATGGGACCCATTATCCTAAAGATAATTTGTTAAGATGAATGTTGGTCTTGACAACATCAATTGTATATCGGTGTGCTACTCAACATTGGTGACTCCGTTCAAGGTAAAATATAGTTATAGACCATTTTTTGTCATATATTTTCTCTCATACTTCATGGTACTTACTAGGTCATATTATATTATATTTTTCAATCACATTAGTCTACCTATTAAGCCTAAACTTCCTCTTGAAGTTCAACACCCTCATGCTATTATAACCTTTGAAGAGCAATAGGACTTTTTTATCCAAGAGGATCAAGATAGTAAGGAAGAGATAAAATAAAAAATGTTTGGGCAACATACCTTCCCTACCTTTAATACTAAAAATACAATCCATCTTGATGCATATGATGCCATTCCCCCTAATGCTACAAAGAGTATGCCTACATTCAATGGTGAAGGTCATGTCACACCTAGTGAACACATCAAGGATATCTCCAATTTTTTTAGTTTCCACAATGTCACTAAGGAAAATATTACCATTAGACTACTTTCCATCTCCCTTAGAGGGAAGTCACTTGATTGGTATAGGACTTTTCGTAGTGGATGTGTCACACATGGGATGACTTTAGAGTGTTGTTAAATTCAAGGTTTGAAGATGAAAGTGACCACACTTCACTCATACATCAAATCAATGTAATCTAAAGATCCCCCAAGGAAATAATTCATGACCTCAATGAGAGGTTCCAAAAGACTTGGCATAGGTTTCCTCCTCCCATGAGACCACCTAATAGCTCTATCTTCCCTACATATTTGAGAGCCATTGGTACTGATATTACCATCATGTTTCAATATATGGGTGGTTTCACTCTTCCCAAAGCATATGAACTTTTCATTAGAGATAATAATGGCCTCATTCAACTAGGAAATTGCCTCAAAAATTGTCTATGACTCTATTTCTTAATGTTTTTTTTTAATCTAAATATTTCACAAGTTTTAAGTACAAATACCAAGCCTAATATTACTCCTAAGAAGGTAGATGATGCCATGGATAAATATGCATATAATCAATAGTTATAATCTAAGCTTAGGTGAGCTAATATGAAACTAGGTGCTAATCAAAACCCCTATCCCTATCAGTAGTAATATGGTCAATAGTATGAGAGAGGGAGAGGTCAAGGGTAACCTAATTTCAATAGGCCTGCCAATGTGTGCAATCCTACTTCCACCACTAACACAAGAGAGATGGTACCAATGCATAACAACTTGGTGAAAGGAGAATATTATAAACAAGTTCAATTTATGGATGTCAATGAAGGAGGAGAGCATTCTATAATTTCTCAAGGAGGAGTCACTCCTCTTCTATTAGTTGGATATGAAGTCATGATGTAAGCAAGTGAAGGCTGTTAGGCTCAAGGAGAAAGATCCACTAACTTCTTAGTAGAAGATACTTATGTGCTCAACCAAGGAAATTTTGTTGTAAATAATACAAGAGCCAATAGGAAGGATTTAAGAGGTGATAATAATGTTCCTACAAGTTCATCTAATCCTCCTACAAGGTAATTAGACATGAATGCAAGCATCAGAGTCCCAAACACTTCTACACCTCATCTAAATCCAAATGTATTAAGGTCTTCTCAAGGTGATTCTATTACTTAAGTTAAAATCACTTCCTTGCCTCTAAGGACTCAAGATAAGGTAAGCATTCCTTCTCTAAACATAGTGGATTCATTAAAGAATTCTAAGGCATCCATTTCTCTTTGGGATGTCCTTCATATGCCTGGACAAAAAGATATTCTCAAAAGTAGCTATCCACTATACCTAATATTCCATCTTCAATCAATAATCATGGTCATGTATTTATTACCAATGCCCCTAACAACATTATGGAACCATATACCAAAGTTGAGAATCTTCCACCTTTCTAACTTACTCTCATTGTGGTTGACAAATTATTCTACAATCGTATAGTTGATAGTTTTTCCTCTACATCAGTCATACCCAAAGTTGTAGCTAATAAATTAGGCTTAAATTGTGAACCGCATATCAAAGGAGTGATTCAATTATATGGTACACCTACCAAGACAATATGGTTGATCAAAGGATTACAGGTTTTCTTCCATGATTGTCCTAGTTTCCCCATCCTCCAAGACATTATTGTTTTTAACCTTCTTTCTCATTTTGTAATTTGTCTTTCAAGAGATTTTACAGCCAAGATAGGTTCCTACCTCTCAGTTGACTAGTCCTTTTTAGCCTTTAAGACAAGATATGGAACCAAGGTGACCATAAGAACTCAGCCACTTTCAAGGTTTCACATTAATCCCTATGTTGAATAAACCTCTAACTTGAATTATGTTATCAATAAGGAGTATAACGTGATGATTTTTATTCTTCTAATCTTGAGGGCATAGATAACTTGTTTATAGATGAGTATGATGAAGATGATTATAGGCATGATCCATATGCATACTTTGAGAAAACTAACCTTGGATCCTATATCATCCATGAATAACCATTTGATCAAGTTGAGATAAGTGTTAAACATTCTTTCTCACAAGTTGATAAGAGTAAATACTTGATCCGTGTATATGATGATGATAGATTGAAGAACCTGATTGATCACCATAGTGGGAAGAATGTTGTCTTTCTACCTACAATTGATGAAGCTACCCTTGATGATGACACTCATGAGGATGACAAAGATGATTTGTGACAAAGGTTCAATGCCATATGCCAAGAATTTGATTAGTTGAGTAAGAATCCTCCTCTAAGAGATTCCATATCTAATGTAAATTTTGTTGATGAAAGTAATGATCATATTATTGAGTGTTTGATCAAGCCTAAAAATGAGTGTTATGATATGAATAAGAGTGAACATCAATATGTTATCCAAGGGTCTATAGTCATAAAAAATCCTAATAAAGTTAAGGAAGAATTATTTATCTTCAAGGATAAACTAATCCCTTAATTTGATGTTGAATCATTTCTATAAGTGGTGGAACATGGTGAAGGAAAACTTGATGATTCCATGTAGCAAGCACATTCTATCCTAGAAGAGAACAAAGATGAGGCAATTGTCACACCTTCCAACTTATAGTTTGAAAAGTACCAATCAAATCTGATAGAGGTAAAGTCATTTTTATAACCAATCAAGGACCATGGATGGAATAAAAGATAATTCATGAAGGTTTAAAATAGTCTACTTGCAGTCCTAAGAAGGTTTAAAGGTGTTAGGCTTCTTGATTATCTACATATGTAAGTGGTTGATGATAAGAATGCTTCACATGCTATATTACGTTCATGGAATGAAAAATATGAAAAAGGAACCATATTTGACCCTGATTGAAGTATGGTAAGATGATTTTCACCTTAGAAGTGAGGTCTTGCAAATAGTAGATTAGGTGTGTGTGTGTGTGTCTTTTGGTTTTGTGTGTGTTTCATAAGTGTTCTAGTTGAACACATGTTTGTTTCCTTTAGTGTGTCTTATTTTATGTGTCTTTTTTTGTTTTTTAGTGTGGTTTCAAAGGAAAATTTAGTTTCAAACCTATTTATAGGAAACTCCATTGACTAATGGATAGGATTAGGCTATCGATCTTGGTATAGAAAGAATACCACCCCTAGGAAATCACTAAGAATGTCAACTATTTTGACTGTAAGTCAAAATAGGTCAAAAATCTATGGTCAAAAAATTGACATGGGTTATATTAGAATGTTATTGGGTGTGTCACAATGAATTCAATGTCATTTAATATGGTACTAGTCATGGCCATGATCAAATTTAGTCTTAAGTCATTTAATGTCACTTAGGGGTCATTTTAGAGTCATTAATGGAGGTTATATAGTTTCCAAAGATGTCCAAGTATTCATAAATATATTTAAATGTATAATATGTCATATTAATTGTCAATAATGTCATTAATATATAAAATTTGTAGGTTTCTAATTGAAATCAATAAAATAAGTGAAAAAGAGAAGGTTTTGGTAGTTGTATGGCCTATAAAGGAGAGTGGCACATGGGATAAGATAATGCAGTGACACTTCGAATTCCATAACCGCATTTTAATGTTTAATAAGATTTTTAAGTGTAAAAAATTGACCAAAACCATTCTATTTATCCATCACTCCACTAGATATACAAAATTGGTCAATAGGTCTTCTCATGGTATGAATAGTAGGAGATGTTTCAGGTCAAATGTTCTTGGTGGTAGATAGTATACTTGGTATAATTTAAATTCATGGTAGGAGTTGGAAGAATGGTTTCCTATGATTTATGAACCATTCTTAATAACTTTATTGTCTCATTTTACTTACTAATCCACATACCTTGTAGGTTTCCTTCTTATATGAGCTCGTTCATATAATCTAGTTGGTGAAATTGCTTCAAGAGGATGTGGACATCCTTCTTTCATGGTTTTTTGGGACCAACATACCCCCATTTTTTTATTTTAAAAAATAGGGACCCTTGTGAATGTTTCAAAAAATTTGCACCTTGAATTGGCTTTGGGAAGGTTATTCTTTAATAAAATTTGAAGATTGCTCGCTTGTGAAGGAATGAACCTCTACATATTTGATTGTGATTGTGATTTATGTGATAACCCTACTATTTTTTTTCTTTGGATAATGAATCATAGTTTCCATGAAGAAAGGGAAGGTTCCCAAATGAAAAACCCTATGGTTTGAATTCAAAAATGGTGGGAGAAACTTAGTGAGAAATCATATTTCTCTCTGTAACAAAACCCTAAGTCTAATTTTATATTAAGGCTTGATCATGTTTTAAACATGAAAAAACCTTAATATAAAATCATACTTAGGCCCTTTTTACTTCCCCTTTTGGTTACCTAATTTTTAGTCAAAGGCCCCCTTTCATCTATTGCCAAGAATTTCACCAATGTTTAGCCTAGGCTTCAATCTTAAAATGCATTTTGTGTTTATTAACACAAACATATTAAGACCAAAACCTTAGTCTAAACCATTATGCATATTGGGTCTTAACTTAAATTTTGTGTACTTTATCATATCCAATGACTCTCACTTCTTCAAAGATATGATCTAATGATGTGAAATAACTTAGGAAGAACCATGCACCAAATTCATGTTTTAAAAAGGGTTCTTATAGGATTTAATTTGATATTATCACTCCCATAATTTCATGTTTATAAGTACATATTTGATGTTAGTGATACCATCAAGTTAAACCTCTATATAAAAGTTCTTATAAGATTTAATTTGATAGGCTCACTTCCATCATTTGATGTTTACAAGGACATCTTTGACATTAATGAGACCATCATGTTAAACCTCATCCAAAATTTTACCTAAGTCTAAAATGGGACCACATTAATGTTTCAATTTTAGGCTTAACACACTAAACCTTATCTTTAATTTTATCATATTTATCTATATCATAGACTTAGTACTAATCATTTAACTTAAGCCTATATATATGACCTATCATACTAACTTAAAGCTCATAAAATTTTGTAGATCTAATGATCCTTGGTTATTCATAGGTCTTGATCTAATGGTATGAAGATGAAAGGCTCCCCAAAATTCAAAGCCAGTTAGCTTCAACCCCTCAAATCATGATCAAAGGATTACATAAACTGTGCTTGTTCAGAGATTCAATCTAATGGCATGAGATGAAAAGTGAGATTTGAAAACCAATGGCTATTTTTCAAAATATTCATCATGATAGTGCCACAAAATGATCTTATAAAGGCCACATAGGTGCCATGTAAGCACTAAATGATAAATCCAAAGATTTGGCATGCTAAAAAGACATAATTCACATAAGTGAAGCCATCCATCAAATGTAAGGCACAAATGAATTTATGAAATATCCCACCTTTCACCATTAAATCTCCAAGAATCCCTAGAAAAAATGACATAAATCTCTTATTATTGATGGTTGAGGCACACTACATTCAAATAATCTCAATTTTCATCTTAAGAAAAATAGAACCAGTCATACACTTAGATAAATTAAGGAGTCATTATAGATACTAGGCAAAAATGGAACAAAGAGGCTGAATTGTATCTATCTATAGACAATGAGGAAAGGCATTTTGAAGATAAAAAATTGGACACTAGGACACTAAACAATGGGATGATGAATTGGTCGAAGATCTTCTTTGTTGTTGAAGAATTACATACCCTCACTTCCAAAGATCAAATAATTATAGTGACCAAGAGGAAATTTTTAGACTTGGTTACAATTTAAATTCTGGTATTCATCAAGTAGTTGTAAAATCATAGGTACTTCATTGTATCAACATCTTTTCCCCCATGTTTATTGATTGTCTAATTGATGGTGATTTGATAGTTAGGGAGGGTGTGTCAAAAGAGATAGAATACATTAATCCTATAGATTTTGATGGATATTACAAACTTCTTAGGGAACACATTAACCTCCCCACCATCAAGTAGTGGACCACCAAGTACAATTTGGACACCATCCATAGACCCTAGTTGAACCAAGGAACCCATGTATCTAAGAACCATGATGGGTAGATCCTTATCATACAATTTAGGAAGGTTATTAGGATTATATTAACCCTACTAAATATATTAGCTAGAGCCACCACCATAACCTATGTTGACCCTAGATTGGTCTCCTATGCATTCTTCATGGTTGAGGAGAAGCTAATTCTACCTCTTGGGGAATTGAGTATCATCTATTTAAGAAGGTAATTTTATGGAACTAAGAGAAGTACAAGCCAATAATTCACTATGATGTCCTATCTATTAGACTCATTGATGGCTTCTACAAACATTCCTAAGATCAATAACTAGTCCTCTCATAGTAAAATTACCATTTCCCATCACTATTCAAAGTTGCACATATTCAAATATAGAGTTAATTATGCATTTCATTTTTGATTGCATATACCATGTTTTAGTTAAGAATATCATTAGAAACCCCATGCCTAGAGTTCACCTTCTCATTAATAAATGTGTAGAACCCATGGGGGATATATGGTACTACCCAAATTACATTATTATTAGAATATAGGGACTTATGACTCAGCCATTTAGATTTCTAGTCTATGTACCCATCAAATAGGCTGAGCAATAAATTGCTTCCCAGGTCCTTCAAGGGATTTACAATGTGTGTAGGGAGAAAAGGAAGGACATTTTTCATCCTTTTCCATTTTTGATGGGAAGGACCATGATCCATGGTTGGAAGCAATTGGATGTTATGTCTAGGCACAAAGATGCCTTCTACTTCTAGAAGGATGACCTTAAGGAATGGGACCCTTACAAAAAGGTTTTCCCCCATCTCTAATCCAAATAATTAACCAAGGTGACATATGAATATAGGGTTGGTCCATATGACCATTTTCACACCATGGTTGAAAATTTTGAGGAAGTATTAGCCAGGTGCAAGCAACATGGATTTAATCTTAAACATAGGTTACAGAGGGAAGAGAAGCCATCTAGGGAAATCTGGTAGATGAACCCACTATAGTTCCATCTCCTACCTTCCACCTCAAGTACACTATCAAGGCCCCCATAATAGCAAGTATTTCAAATTAAAGGACTAGCTTAGAATAAACTAGAAGAAAGACCTAGGGAAGGTCCTTCATCCTCGGCTACACATCCAAAACCACCTTTTCTAGTGGAGTACATTAACATGATTGACCTGGTACCTTATGAAATAGTTAAAGAATTATTCAAGAAACTCATAGAGACATATGGGTCTAATCAAGAAGGTGAGGAGACTATAGTTGAATTAGCACAATTAGAGGATCCATAGGTAACTAGATTGGAAAAAGGGAAGGAACTAGCTTTGGATTTATAGTTCATGTCACATAGAAGAAAAGGGAGGCAAAAATGGCCCTTGTTCCCATGTCTTCCAAAAGGTCAAACATGACATGGACCCATCCAACCAGTAAAGTTAACTTGTTCAGTGATGAGTTCCCCATACATGGACCTATTATCCCAGATTGGTTCATATATAGAAAGCTCCAAAAGGTTCCATCTAAATCCCATTCATGGGAAATTACTAGCACTAAAAGTGTTAGTACCCATGATGATATCAAACCCTGTATTAGATAGCTCATGAAAGAACAAGAAGAGAGTAAAATTGTCAAAGCTACAAGGGAAAGTAGTGAAAAAATGAATAATCTTAGAGTGTCAAGTGGAGTGGGGATTGAAATCCTAAAGGTTACCAAATCTTGTAAACCAATATCTACTATGTATTATAATCTAGAGATAGTTAGATTTGAGAAGGTAACAACAAAGAAAGCCACCATAGGCACTAAGGAGTTCACCTTCCAAAAAGTGGAACCTTTTATGGGTATAACTCTTCTGCAAAGGCAACCAGTGGGAGAACATCCCATCCACCAAAACAACATAACAAGCAAGTTTAGTTGTGGCCAAATCAACAATGACCTTGGCTGTGGTCTAGGGAATGAAATAAAGAATCATCAACCTAGAGAAGGTGAAGTAGGATTTGGAAGCACACGCTACATTCTTAGTCCCTGAGGACATATTGAACATGCTAAATAAGTCTTTATTTAACATATTTGAAGGCTTAAATAACATAAATCTCAAATTAAGTGCCTTAACCCATCAAGCTAAGATGGAACAAGCTTTAATCACCTAATGGTAAGACTCCCAAGTCAAGGTAGTTGAATTAATTAAGGTACATGTAACAAAATAGGCCCTAGACTTCAAAATCATCAAAATCAAACATTTGGACATCCTTTAGGGAATCATGGTGGATAATCTATAGGATTTAAGCACTTGGTGCAATAATGTCAATGAGCTCATGAAAGAATACAAAGACATAATAAGTAGGATGGAGAAGCTCTTGGGGACTCTATTGACCAATCCTTCTCAACCCACTACCATGTGCCTGATAGATGATGAAGAGTTCAATCAAAGGGGGAATGCCTTCATCTAGAACATCATGGAGAATCAATGCTAGGCTATCAAGGATAATCAAAATATCCTTGATGTCATCCTTACCTATGGAAGGCAGATTTCAAAGGCACAATACATCATAGAACTCATGGCAAAAGGTGAAAAAGAATTCAACACATTGGAAAATCAAGAAGAGGATTGTCTAATGAATCCTATAGTGTATTTTGAGCTGATCAAAGAATAATATACCAAGGTGAAGGACATCCTCTATAAAAAATAGAGTACACCTACTAATTTATTCTAAAAAGGATTATTATTTGTAATGTATATATGCTAGTTTGTTAGCATATATTTGACATATTAGTCAAAATTGGTGTAATAGGTCATGTGCATTATAACCTTTGTATGAAGGATAGTTGTCCTTATCTTTCATATTGGTGTTTCCTTAAGGTAAATGATACACTACATATGTTCTCTATAAATAGGTAGGGGTTACCATTTTTTAAGGGGAGAGACTCTAAGTAATTATATATAAAAGGGAATTTTAATATAACTAAGGAATTCTAAAAATATTATCTAAATAGTGTGTTAAAAGTTAATGTTATCTCTCAATTACATGTTAATGTCCTAGATTTGAATGGTTCTTTGCATTTTGAGCTATATTTTTTGTCATAAGGTTGTTAATTTGTGATATGCTAGATTAACTAAAAGGTCTTATGTATACTTCATTTCATTTGCTATAAAATTTGGATGTGTTCATGTTATTCAAGTTACAGTAATAAATTCTTTAAATTTAACCCACTTCTTACTTGTGACTTCTATATTTCCTTTGATGCTTTTCTGGTTTATTATGGAATTTGGGTTCATACTATTTTACATCATAAATTGGTTCATGTATGCTCAAAATAATTAGAACCTTATCATGATATTTGAGATGGAAGCCTACAATCATGCTTTCTTTTTTTCCTTACCCTCTTTTTTCTAGCTTCTTTATCAAATATCACATTAGTTTAAGATCATTGTTAATAATCATTTAGCTTAGTTTGTAGATCAAGAAATATCACAAAGATCTAAGTATAGGACCTTGGTGGCTCCTAACCACCAAATTGAATAAATATTATAGACAGCTCTCAAAATCTGCTTCTATTTCACCACAGACATCCAAAATTTGTCTTAAACTACAAATCATGCCTTGGATCTTTAGGATCCTAAAATGAGAAGTGTTCATCAATACTAAGAGTACCTATGAGATAATTAGAAGCATCAATAGGAGTAGCTCCATTGGTCTAGAAGGAGGTCTCACTTGATCAATTATGATAATTCCTACACTAAGTTTGAAGGATTCTTGACCTTTAAGAGTGATTCTTCACTATAAGTGAAAATATCCTTAGTCTTTAAGTGCTTTCTCACCTATATTTGTGCTTTTTAAGGAAAATACATTAGTTCTTTGTAAAGAGATGATTAAAATATAGTAAAAATATCTTATGGTTTTAAGAATTCATAGTAATTGATATTTGGATAGCTTATTTTGGTTAAATATTGATAGTTCCTAATGAATATTTAGTTTCTTAAGTCATAAGTTCTGAATAATAGTTGTCTTTGCATAATTCAGCTCATCTTTGAGCTTACTTGGTCAAACATCAGCATCCTTTGTTTCTTTTTGAGAAAATATTTACAAAATAGGCTTAGTGTATAAGTTGATTATTATTCTTTGAGAAATTTCACTTGACACACTATATTTCAAGTAGGATCCTTAATCTTCAAGTTGAAACTGCCAAGGATCAAAACCATATCACATTCAAAGACTAGAAAACCCTTACTTGAGCAAGAAACCCACAAAAGAACTAAGAAAGATAGAGGAAGGCATATACGTTCTAAGTCTCTACCATGTTCACCCTTACAAGGGGCTCGTGCATTCAATATTCATCTAGATATAACATGGCTTGGAATTTCCCCAATCAATGTACTAGGTGTAGTTCATGAGTTACCTTGTAATCCTAAAAAGTACTTGCCAATATTTAGTCCAACTAGTGTTGCAACTATAGAAGAACATGTTAAATCTTTCAAGGATACTTTAAGAATGTTAAATGTTATCCATTAAGATGTAGCCTATATGTTATTTCCATTTACATTCAAGGATGTTTCATATAAATGGTTCCTCAATTTTCTTGACAATGGTATCACCTCTTGGAATAACTTTGATACTATCTTTATTGATCAATTTGGAAAGATCATAAGTCCTTGTGTCATTTATCATCAATTCATAACTATTAAGTGGGATACAAGTGAACCTAATAAATCCTTTAATGATAGATTCCAAAAGTTTTTTAGCTAAACCATGGATCCATACAAACCTAATGAGGATTTAGCTTTAGAGGTTTACAAAGATACAGTAGATCCCATGACTTTTGTGTTTCTAAAAAGGGATTTCCCATCTATCAACACATTAGCCCAAGCTTATTCTGAAGTAGTGGTTATTAGTGACCAAATTTAGCCTCAAGGATAGATGGCTTATTTTATCCCAAATGTTAATCCTTAAATGGCTACATTAAACCTTTTCCCAAATAATAACTAAAATGCTCCCACCTTGAACTAGTTCCCTGCTCTAAATGTATTGTTTTCTAGTCATGTTGCTCCTAATCAGAACCTAGGTTTCTTGAGTCATCAAGTTACTAATGGATTTCACACCAATAATCAAAAGGCTTTAGTTCTAATCCATGATACTATTAGTAGCCAAGTCCAAAGTTCTGAGACCCCAAATAATGAGAATGAATCTATATTAAAGATGGTCTAGAATCTCAACATAGATTTCTTACAAGTACAAAAACAAGTTGGTGATGCTAATGACAACTATGGAAGAAACTTCACCTTTCAGAAGTTTAACAAGCCTAGAAATATATTTTAGAATGATAATTTCTATAATAAAAAATCTAATGAACCTTATTTTATCAAGAAGACCATGGATATTAATCTCACTGATATTGCCTTGCTAGACTATTATAGAGTACATGCCACATCTAAACATGGTGAGATTTATTACATTGAGTTTTGAAAATCTTTTGAAGCTTTCCAACAAGAACTTGACACATTTGAGGTAGTCCTAAACAAGGATATTACTTCAAGTCCTTCTATTTGATATCCATCTAACCAATTACACATGATAGAAACATTCCAATTCCCTTTCCAAGAGGATATTGAACTTGAGAATATTCTTCATGAGATATAGGCATTCCAAAAATTCTTAAATACATACCCTCTGAGAAATAGAGAAATAAAAATAGCCATTGACTATTTCCACTCCCCCTAACAATTATAGGATGCCTTTAGACACCACATCAAGGAATGATCTTGAACCACCCAAGCGTAGTTCTTCCAAACCTACTACTAAACCTTCATGCAAAACTAGTTATAACATTGTGGAAGATATGGAGAAGATCAAAGCTGATATTACTCTAGATTATAGAACAAAGGGAATTAATCTTGGAATCATTGTCTAATAAATTTGGGAAACCCTTGAAGAGTGATAGTGCAAATGTGACTATGAAAGTAAGCAAAGTAGAGTCTCCACCCTTCTTGTTCATAGTTATGATGTTTAGGACAAATTTCCATAATTGCCTTTTAGATTCTAGATCCTCAACCAACATCATGCCTATGGGGATATGTGAACAACTTAGGTTGACCCAAATCAAGTATGATAGGGTGGTCACACAATTGGATGATTCAAGAGTTAAAGTCATTAGGGAATTATTTAATGTACATATGTAGTTGGATAATGAACTTAGGGTTCAATAATTCATTGACATATAAGTGGTAGATATTCCCAATACTTATGGATTGCTCTTGAGTAGAGAATGGATTAAGGCCTTAAATGGATATGTGTCTACTAATTGCTCACACTTATGGATGCCATGGAAAGGTGTGCTAAATTAGATAAGCATGAAAATGGAGCCTAGAATGAGACACATGATAATAAAATACAATGTTGTCAATGAAAGGGTAAACTTACATAACTTTGATCTAGGAGTTTTCATTTTAAAAACTACAAAAGAACCTAGTTCTAAGGACCTTCCTCTTATACTTGGCTTGTGGAAATTCTATGTTGATGGTGCTAGGTGAAAATCAATATTAGGGGCTGGTATTGTATTGATAGACCCTACAAAAAAGTAATATCATACATCCTACAGGTTACAATTCCCATGCACTAATAATTTGGCTAAGCATGAAGCTCTCATCGTAGGATTTTAGTTTTCTATTAAACATAAAGTTAAGGATATCCATGTCTATGGAGATTCTAAACTTATGGTCAATCATGCAAGGATCAAGTACCAATTTAAGCTATCTTACCTTAAAAGATACAAGTTCAGATTTTGGGACTTGTTGGAATATTTTGATGCTTTCAACATCATGTACATCCCTAGGGAAGAAAACAAAATTGCTGATGATATTAACTCTACTATAGCTAATCTCATGCCCCATCATGATCCCCCAAACTTCATCATTGAGCTAATACCATGCCCCTCAGTCCTAGATAACATGAATCATTTTAAAGTCTTAAATTATGATCAATAAATTTTATATTTCTTGACTAATTTTGGGGCCTTTGAAGCTCACATCATTGATAAACTTGATGAAATTTCTTCTAAAAGGGAGCTTAATGGTAAAATCATCCAACTGGATGACAATAAGATACCTAAAGGGATGATCTCATTAGAAAGGTTGTTTTATCATGACAAGATTATTGAAACATCAAAGGTACCCAAGGTAAGTGGTAAAGACTATCATGTAGTGAATCTTGGCCCACATGATCAGTCCCAATAAGTGAACCTGAGAAAGGTTTATATTGAGATGGAAAATAAAAAGGCTCAGGAGCTACTTAAAAAAATTAAAGATGTGATTGCCTAGTCTTATGAAGATCTAAAAAATATTTGACCCAAGGGTCATTACTCACACCATACCCCTCAAGGAAAATTGTAAACCCTTCAAGAAAAATCAAAGACTTGTTAATTCTATCTTGGAGCCCATGATCTTTAGGGAGGTCCAGAAACTATTAGATGTAATGATTATGTTTCCTATTAGGTATTCCACTTGGGTTTCCAACTTGGTCCCAATCATAAAGAAGAATGGGCAATTAGGCTATGCATAGACTTTAGAAATCTAAATAAAGCCTATGAAAGAAAATTACTCCTTGCCTTCTCTAGACTAGGTCATCCAAGTTATTTCAAGATCCACCATGATGTCCTTTTTGGATGGATTTTATGGATATAACTAAGTGATTATCTCCAAGGAAGATATAATGAAAAAAAATTTCACTACTAAACGGGGAAAATATGGTTATAAGAGAATGCCTTCTGGACTGATTAATACAGGGAAATTTTTTTAGAGAGACATGGATCATGCTTTCTAAGGTCTTGTTGGAAAATGCATCATTATATATATAGATGATCTAACAATTTTTTCTAAGAATAGAGAAGGTCATTTCATGCATCTACAATAAGTGTTTGAAAGGTGCAGGAGGTATGGCATATCCCTCAACCCCAAGAAGAGTATATTCTATGTAACTAAGGGAAAACTATTGGGGCATGTCATCACCAAAGAAGGGATCTCTATAGATCTTGGGAGAGTGGAATACATTTACAAGATTGAACTACCTAACAACTAAAAATAATTAAATCCTTCTTTGGTAGGATCAACTTTGTGAGGAAGTTCATCTCAGGTTTTGCTAAAATTGTCAAACCCCTAAATGATATGCTTAAGAAAGATGCTAAAATTTCTTAGGATGATGGATCCAAGAAGGAATTTAATGAAATCATTAAGGTAATTAGTCCAATATTGATAAGTCCTAACTTCTCAAAGGACTTTTGATTATATTTATTTGCTTCTGACCACACCATGGCTATAGTCTTGACTCAAAAGGTTGATGGAAGTGACCACCCTATAGCATTCATGAGCACCAATTTCAAAAATACAAAATTAAACTATTATATAATAGATAAATAAGCCTATGCATTGGTGAAGGTAGTAAAAAAATTCAAGCATTACATCCTTAGAAATAAGGTGCATGCCATCTTACCAAACCTAGCCATAAAGATTATGTTGAGTCAAAATGAACTTGGGGAATGAAGGGGCAAGTGGATGTCAGTCCTAAAAGAGTATGATATTAAAATGAATATCACCAATTTGGTGAAATGTCAAGGCCTAGTCTAGATGATTTCCAATGTTAATCCTAAGCTACATGTCATGCAAGTTGATCAATAGAGTTTTCATCCCAATGAATGGTATGACTCCTTCATCCACTTAATTATTAATAGTACTTGGCCCCCAAGACTCACCAGAGAATAGAAGATAGCCTTAAGGATAAGAGTATCCCATTACCTCATCAAAGATGGAGTATTTTATAGGAATAACTTTGAAAATATCTACTTAATATGTGTGTCTAAATAAGAAGCTTCTCAAATCATGTCCTCTTTCCATAAATAACTAGGCAGTGTACACCCTTCAGAGAGAACCACATCCCACAAAATTCTTAGTGCTATGTATTATTGGCCCACCATTTTAAAATATACTCATAATCATGTGAGGGAGTCCCACTCATGCCCAATATTTAGTATGAAAGAGCCTAAGGCAACCATGCCTTTGCAACTAGTGATGGTAGACAAAAGTGTTGCATAGTGGGGGTTAGACTTTATGGGAGTGATCAACCCCAATTCTTTCAAAGGTCACAATTATGTTTTAACTAATATAGATTAATTTAAAATGTGTACTAAGGATATAGCCACCAAATAATGTAAGACAAAGGAGGTGATCAATTTTTTAGAGGAAAATATTTGCACTAGATTTGGAACCCTAATTTCTTTAGTCTATGATAATGGGTTTGCATTCATTTCAATTGAAATGATTGAATGGGATTATGACCAATGCATTACACTTAATTTTTCCTCCAATCAATATCCCTAGGGAAATATATTTTCAAAATCCACAAACAATAATCTAATGCAGGCCATCAAGAAGTCTACTACAGATAAACCCAGAACATGGCATAAACTCTTTAAAAATGCATTATGGGTAGATAAGATCAAGATCAAGCAATCACTCAAGGCTTCACCATTTTTTTGGTGTATCTTTAGGAACCTATATTTCCCATCACCTTCAAACTACCTACATTCACATTAATGCAATAATACATGTAGGAAAGCCAAGAGCTTGCTAATTCTAGGCTATTGGACATCATTTAGATGGAGGATGCTAGAGAAAATTCATTTATAGACTTTAGTAGGCATCGAGAAATTGTGAAAATATGGTTTGATAAGAGGTCAAAGGTGAAGGTGTTCAGATAAAGAGACCAGTCCTCCTTTGGAACAAAGCATTAGAACCTAATGGCAAACATGGCAAGTTCACACCCTTGTGGATTGGCCCATACCAAATTACTGAAATCCTAGGCAATAAAATATTCAAGTTAAAGGATCTCCAAGGAATAGAGTTCACCATTCCCACCAATGGGAAATATCTCAAGCATTAATTTATTGTTGCTCTACCATGAGTTTTTATGGAATAAATCCTATAAGATGGTTAAGGTTAAATTAGGTAGGATAGATAGTTTCTTGATTTTTTTTGCTTTCCTTTTTTTGCTTGTCTATATTTGTTTGCTATGTGTTGTGTGTTTTATTTATATTTTGGTTGTGCTCTTTTTATTTAATAAGTCTTGTAGATAATCCTTGTTCATAATTTTCTTAGATTTCTTGAAGTTTTAGGTACTTAGAAATGTGAATATGAACCTTATAGAGGTGAACATAAGGTAGTGGTAAAGCATCATGTTATAGCCTAAGGCATTGGTATAGATTGGTATATAGGTTAGTTATCTCACAATAACTTAAGAAGAATCATTTGTGTAGGAGGTGAATTTATTTTTTTAAAGCACATTCATGCTTGCACTTGAAACACATACTTGTCTGGGACAAAAGATGCAACTACAAGTGATTACTCCAAAGAACCAAGCATTTGACCAAATACTTAAAACCTAGATATATTGGCTCCCAACCTTTGCCACAAGACCTACAAAATAAAAAAGGGAGAACTTATTTTAAAATAAATAAAATTAGAAACAAAGGTGATTTTGGTAATCTCCATCAGGGCTATGGACACCTAGCTGGAAGTGGAGCAAGGCTTTGAGTGGAGCTAAAGGTATCTCTATTGGGGCTATGGATGCCTGGTTGGCAGTAGAGTAATGCCCAAGACTTCCCTGAACTAAAAGTAAATACTATTAATAAACATCTAAATATGCTTCAAGTCAATGTTATAGTCAAAGATATGAAACCTAGATGTTATCTTCCAAAGTCCCATGACAAATAGTAAGTGGAATCAAATCCGACACTAAATGTTTGTGTTTCAATATTCAAGTTCAAATTTTGCATATGAGAGCCTTTTTTTAACCAAGAATTGACTTGGGAGATGGTGTAGGTCTAGTGAGATGAAGAACTTATATGATAATCTAAACCAAAATCTTGGGTTCTAACATATTTCTTCACTATGAGTCACCATTTTTTGGGACCAACATACCCAAATTTTTTTACTTGTATAAAATAGGGACCCTAGTGAATGTTTCAAAACATCTACACCTTGAATTGACTTTGGGAAGGTCATTCTTTATTAAAATTTGAATATTTCTCACCTGAAGAGGAATGAACCTTTGCTAATTTGATTTTGATTGTGTTTTATGTGCTAACCCTACTAATGGTTGTCTTTGGATAATAAATCATAGTTTCCATGAAGAAAGGGAAGGTTCCCAAATGAAAAACCCTATGATTTGAATTCAAAAATAGTGGGAGAAACTTAACAAGAAATCATATTTCTCTTTGTAAAAAAACCCTAAGTCTAATTCTATATTAAGGCTTTACCACATTTTTAACATGAGCAAACCTTAATATAAAATCATACTTAGGCCCATTTTACTTCCCCCTTTGGTTACCTAATTTTTAGTCAAAATCCCCCTTTTGTTTATTGCTGACACTTTCACCAATGCTTAGCCTAGGCTTCAATATTAAAATGCCTTTTGTGTTTATTAACACAAATAACATATTAGGACTAAAACCTTGGTCTAAACCATTATGCATATCAGGTCCTAACTTAAATTTCATGCACTTACATAGATCCAATCACTCTCGCTTCCCCAGAGATCTAACCTAATGATGTGAAATCACCCAGGAAGAACCATACACCAATTTAATGTTTTAAAAAGGGTTGTTATGGGATTTAATTTGACAGTCTAGCTCTTGTCATTTGACATCTATGAGGACATCTTTGATGTTAGTGAGACCATCAAGCTAAACCTTAATATAAAATTTCTTACAGGATTTAATTTGATAGTCTCGTTCCCATCATTTGACTTCCATGACGATGTTTTTGATGTTAGCGAGACCTTCAAGTTAAACCTCATTCAAAATTTTGCCTAAGTCCAAAAGAGGAACACATTAATGTTTTAACCTTGGGCTTAGCACAATAAACCTTAGATTTAAGTTCATCATATTTATATAAATGATATACTTAGGACTAATCATTTAATTTAAGCCTATATATATATATAAAACCTAGCATACTAACTTAAAGCTCGTGCACTTTTGTAGATCCAATGATCTATGGTTATTCATAGGTCTTGATCTAATGGTGAAAATATGAAAGGATCCTCAAAATTCAAAGCCAATTGGCTTCAACCCCTCAAATCAAAATTAAAGGATCTAAAGAATACCACTTGATCAGAGATTCAATCTAATGACGTGAGATGAAAAGTGAGATTTGGAAACCAACAGCTAATTTTCAAAATAGTCATCATGAGAATCCCATCAAATGAGCTTAGAAAGGCCACGTAGGTGCCATGTAAGCACTAAATGACAAATCCAAAGAGTTGGCATGCTAAAAAGACATAATTCACATAAGTGAATCCATCCATCAAATCTAAGGCATGAATGAATTTATGAAATCTGCCACCTTTCACCATTAAATCTCTAAGAATCTCTAGTAGAAATGACATAAAGCCCTAATTATTGATGGTTGAGGCACATTACATTCAAACAATCTTGAATTTCATCCTGAGCCTAAGAGAACTAGTTAGACACTTAGATCAATTAAGGAACCATGGCAAATATTATGCAATAATGGAACAAAGAGGCTAAATTGTATCTATCTATAGACAATGAGGGAAGGCATTTTGAAGATACAAAATTAGACACTGGGGCACTAAACAATGGGATGAGGAACTAGTCAGAGATCTTCTTTGATGTTGAATAATTATAGCCCTTCACTTCCAATGAGAAAAGAATTTTAGTGACCAAGAGGAAATTGGAGGACTTAGTTATAATTCAAATGTTTGGTCTTCATCAAGAAACTACAAAACTAGAGGTACTTCATTGTATCAATGTCATTATCCCCATGTTTGTTGATTGTAGAATTGATTGTGATTGGATAGTTAGGGAGGGTATGTCAAAAGAGATAGTATATATTGATAATGTACTTTTGAGGGTTATTAAAAACTTTCTAGGGCTCATATTGACCTCCTCACCATCAAGGAGTGGATTAGCAAGCACAATTTAGACACCATCCTAAGACCCTAGTTGAATCAGGGAACCCATGTATCCATGAACCATGATGGCAAGATCCCTATCATGCAATTTAGGGAGGGTATTAAGATTATATTGGCCTTACTAAATAGATTAGTTGGAGCCACCACCATAACCTATGTTGACCCTAGATTGGTATCCTACATGTACTTCATGGTTGAGGAGAAGCTAATTCCACCTCTTGCAGAATTGATTAGCATCCATTTGGAAAGGAAATTTTATGGGATTAAGAGAAGGAAAAGCTAAAAATTCACCATGATGTCTTATCTATTGGACTCATTGATGGTTTCTACAAACATTTTGAGATCAATAATTGGTCTTCCCATAGTAAAATTACCATTTCCCATCACTATTTGGCATTACATATCCTCAAATAAAGAGTTCTTATGCAATTCATTTATGATTGCATATACCGTGATTTGGTTAAGAATATCATTGGAAACCCCACGCCTAGAGTACACCCTCTCATTAATAAATGTGTAAAACTCATGGGGGACATATGGTACTACTTGGATTTTACTATCATTAGAATAGAGGGACTTATGACTTAGTCATTTAAATTGCCCGTCTATGTCCCCATCAAATTGGCTGAGCAAGAAATTACCTCCCAAAACCTCTAAGGGATTGATAATTTGTACAAGGAGAAAAGGAAGGTAATTTTGCATCCTTTTCCATTTTTTATTGGAAGGACCATGATCTATGGTTGGAAGAAATTGGACATTATATCTAGGTACAGAGATGCTTTATACTTTTATAAGGATGATCTTAAGGAATGGGTCCCTTATAACAAGGTTATCCTCCATCTCCAATCCAATTAATTAACCAAGTTGACATATGAACACAAGGTTGGTCCATATGACCATTTTTATACCAAGGCTATAAATTTTGAGGAATTATTAGCTAGGTGCAAGCAACATGGCTTTAAGTTGGAACATAGGTTGCAAAGGAAAGAGAAGCCATCTAGGGAAATTTGATAGATGAACCCACTATAGTACCATCTCCTACCTTCCACCTCAATTGCACCAAAAAGGCCCCCAAAATATCAAGTCTTTAGATTCAAGGACCTACTAAGAATAAATTGGAAGAAAGACCTATGTAAGGTCCTTTAACCTTAGCTGCACCTCTAAGACCACCTTCTCTAGTGGAGCACATTGACATGATTACCCTAGAACCTTATGAAATATTTTAAGAATTCTTCAAGGAACTCATAGAGACCTATGTGTCTGATCAAGAAGGTGATGAGACTATAGATAAATTGGAATAACCAAAGGATCCATAGGCAACTAGATTTTGATTTAGTTCCTATCACATAGAAAAAAGGGAGGTAGAAATGGCCCCTGTTCCCAAGTCTTCGAAAAGTCCAAAGGTGACATGGACCCATCCAACTAGTAAATTTAAATTGTTTAGTGATGATTTACCATTAAATAGACCTATTATCCTAGATTAGTTCATATATGAAAATATCTAAAAGGTTCTATCTGAGTCCCATTCATGGGTAATTACTAGTACTATAGGTGTTAGTACCCATGATGATACTAAACCCTAGATCAAAGAGATCATAAAAGAATAAGAAGAAAGGAGAATTATTGAAGATACAATGGAAAGTAGAAAAAATGAATGATCTTGTAACATCATGTGGAGCAGGGATTGAAATCCCAAAGGTTCCTAAATCCTCTAAACCATAACTAGTATGGAGTATAATCCAGAGATAGTTGGATTTGAGAAGTTAACAACAAAGAAAGCCACCATAGGCATCGAGGAGTTCACTTTCCAAAGAGTGGAGAATTTTTTGGGTCTAACTCCTATGTAAGGTTAAGTAGAAGAGGAAAAACCCATCCATCATGAATACATAACAAGTTTTATTGTGGCCCAATCAGTAATGACCTTGGCTAGGGTCTAGGGAATGAAATAAAGAATCAACCTAGAGAAGGAGAAGTAGTATTTGGAAGCATAAGCTACATTATTAGTCCTTGAGGACATATTGAATATGTTGATAAGTCTCTCCTTGACATATTTTAAGGCTTGAAGAACATAAATCTTAGATTAGGTGCCTTAACCCATCAAGTTGAGATGGCACAAGCCTTAATCACCCAATGACAAGACTCCCAAGCCTAGGTAGCTAAATTAATTTAGGTACATGTAATAAAACAGGCCCTAGAATTAAAAATCATCAAACTTAGACATTTATACATCCTTTAGGGAATCATAGTGGATAAGCTATAGGATTTAATCACCTAGTGAAATAATGTCAACGAGATTATGAAGGAAGACAAAGACCTAATAAGCAAGATGGAGAAGCTCTTGGGGACTCTATTGACAAATCCTTCTCAACCCACTTCTATGTTCCTGATAGATGATGAAGAGTTCAAGAAAAGGGTTAATGTATTCATCAAAAACATCAAAGAGAATCAAGGCCAATATATCAAAGACAATAAAAATATCTTTGATGTCATCCTCACCTCTGGAAGGTATATTTTAGAGGCACAATGCATCACATAACTCATGGTGAAAGGTGACAAAGAATTCAACACATTGGTAAATCAAGAAGAGGATTGTCTAATGAAGCCTACAGTGGATTTTGAGTTGATCAAATAAAAATATACCAAAGTGAAGTACATCTTCTAGCAAAAATAGAGTCGACCCACCAATGTATTATGGAAAAGAATATTCTTTGTAATGTATATATGTTAGTCTGTTAGCATATATTTGACATATTAGTTAAAATTGGTGTAGTAGGTCATGTGAATTATAACCTTTGTATGAAGGACAATTATCCTTATCTTTTATACAGGTGTTTCATGAAGTTAACTGGTATACCACCTATGTTCTCTATAAATAAGCATGGGTTATAATTTTTTAAGGGGAGAGAATCTGAGCAATTATATATAAAAGGTCATTTTAATATAACTAAGGAATTATAAAAAGATTGTCTAAATAGTGTGTTAAAATCTAGTATTATCTCTCAATTTCATGATAATTTCTTAGATTTGAATGGTTCTTTGCATTTTGAAATAAATGTTGTCATAAGGTTTCTAATTTGTGATATACTATATTAACTGAAAGGTCTTAGGTATACTTTTTTAATTTTCTATAAATTTGGATGTACTCATGCTATTCAAGTTACAGTAATAAATTATTTAAAGTAAAACTAGTTATTACTTGTGACTTCTATATTTCCTTTGATGCTTGTCTAGTTAATGATGGAATCTAGGTTCATACTATTTTACATCATAAATTGGTTCATGCATGCTCAAAATAATTAGAACCTTGTCATGATATTTGAGATAAAATCCTACAATCATTTTTTCTTTTCTGCCTTACCCTCCTTTTTCTATATTTTTTTTATCAAAGCTCACTTTAGTTTATTATCATTGTTAATATTCATTTAACTTAGTTTGTAGATCAAGAAATATCAAAAAGATCCAAGTACAAGACCCTAGTGGCTCTCAACCATCAAATTAAATAAATATTTTGGATGGCTCTCACACTCTACTTCTATTTCACCATAGACATCCAAAATTTATCACAAACTACAACTCATGCCTTGGATTTTTAGGATCCTAAAATGATAAGTGTTCATCAACACTAAGAGCACCTATGAAACAATTAGAAGCATCAATAGTTTCCATTCTTAGTTTCATGTTTGGAAGTGATTTGATGATAAAAAAACACTTCAAGTTATAGGTTGAGATTTCCATTGCTATTTACAGTCTCAATGGTCAACATTCATGGAATTGTAGTCAAAGAACATAACACAATCAGATCTTAAAAGTATCATCTAAAGTCATGGCATATGAATCTCTGATCATGGTCATGGTTGTGTAAACTAAGAGTTATAATGTGTTAAACACATTCTTAGAAAATGATCCAAATATCCAAGCCCTTCAAATGGCATGAGATGGATTGTGATGATAACTAATTCAATCCCTAACATAATCATGTACCATTATTATGCACCTAAAGGTTCCCTAAAGAAGAATGATCATGTGAAAATGAACATTTCAAAAAAAATTACACTATTTTAAATTTTAAAATAGTCACTTGAAGATTTTGTGAAGGTCTAGAGCTAGTTAAAGAAACATACACTTTGCACATTGACCTATATCTCAACTCACTCCCCTATATACTATAGTTTTCACCTACAGGTTATTCTCATAGATACTTGAAAATGTATCATATAGGTGTGTGAAAATGTTTGGATACCTTCCTTACGGTCTTGAAACATTGAGGATGTTATAAGCAATCAATAGTGGAACTATGAGGGGCAATCAGACATGAGAAGTCACTTGAAGTGAAGAAACTAAGTTTAGGGACACTTTTCCTTAAAATCTCCAAAGTAGAGCCTTGACCACTTGTGATGTTACCATACCATAGGTAAGATACCTTATAAAATATAATGGATGTTGGACACATATAAATGATGTTATAAGGTTTCAAAACCTTGTAATTCTTTACTATATAAGTTCAATATTCTCTACAATATGATCAACTTTAAGTGACCTTACAGTATAATGTAGTATTATAGAGACATATCTTCATAGAAAATGACCTCATTAAGTTAATAATGATAATGGGATTTAAATTAACATCAAGGAGAGTTTAAATGTGAGATATTGACATACTTGATCACCTACATGTAGGTCTCTTTTCTGAGGTGAAACATAGTCACACACAACCAACCACTTGAGTCAATTCAAGTACAAGGTATGCAATGAAGAGTTTGTCAAAGTTGTAAAGTTTTTATATGTTTTATATCACCTTGAAAATAATAGTATACATATCATGAGACTTCCAAAACAAGGGACATAGAGCATGGAAAGGTTTCATACAACAACCTACAATCCACACACAAAAGCATACATAGTCATCATGTTAAAAGTTTGTATTAGGTTTTGAGATGTTTTGAATTACTATTGACATGATCCAAACCTAAAATTAAGTGTAGAGGGTGACCATAACTTTAAGAATCATCCCATACCCTTTTTTTACTGATGTAATAGGGGAAATGCCTTTTGTTCTATCTTAGATAGAGGGCACTCCCAGGAAGATAGAAACTATAGGTTGAGTATGAAAAGGGAAAGAAAATGAATTAGATACTTGCATAACATTTCAATGAGATATATAAATTTTTATGGGACATGGAACAACATGAAATAAAATTCACATGTACTAAAATCCGAAAATAATGTTCCAAACTCACAAAGATGTAGTCAAACCTACTAGCCCTTAATTAGGCCTAAAGCCCTAGGAGTGTAATCTCACTTATAGAACCTAATGAACATTTTAGAGTATTGAAACATGTTCATGGAGAGATATAAGGTATGTTTAAGCCTTTTTCATATAATTAATATCATATGAGATCCATTTCTTGGATCAACAAGATTATAGGGTGCATAAAATACCTTAGAGAGCTTGATAGGTCAACTTTAGAAGCTCACATATGTATGGATACTTAACATGGGAGATCAAGGAGATAGGATATGTTAGAGATGGTATTGAAATTTTATTTTGTGTAATTTTTCTAAGTATTAGACATTACAAGTTTATGAACAATCCTTAGAGGCTAAAACCACCTAAAACCCTCTAAAACCCTTGTTAAGGACCTGATTGGAAAGATGAAGAAGGATAGGCATCCAAATGAGATAATTCAAGTAGGAATGTGATATGAAATTGTAGAGGACTCTCAAAGGCTCCTTCCCATAGACTAATTAGTACCTTATTTGTATGGACATGGTGTTAAAATGGTTTTCTTGATAGCTTTTATTGTTTTGTAGGTATAAAAAGGTTTCAAAGAATGAAAATCAAGGTAGGGTCAGACCTAATTTAACTCTCCATATCCATCTCTTGCATAAAAAACACACAACTACATTAATCTCATCTAGTCTAGACTAACATAGTAAACAAAGAGTGATCACCAAGTGAGAAAATGAGAACTCTAATTGGGAGGCATTTCAAGGTCTTTTTGATGTATCTAGAAACTTGAGGACTCTTTAAAAGTGTCATACCCTACCTTGTATGGATTTATTATAGAAAAATATGAAAATCTTAGTGCCAAGTGTGAAGATGAGTCTAAAGGAGGATGATAGTGACTGTAGGTAGTGATAACTCATGTCTAAAAGAATGTCAGTGATTAAAGACACAACCAATACATGTTAGGGCCTATTTATACCCCCCACTTTATAGTGAAATCATCTCATCTATCTCTAGTATATTGTGAAATGCTCAAGGAAGGCCAAATGATGAAGTTTTCAAGGAAAAAGTTAAAGAGTCCTACAAGGAATTTCATACTTTGAGGGGAATTTATCCAAATAGGCCTTGCACAATCTATTCCATATTCCTTTCTCCTATAGATGTAATTCATTATCTAAGCTTGACAAGTGTTCTTGTGACTCTTGGACTTCATTCTATTCTCTCATTTCTCAAATTCTATAATTACTATCCATTTTGGCTTTTTTTTTGATAATTCCACTCCATGTATGGTGAAGCCCTGCTAGTTTGATGTTGTAATTTTATTTTGAATAATAAATACAATTTGGTTTTGATTTCATGAAAATTTTGTCTAAAATTTTGAAGTTATGAATGGTGATGTTTAGTGATAAGTTATATACTTACTTCTCCTTGTCCTTTCATGGTTATGAAAGAGTTCTTATTCTAATAAGTCATATAGAGTGTAGCTAGTGTGTTAGGCTCCTTTCAAGTGTACAAGTGTACTTGGATGTAGTAATCTAATCTCTGGTCTATTTACCTTTATTTATCTCATGCATATCATGTATATATTGAAATACTTATGTCAAAACATCTTAAGACTTGAAGCTAGTCTGTAGGTCTTATTTTTTAGTGAAAGAAGTATGATAGCATTATGAAAATCCTTATGTTGTATCATCCTTTTAGAGTAGTTTCATTTCATGTATACTTCTATCCCTTTTTCCACAAAAAATAGTTAGTGTAGGTGATAAAAACTTTAAGGTATATTCAAGGAGCTACCCCTTAAACCTAGAGGTTAGTTATACTATAGGTAAAACTACATACCTATAAGTATTCCATTTTTTCCAAAAATAGCAAAGGCTTCAAAAACCTCCTATAGGGTGAAATATTTGGTGTCAAAAATAACCTTAAATTATGATAATTTTTTCAACAAGTTTCACCATCCTTCTTAAAATTATCCCCTAATATCCTAAATTCTACCCTCATTTATACAAGTTCTTGGCATGTTCAACTAAGCATATGACTGACTATGGACTATAGTGTGCTAGATCTCCTTCCATGAGTTTATTCAAACCTTAAGGACCACATTAAGTATTTTTATATAATCTTATAAATAATTATCTCAAAATGATGACTTGACACAACTTCAAACAATATGAGATGGGGGCTACCTTATGTCTTTTGACATTGCTCACTACTTGAACTAACTACCTCACTTCTTAAGGACAACTAGCCATATTTTTGGCTATTAAGATATTTCAAAGACATAAGAATATGACCAAGGATAGTAAAAAGGTGTTTATAAGACATAGGTTTTCCATTTATAATACTAAGGGAAAAAAGATGTCAATATCACTAGTGAATCTAAGGGGTTGACCTGCTTATTAGTCAAGAGGGCCCATAATTTATTACATAAAATCGATGACTTAGTTGAGAAACATAATTTATTGGGATAACACTTTATGATTAACACCTTTTAAACTTTAAGGATTGAAATAACCTCACAAGACACACAAAAAAAAACTAAGGAACACGACACCCAAACAACTAAGAAAGAAACACAATAACTAAAAAAGCACTTACACCACATCACTTGGAAAAAAGGAAACCTAAAATACTATGTATAAGGATAACATGTTATTTTTAATAACATTACTTAAGGAAAACCCCATTTATATGGATAGAGAGTTCCTCACCATTCAAACTTGTTAACTAGAATGCATTATGTTATTTGCAACTGATGATAGTGTAGGTTCCACTCCATAGGATATTAAACATTGAGTGCTTAACTAGTTTATCTCAGTCTCCATCCCACTTGAGTAAAATATAACCTTGTTTTAAGGTCCTTGAATAATTTCTCTTGTAAGAAAAACTATTAAATTGGTCTTGGTGGGACCACCTACCATGCATAACATTATCTCTTAGCTCTTCTAGCTCCCTCAATTCAATCATCATTACTTCCATGGCATCATTTTTCATTAGCTCAAGTTGATGTGTAAGTTCTAAGGATGATATTTTAATTGATATGGCTAACATTTCCTATTTTCCATATATAAAAAGGTATGAAAAATGAATAGTATCTCTCTTGGGAGTGATCCTATCTACCCACAAGGTTGTCCTTAGTTTTGTATGACACTCCCTCTAATTGTCTCTCATAATCTCTTTATGATTCTGATGAGGTTCTTGTTGGTGGACTCTATACGTCCATTACCCTATAGATATTATTTTGAAGAAGTTCTGAGGTATATTCCATAGTTAAGATCCTATTCACTCACCCTTGCACTATTGAAAGAAAGCACATTATTTGATATGATGGTGGAAGGGATCTTAAATCTAGTTACTAGGCTTTCATAAAACTCCAAAACTAAGTTTTCATTTACCTATTTAAGGGATACTACCTCCACCCACCTAGTTAATTAGTCTATATAATTCAAGACCCACTTCTGTAATGCACTAGATGGAGGGTGTATCATGCCTAAAAAATTAAGGCCCCATTACCTAAAAGGTTACTCCACTTTGATGGGTTTGAGAGGCAATGCAACTAGTCTTTATTTCCCAATAAACATGGCACACTTTTGGCATCTCCTAGAATAAGCATGGGAGTCCTTGAAAAATCTTTGCCAAAATAGTCTTCTCTCATTATACTTGATATTTTGGTTTTAAATGTAAAGGTTCCTCCTGTAAGCCCATCATGAAACTGATCTAAAAGTTTGTCAACCTTGTTAGTCTCCAAACAACTTAAGATCATGCCATCAAAATACTTTTTAAATATAAATATAATAACCAAGACATAATGTATTAAATTTAGCCTATAATACCTTGTTTTTATCCTATCTAGGTCTATAGGACCTTCTGCTATTTTAATGAATCTTACCATATTTTAAGTCTAACTGGAAGAGGGTGTAGGTGTAATTATTTGGAGATCATTTTGCATTTCTAAAACCACTTGTTTTTCCCTTATCATCTTATTACAAGTACTCACATAGTCCTATACCCATTAATAGCTTGGTTACCTTCATTTTTATGTCATATTTCATGCATCTAGTCACCCAACCTGCTCTCTTTTCACTCAAAGCCTAGTTAAGAAAGAAGTCCTTGATGCTAGGGTGAACCACCATGACATAGATTTTGTTGTTGGATACCATGTGTTTGAATTTTTTGAGACCACTCATGACTTAAATATTATGATTTTCCACATAGGTATACCTCTCTGTTGATGTACAACTATGTCAAGGATGCAATACAACAATAGAATAATATATCTCAGTTTATTGTGTAGGTCCTAAAAGACCTTAGGGCTTAATTCAATTTTGATGGAATGATTATATGACTAACCCCTTTAGTCTACAAGCAGACCCTATTATAGGGATAGTAGTATATTTTTAGTGACACGACCTATCTAAAATTTCTTCTTTTTGTTATGGTGAAAATTGCTTTATATTTTGCCAATTTAGTTCCCAAACTTAAACAAAAAAGTGAATATTTATAGTGAGAAATAATCTAAGATAATTCATGTCAAAAAAATTCAAAAATGGGAGAAGGGTAGAGAAAAAAGAAAGGTTTCCTTGAAATAACACCGACCAATAGATTTCATTTAGTTGATTCTAATAATGGTGTAAATAAAACTAACATTCATGAGATTCTAGTGCTAGACTGAAAATACCATAAATGCAGTGGTGATTTTGGGGTAAGTAAAATTCATATATCTAAAAATTATGCTTTAAAAAAACTATCTATAATAAATTTCCTTGAGCACATTTATTTTAAGAGTAGAGTAGACAGGAAACATACATAGACAAATTTTATTAGAATAGTAGAAAGCACAAACTAACAAGGTGCATTGAAAGCACTACTATCAAATTTAACCATTAGAGAAATGATACCATATATTATTTTTAAATCTTGATAAACAATAAAACATGAAATAAAATAAACAACAAACAAATTCTAATAATTACGCTTTCTATTTGCATTAATTTCTCAAAATTTATCTTCTAAAGTATAAATGAGTGGGAAAACCCATATATATATATGCCTCTTATAGGCCTAAGATAGCTACAATGGTTATAAAAAACTAGATAGATGACATCTATTAGTGGACATATGTCCCTTATATTATAGAAAACTAAAGTATATTCCCTATTCAAAAAGGCAATCTTTTACAATATATTGAGCTAAACTAGAACATGACACTCATCAAAGAAAAAGATCTTGACAAATGGTTATCTTGCTCCTAAGGTGTTAGGCTAGGATCTTGTTGATGTGGGAAATCATGAAGATCTTATTATATCCAAAGAAGATGAAGCTCTAAGAGGGTTTGAAGAGGAAGAATCTCTTGTGGTGACCATCCATGGTTTATTGATTACATAATTCTTAGCTTATATCTATCCCTTCTATGCCTCAAAACATTTATGTTAGTCACTATTAATTAGTTTCAAATCTACAATGGGTTCCTTTAGAAATTTTATGGTGAGACCTAACATTACATCATGCTTGTTTAAGAGAGGTCCTACAACCTCATTGATCACCACTACCTTTTATATTCTTTGATTGGCCAATGTTACCAAGTCTACCATCTCTTGTGCAAAGGTCACTCCTTTAGCCATGGCCTAATCTTTGAAATTGATGATGAGATTTTATTTCTGGGCTCTGAAAGCATCCTTGTTGATGATGGAACTATCCCTAGTAGCAAGGTGTGTGATTTTAGCCTCTTTACCAAGTTGATTACCTTGTTTTCATACATCCCATAGGTGCTCTCTACCTTAAGGATCCTATTATAGATTTCATCTCCTTTCACTTTATACTAAGCCAAAGTATTTTGTGTATCAAACATGACCTCAACTACCCATTCCACCTTTATGACAATCTCCTCTAACAATGTGGATTTGTGTTATTGCTCTAGCTCAGTTGTTCTTTGTTACATACCTTTTATTAATTATATGTCTACATTGTCATATGTCTTTAGAGCTAAGAGGTGGTCCTCTTCATACTTTTACTACTAGCTAGGCTTAGCTCTCCTTTTCTTGGTTAATGTAAATAGGGTTTATTCAAAATCATATATAATTGTTCAATCTAGATAAGTTACCATCTTTTTAGTTAGCCTCTTCATCACTCCTAATTCTTGTCAAACTCTAGTGAGACATGCAGGGCGTCTAATATAACCAAATTCTATCTCTCTAATGTAGTTGCTAAAAGGTACCTATTTATGAAGTAACTATTGAGGTGACTACGATGAAGGCAGAGCTGTGGGATGAGGTAGGAAGTGTTACTTCTAAGGATGAAAAAGAACTAGTGTTAGTTGGAGTAATTTTCAAGAATAAAGGAACCTAAGGTATGAAAATAGTAGGCCTTTTCTTTGGTAATTGAGCAACAGGCCTTGGCATGGGCCTAAGAATAATTAAAGGTAAATTGACCACCATAGAGACCTTAGAAGTGGATGATATAATAAAATAATTGATAGTAAGAAAAGGGACAGTCATGGGCCTAATCATAGTTCTAGTGAGGGGCCTATAGTACATTAGGCTCATGTGGTCTAGTGTTGAGGGATCACATAATATACCCAAGGGATGGTTACATATAAATAATGGAGGCAAATAAACCATTCCTAACTTGTCATACCTAGTTCTTCCTTGACAATAAGGAAGGGAGGCAATTCTAGTGCAAAATTTGTTGGTGTTGTAGTAGGTGGTGTTATTACCTCAATCGAAGATGAATGATGCACCATTGAGGGATTTATAGGTATTGATATAACATTTTAAACCTAGGATGGGGTTATTGCTATTACCTCTAAAATATATACTTGCTTAGTATGTGTTTCAAGATCAACTCTTCTCTTCCCCAAAGTGGGAGATGATGCTTGTAAGATCTTTTGACTAAGCCTAGGGTCAGTTGGCCTTTATTATTTAGTATCAACAAACTATCTTATGAATTTGGATGATCCTACGTAAGTAATTTTAGGTTTAAAAAATTCATAAAAAATTAAATCTTTTTATCTACCCTTAATAAGTGGGGAAATGATGTCCTTTAATCTTTGCTTCACCTCTTGATCATTGGTGGTATTGATGTATAATCTTTCCTCATCCTTGAGTTCATGGTGGTAAGTGATTATCAAAGATAACCTGTGATTGATAAAATGTTTTAAATTTATATTCTTAGGGTCATATTTCCTATTTATATCTCTTTCCAAATCAAAAGTTCACCTTTTCTTGGAAGCAATAATGATCGAGTTCTATTTTTCAATCCAAAATTAGCCAATTCTAGATAGGAGGATGAACCAATCCTCTCTTCTTATTTTTTCACAATCTATCCACCCTTATGAGCAATTAAAAATAAATTTATATCTCAACCATATTTTTTGTAAATATGATGGGAAATCTTAGGGGGTTATCTTGATTCTAACTATCCTCACCATTGTACAATCTAGGCAGTACCAATAGGCTCCCAGGGTGCTCAATATTGCTCTAATTTTCATGGATTGCCTTGTACACTATAGGGTATAAATGTTTAGCTATGTACCTCATCTCTTATTTTTAATTGTACACTCTAACCTTCAAGAAGGTGTGATTCATAGTCCATTTTAGTTTGGGATCCCAACTAGTGAACTAAGGGAACTTCTAGGTGGCATAGATAACATCCACTAGGTAGGACATCATGTAAATATGATCCCCCTGGTTGGTCACGACTTTTATAATATGTGTTTTTAGGTTATAGGATATAATATCTCCTAAAGGGGGAGTCTTTCCATCATCTATTATCATAGATAGAATTAGAACCCATTTCTCATTTACATGACCTGTGTCTCTAGCCCCATGCAACCAATTCATCATGGCCATTCCCATTCATACTCCCTTTATGAATTGGGTGATGGGAATTTGGTTTAATTTGGTTTTTCATAAAAAAATTGTTTTTTCCTCATCTCAATCTCTCAAAACCTCCTTGATATCATGGGTTTGGATCCATTAAGTCATAGTTTCATGATTGTATACAATCTATAGTTTGGGTAGATCACAGTAAGCCTAAAAGTATAACTTGAATATGAAAGTAATATATTAAACCAAATTCAAAGATTTAATCATATTATTAATGCATCTAGATGAAGAAACATGTAGTAGACTAAGTCTACGCATGGGAGTACCCTTGGGTTAGATGTTGCCTTGTGCAAGCCTATAGATTTAAGTGCTAAAATGTTTAACTTATTCTTTAACTCATTCAAAACTTATTTTTCATCACTATCTTAGCCCATAGTGTTTTCTAAATTATATAATAAGTCATGATAGTGTTTATCTTTGGTAGATAATGCAACAGAGTTGAAATTGGTGTCCTAGAAGATGATATTTGTTCAATAAGAGTAGAAGAATGGGACTTGTTCCTGCTTATCAGTTCTAAATGTTTTAGATTTGGCCATGGTTTTAAATTATATGATTTATGAGCTATTATATTTATCTAATTGTAGAGTAATTCACATAATCCTTATAAAATTCACATGATGCTTTAGAACTCTTAGAAGATAATAACTAAATGTGAATGCAATGCTTTGAGATGGCAAAATTTAAATTCTAAATTTAGAATATAAATTGAATGATAAAAGTCATAAATGGAAATTATATTAATTTGAATTGATTTAATTTTGGATTGGATCTTCAATTTTATTCTAACAACTTCAAAAAATTACTTTGAGGAATTAGCCAATCGCTGCCTTTGCTCTATCCATGTGTCCTATTATCATAGGGTTGACTTTTTTAGTGAATGACTTGGCTTTATATCCACTAAAATAAGAACCATTAGCATTTAATTTTCACCTATAATATTTTATTTTTAAACTATTGTATGCCACCTAGGTACTACCTTTGACATGTAACCAACACTTAGTTCCTTTTCAAGTACTTTAGACTTCTATTTTGAATATTGAACCACCCAGGTGGGTTGCATGATACTCTGCCAAGTGAATATTTTGATTGGATCATTATTATCTAATTTTTTCATATCTCAACTCCTTTCATCCTTTGGATATTGTGGCCTTAGAACTTCCACTATTTTTCCATGTGGAAATCTCTGATTGGCTCACGCTGTCATGTAACTTTATTGTATGAAACTTTTAATGGACCCAATATGAATGACACTTAGACAAGTGTTATATGTTAGTTGGATAACTCTATCACTAGGTTTCATGTCTTATTTTGATTGAGTTAATACCATGATACATGGGCTCCCAACTTCTAAGTGGATTCCACATAGCATTTAGTTATCCAAGATTTAGTGACTAACTACCAAGTGTCATCTTATTATGCAATCATAATATTATTAAAATTAAACATTTCACCTTAACTATGGTGGGTTTTAATTAGTGCCAAGTGGCACAATGTGATTGGGTTACTAGGTCTTGAACTTTTTAACTACTCCATGAACTTGAAATGTCATGATTAAGTGAAAAGTGGTAGACTCCCATTGGGTCATGGGGTCATGAACTTTGTAACTCCTCCTTTAACTTGAAACATCATGATTGAGTAACAAGTGCTATAATCCCATTGGGTTGTAGGGTCACAAACTTTGTAACTCCTCTTTAAACTTGAAACACCATGAATGAGTGCTAAGTAGTAGACTCCCATTGGGTCATAGGGTTGTAAACTTTGTAACTACTTGAAATAAAATTCCATGTGTGAGTGACAAGTGGCATGTTGTGATTGGGTCGATGGGTCACTTAGTATTTTAAGGATAAAAGGAATGTGATAAATTATAAAACTTTATGCATCCAAGTGACTAATACACGTGACACTACCACATATCACTTGAGGTTGAGCTATCATCAGGTTATTACCAAATGAAAAGGTGTGGAAGTTAGTAAATTATGAGATAAAAGAAAAGGGACAAGTCTCAAGTCATAAACTTTGAGCATAAAATCTAACTTGAACCTTTTTCTAAAACTTAATATCAAGGTACATCATATCCTCAAACATGAATTTTGACATAGTTAAAGTTAGACCATCATTCAAAAACTTAATTAAATAACCTTGGTCAAGTTTTAGGGATTATACCTTGGATATTTGAACATAACCCCTCGTAAAAGTACTTATAAACAAGCCAAATCATTAGAAATCTTAATGGATTATTTATCAATGAAATACTTAAAAAGTACCTAGTTAATATTTTTCATTAACTAACATGACTCTTAAATATTTCAAGTCATATAAGGGGTTTTTAGTCATGTGGTACCAAGGATAAGGTATATCCTAGGGTTAATGATAAAACTTTTTAATGGGGTCCCTATTCTTGGGAAATGGTGCATGTTGATATCAACACTCTCTTTATATCCTTCTAATGCTTGACTAAAAAAAGATATGGGATACGCAAGGCCCTCACTATTTTATTGCATTAGTATGGTAGAAATAGTGTCATTAGTTAAGAAGGCATATAAAAATAAGTCTATTACAAAATTAGGGTTGATGAGAGTGGGTGATTGAGTGATGGACTTTTTAATGGATTTAAAAATTCTCTTTCCTTCTCTAGTCCATGTGAAGTCATTATAATTCTTGAACATATAATTTATATGTCTTATCAACTTAATAAACTTGGGGATAAACCTCTTAATGAAATTAATCTTGACTAAAATAAGCTATAGTCCCTTATTATGCTTGGGTAGTGATAGAGCAAGGATTGCACTTATCCTTTTAGGGTCTATAAAAAGGCCTTATTTTGACACAATGTGGCCTAAAATTCTACCCTCACGGACTATAAAAATGTATTAATTAGGATTCATAGAGACCCTATACTACTTGCACCTATCAAATTTTATACTTATGTGTGTCAAGTGGTCTCTGGTATGCTTGGAAAAGACTATGATGCCATCAAGGTAGATGAGCACCATTTCATTGATGAGTCCTTAGAAGGATACATCAATTTCAATTTAGAAGGTGGCCCCTACAATAGACAACCCATAGGGAATCTTCTTGTAATCATAAGTGACCCACTTAGTTGTAAATGTAGTCTTATGTTGGTCCTCCTCCATCACCAACACTTGATTATACCCTTAGTATCCATCAAGAAAAGAGAAAAACTATGAACCTACAACCTTTTAAAAAATATAATCCATAAATGGCAAGGGATAGTGGTCTCTCAATGACACCTTGTTGAGATCCCTAAAATCTACACATAACCTTATCTCCCCATTCTTCTTCCTTTTAGGCATAAGGTTAGCCATCCATGAAGAGTGTTTTATGGGGAAGATGATGTTGGACTCAATAAGTTTAGTTAGATCTTTATTCATGATGAGTTTAACCTTAGGGTTTATCAATATTTTATATTGCCTTATAGGTTTATCACATACCTCCAATTATATAGTACGATGAGCCCAACTAAGGTCAACCCCATTCAAATAATTGTATTTTAAAGAAATTATTTTTACAAATTCTTAAAACAAATTTATGAAGGCTATTCTTTCTTCTTTTGTGTTCACTTTGCCTAGCTTAAGTAACTTATCTTTAAATATGGTGACTTTCTCATAGTGATCTTCATTTGTTAACATGCTAACTTTATCTCTCCTCAACTAATCATCCTCATTATATATGTTTTCAAGAGTCACTAATCCCTTAGGAAGTTTATTTGTGCTCAACTAAATAATATGGTCACCATATTGTTGTTGAAGTTTACTTTGGTTTCTTGAGTATAATTCTACTTCCTACTACAAGAAACATGTTATTTTCCTATCACTATCAAATACTTACTAGCTAACTTCATTATCAAGCACTAAAGGTCTATAAACTACCTTGATCTATGACTTGTATTTCATGTTCTTGACTTCACTTGGGATGTCATATTGTTCTCTTATATCTTCCATCTTGTTTACATGTTGATTGGCCTCTCTTGGGATGAAACGGATGCCAAAGGAATTAAAGTCTTCTAATAGGTCCAAAACCATATGCTTATATACCTTTAAGAGTGGATTTTTGATTTAATTATTCCCTCTCACCTGATGTACTACCAACTTATAGTCTCCCAAGGCTTGTGGTGTCTTGATACCTCTCTTCCTTGCCCATTATAGCCCATGATTAAGGGCTTCATATTTTTCTATTGTTACATGTTTAGATAAATTGAAATCTTATGATATAAAAATATCTTTTCTTCGAAGTAGAGACAATTATGACACCTTTTCTAATTCAATTCTTGCACCTAGAGCCATTAAAGAACAAAATCCACACTCCATCATTACCTTGGCTTAGGCTAGTAAGGGTTGGTATGGCTACGTCCTCTTCATGCATATAGTATATACTAAACATGTTTTTTTTTTTTAATTCTCTTATATGGATCGTAATCATGGTTATCTTCCCCCACCCATCAAGAAGTAAGTTTGATATGACTTTAATTGGATCAACGAGATCTTGATCATTGGGGTGTTCATCTTCATCAATGATAGTACAATTGACATTGGATAAATTAGGCATGTAGGGATGTAAATGAAACCTAGAGATAGGATCATATGTGATGGTTTCCTTGGTTTTATACCTAGTTATAAAGACCATATAAGACCCATCAGAAGATAGATAGCCTCCCATCTTAGTAGTGAAATCCCTAGAAAAACATAAGGAAAATAAAGGGGAAGATCAACCACCATAACATATTGGGATATGGTATAAGTAGGAGAAGCATATAGGATAATTTTTAGATATTTGATTACACCAATAGTCCTATTAAGAGACCCATCTAGTTGTAAGACTCCCTTAGAATTAGGCTCATACCTTAACCCCAACTTATCTATTATAGATTTAGGCATGAAAGATGTACTAGATCCACTATCTATCATATAATTATGTACCAAAGATTATCCTATTATGAAAAAATATATGAATGAGGGGTTTTGTTTACCTTAGCTAGTTGGGGCTCATTAGGCCAACTAGTGTTGGTTAGGACTGCACTTATTTTCTCTTCCTACTTGTCCAAGATGTGGAGTTTGGGCAACCCTTCTTGGAGGAGATATTTTTGTCTTTGAATAATAAATATGTACAAAATTGGTATCGTGGCATGATTATTCTTAATTTGTTCCATAATACTGATGTGAGGACTAGTACCATTTAATTATAACTTAGGAGTTGTATAACTACTTGAAGCTTGAGTGATGTGAGGTATGAATAGACCTTTTTTATTTTTCCCCTTCTCATTCAATTTTTTTTGAATTGGTGGAGTTTTAGGGGCTGAATTTTTTCCATTAGTCTCCTAAGGTGGTTGAGATAATATAGGATTTGTTCTCCTAACCTTCAAGTTATCACCCACTGCTCTTATTTTAGCCCTTGTATCGGATGCAATAGGACTATCCACCTTAGTTTCACCCCCAATATGATTGACTACACAATGTTTAAATGATTTTTCTCCTTATTAGAATTTGGCAAAGGCAGTCTCTGATTGTACCCAAACCCTAATCATTCCTTGTTGATTTGTTATTTTAGATTGAGTTATGAAATGGATCTCTCCATGTTGTACAAAAGGGGCTTCTATATGTTGTGTATGGAGATAACTCTCTTACATATGAGGATCTTGATTCTATTACATAAGATATTTTTGACAAGTTCCCTCACTTTGATTGATTAACACCTCATGATACTACCCCTATTATGTATACCATTGGTCTTCTTGAACATAGTTGTTTTGAGTAGGAACTAGTATTCTAGCAGAATTGAGATTACGACTATTATAGGGCCTTACTTCAGTGATTTGCCCTTGACCTTGTGAATTCCCTTGATATGGAGGCTTATTAAACTAATAAGGATGATAGGGATCTTGATAAGGATCTTAGTATCATTTATGAGGTAGAAGTGGTTACCTTTATAAGTCCATTATATGTTTCCCTTATGCCTTGAGTATCCCCTCAAGTTTAACCAATTTATTTGCATGACTAGCATCTACCTGATCATGGTTGGTTGACATTGGTATGGGTAAATGGTAGGCATAAGAGGTTGTATCTCTGGGAAGAAAGTCATGAGGTCTCTTGCTATAAGTTTTCTTGATTGTATGAGGAAATGTGTTGCCCTTATTGCCACTTCATAAGCATCAAGTAGTGTGTTTCTACCCATTTACTATATCATGACTACTACATCACAATTGAGGGATCTAAAATAATACAAGAAGGCATAATTATGAGTGGTTTTAACTACTACTAGGATCTTATCCTAAGTTTTCTAAAGCCTATAGTTAAATTCCACCATAAACACTTGAGGAGCCCTTTTGATTGTGATCAATTACTCCATTAGGGATAAGTGGTCATTTATATCCTCAAAATTTCTGCATAGGTAGTCCCAAAACTCATACCAAGTGTTTATAGATAAAAATTTGTATACCTATGTACCATTAGAGTGTCTTAATTCTCAATGAAGTAGCTAGTAGCCTCATTACTACATTTTCTTAGGTCACATTATGCACTGAGAAGAGGTTGGCTATGTGTACAATGTGTTTAATATGAGTGGTAGAGTTTTATCTTATAAATTATGAAATTATATTTAGTACATAAATAAGAATATAATCAAATTGGTTCAAGTTCAAAGGGTTACCACCATTGAAGGGAACAAATGCTTGGTTTCTAGGTCTAGCCATTAGGGTTATAGGAATTACAATAGTAATTTTTTGAGAAAGATTAGGAAAATTATGGGGTTTAGGTGTTATCAATCAAAATTTCACGTTAATAAGGTCTACTTTATCTTCCTTTAATTTGATTTAACATAGAAGCATCTCTCAAATTATGGGTGACCTATGGGAGAGATGAGTTTCTAAATTGAAGGGCTAGCTCCCTTGCACCACACCTACAACTAACAAATAATATATTAGTTAATTTGAAGCAAAAAGGATATAATAATACACAAATATTAACTCCACAAGACTGCTTGAGCTTACACTATGAAAGGGTAATTTACAAAATTGATCTAAACACCTAAGGCTCTTATAAAAAAAAAAATTAAATATGAAGGTAAGATGCCATGTATCTATCAAGTTAGATGAATATAATCTCTAATTATAAACACTAGTCCTCCTCCTTACACTTGAAGATGCACAAAATAACTAAATACACTTCATGTGATCTATTAAAAGGTAGACTACTTACACAAAGCATGAGAGAGTAAAATGAACATAAGGAGAGATAACTATCACTTGAAATTTAACCATGATGTACTTCACACACTTAAAAAAGAATTTGATAACTTAAAACTAGATTTAAATATTTTATTAAAATTCAAAATCAATACTCAAACTAGCACGTCTTTTCCATACCAGATGTAGATATCTTACAAGGCCAAAAGTGGATGCTTATATAGAGAATTGGGAAGAGAGGGGCATAGAAGGAGAAGATTTACAAGTGTCCAAGTGAGAGTTAAAAATAAGGAGTTATGAACATTATAAATAGAATTTAAAATCCATGTGTCTCTCTTCTAAATATGCTCCATCTCTTAAGTGGCATAGGAGTTGGAACTTAACTTGACACCTTGATCATCTTCTTGAAAACGACCCTTCTTTGTAAGAAGAGTGAAAAATGGAATTATCAATGAATGCATTAAAAAATTATTATTTTACATCTTACCTATACTTATAAAATCCTCTGATATGACATTTTAGTGGCATTCATCATCCACATGCCTAGGTGTCTTGAAACTCTTCATTTCCCATGCCTAGCTTTGTCCAAGTGGCTTGAAACTTGAGTTCATATTCTCCAAGGAACTCTATTTCCATGAATGGCCTTAAAATATCTTATCATTCCTATAAAAATACATTTTGGTTCTTAGAACAACTCTTAAGACTCCATTTTGCTCTTTAAGCTCTCATTAGGTGTATTTTCCTTGTAGCCCTAAAATCATGTAAACCTCCTTGTGTAGGGAAGTGTACAAATGGTAATAATAAAATATGTGAATATTTTAGGACCAAATATGTCTTTGAAACTTCATTCAAATTTTTATGTCTGAAAAGTGAGTGGAAGCTCCTTTTTTTGCCTTTCTCTCTCTTCAATTAGGCCTCCTTACCCATAACACTATTTTTCTACTTAAAACCTATCCCACACATGTTAAACAACACAAAATAATGTGATTAAATTTAAATTTCCTATCAAAAATCTCCATTTCAAACTTGAGGCCCTGAGACCCTGTGAAAGTGTGAAAACTATGAAATGGCCTTGAAACCTAGTCTCATTTTAGGCTTGCTTAGGACTGCCTTGGAAAACAAGCTTTGTTGGATCACTTATAATATGTAATTTTCATATTTTTTGTATTATTTAGATGAAATACATCTTAGGTGACATCATCATATATATTTCATGTTCTCTTCTCAAAACACCAAAAACCATGAAAAATAGTGCATTTATTATAGTTTATACAATTACAAGTATAAAAAAATACATCTATAGAACCCAATTTGAGTCCTAAATAATATAAATGAGTTTATAGATTCAAAATAGGTCATTATATGTGATTTATAAGTCCATTTATCACATCAGGTCTCTATTAGGGCTTTAGGAGGGTTTAAAATGGCTTGGGTTCTTAACGATTATTCACAAACACTAGGCCCTCAAGCCCTAAACCAATGACATAATTTTTAAGTTTACTAGCCTCCTAAAATATTCATAGGTTCTCAAGTAACCATTAATTTTTAATTTATAGTTTTGAGTGTGGGAAGTTGACTCTTGGTCTGTAAATTGGTCATTAAAGAGTGGTTGATTGTCTTAGCTATTATTCATACATGTTAGAGACTTAATCAAACAATTTATTCCAAAATAATGAAGTGTGGGGACACAATTATCATATATTAAATCCAATTATCTCCTTCTATAATATCATAGCCTCACCAAGTAAGATAAACTCTAATTTGAAGTATAATCACCCATTAAATGAGTTCAAGATTGTCTTGAGAGGTCAAACTATAAATTTATTGATTTACCCTATCCACGGATGGTATCTAAAGGTCTATAATTTGTAAATTAACCTTTAAAATACCTCAAACTTCAAATTTACTACCAAAACATCACTATTGTTCATGACTGCACCTATGTTCTGCATGTGTTTAGTCTTAGGCTTGTTAGACCTAGACAGGGCTTGTCCTCATTTTATCCTTATTTTTGGGTCTAAGGGTTGATTGGAAACATATCATAATTATGAAACCATTATTAATTTTTATACCCTCCACTTAGACCCAACTCAAACCCTTACTTCTCTCTAGATAATCAAAAACTTCTCATGAACTTGGCGAGCTTGTGTATCCATTTGAATATGTGGCAGGGTTTAGATCTTTGTTTAGTCATCCTTCTCATGTTTATTTGATTTCTCATGATTTTAAATATTTTCATATATTTCAACATAACCTAAGATATATTCCAATGTTTCATATGTATTTTTCCCCTTCCTTAGGCTTGAAACTAGCCTGTCTTACTTAGGCTAGCCTATAGGTAGTCCTTAGGATAATCTGAGTGCATTCAAGGTTTATAATGTTTTAGTTACAAAAACTAAACCTATTTAATAAATCCTATCATGTTATTGGTATTTTAGGACCTTACCAATTTCTCAAATCCCTATAATTCACCAACACCATTGTTCAAGACAACCTTCTCAAAAGGTGGTTGTAGGTGGCCATTGGAGGAGTCTACATACATATTGTGTTTGAAGACTTCCATTGTTTATAATGATAAAAAAAAGATTTTTTTTATAATATTTTGATAATATATCACCTTTATTTATCACTCTCAATTCATTATGACTTCAAAACCTACAATGCCCTTCTCACTTCTCTCTAAGTTTGACTGTAGATGCCAATTCTTAAGGTTTTGACTATGTCTTAGGAGTTTAGAACCTTGTTGATAGTCATTGGAAATAACAATAAACCTAATGATATTCACAAAATTTCTCTAACCTTAGGAAACTTCATCAAAGTCATGTATTCTAACAAACATATTCCATACTTCTTATGTTTGAACATATAGTGTTGTAGGTGGTCATTGTGATAATTGTAGGACTAAGTCCATGCAATGTGACCTTTATCAATTAGGTCATTGACAACCTAAAGGTGACTAATATTCATTAGAGGTTTCTTCTTATTATAATTTAGTTTCATTGGCTTTTTCACAATGTCTTAAAAACATCTATCTTCACATCTTTATACTCAGACCTATATATGAGTAACTCAATGAATAACTATGACCTTAGTTGCTTTAGTCATCTTTTGGCTCTCAACTTTGAGTGAGATGTATTAATTGGTTTATGTCTCATATTATTGGATTTAAATCATGTTTCTTATATGTGTTTCTTGGTATGATTGTTGGTTTTAGTCCAAAATGAGGACCTATATGGGATGCAAAGATAACTTCTTGAGTCATAGACACCTTTAAAAGTATGACACTATAAAATTTTATCCCATTTATTTGTCACTCTCTCAATAGACATATATACTTCTTAATCAAGCATTACATCATCTCAATATTTTCTCTTTTATTCCATATAGGCCTATGTGTCATTCATCTCAAGGCTTTGTATGGAAGTTTATGCATAGAGGTTAGGTATATTCATCATGATTTTGGTAATAGTATTTGTTGGGAAATAACGGAAGCACACAATTAATTACCAAGCAACTTAATATGTGGAATTAACTAGAATACACAAGTAACTAGAATTCAAAAATAACACAGAATATGAGAGACAATACACAATTGTATTAAAACTCTTCCAGAAGGAAATACAACAAAGAAGATTGCCACAGTTCTTGCTTACACACCTCTAGGGCTCCCACACCTCTAGGGCATAAATAGTAAATCTTCCCTCAAAGCTCTCTCTCTTACGGTCCCAACACACAACTCAAACATAGAGTTGGTGTTCACCTCCAACCAGTCAGTATCCACTACTACTAGTACTCTAGTGCTCCACGCACTCCACAAGTGCTCCACACACTCCAAGTACACAAACATACTTCAAGTAGATCTCCCCTGAACTGCAACAACCTGCAACCCAAATGATCTCACTTATGGAAGGAACTAGCTTGCCTTCCTCTCTTGCTCTCTTTCTGAGTACACACTGTACTCTAAGTAGATCCTACCTGATCCTGCTCCCTGTTGTGTTGCTGTCCTCCCTAATCTTGCACACCTGCAAATCAATCTGGTTCTGCACACCTGCAAACCTAGATCATGCACACACATACACCTGTAGATCAATGATCTTACTTACCATGTAGATCTCCTAACATAGCCATGCACACTTGCTGACGAAGATCCTACACACCTGAAGAACCCTTCTAATTCTCCAAAACCAACACCCACACTTGGCACTACTGTGGAACTAGGAGGAACACCCTTGCTCACCTCACACACAGAAGGAGATAACTTTGCTCAACTCAAACTAGAACACTTTACAATACAGCCCATGAGTCTCTTAAATAGATCTCATGCAAACAATAATTAGACACCTAATTACAATAATTAGATCCACAGCTTCTAGTCTAAATTTGGCTCTTGACATGCAAACACTTGGTTTGTTAACTAACTACCCATAAAAATTGTAGTTCTAAACCACACAGGCAACTGACGTTGGTCCCTATCTGCCTGGAGGTGATCGACGTTGGTTGATCCATGACCGACATTGGTTGCTCTTTTATCTATACCCTATCAACATCAGTTGTCCTGACTGATGCCAGTGTCTGTGACACTCAGCAACCTCTAGCAACCTCCTTCCCTATTTGCATCAATGAAGCTTTTAGCTCCACAACCTAACAATCTCCCACTTGGAGATAAATAGTTGTAATGTACCTGTACCTGTACCCCATCTAATTTATTTTTTAGCTTGTATCCCTCTTTAAGCTCAACCCTGAAGACCACCCACCACACACCTTGTGGTGTACCTCCTGTCATCCAAGTACCCTACCACATCTGAACCTACAAACCCATGTAGTGAAGTCCTAACCCCACATAACATGAATCCCTATTGCTGGTCCCTCTCAAATACTTGAGAACCCACTTCCCTAAATTGGCTCCTAACTCTCTGACAGCTCCCACTACTTGGGAAAACTCAGGTCTATACCAAACCTCATGTGATTTTGGACACTTCACTATCCAGCCCTTGGTGTGCTCTAGTTTTTCACCCTATGTATTGAACCTCACTAACACCTGATTCACATCAGCTCCCACTAGAGACAAAATCACCCTGTGATCTTCCATGTCTCTCATGCCAAAGAATTTTGTTGCTCCAAATTCCTCATGACATGCCACTGAACTAACCTTACCCTTAGCTCAATAAAACCCTATATGTACAAACCTACTAGCTAGCACACCATCCACATACAGTAATAGGATAATGTTACAATCATCATCCACCTGGTAAGACAAACACAATGGTTACACTAACATTGACTAAAGCCCTGCTTTGTCATCCACCTATCAAAACTTGTACCACTGTCCTGCAGCTTCCTCAAGACCATATGACCTGGTCTTCCATCTCACGTGTCCATTCTCTCTATTCTTTAACCAAGGTATCCATTCATCTCTGTGCTTTCATATTAGCTGGCAACCCTACCAAATCTCCCACTTGGTTCTGCATTCTCATCATGCCATGCTCCCACTATTTCCTTGATCCTTCCTACTCTGCAGTCAGCAACGAGTATAAAGAAGAGGAACAACAAATTTGAGGCTTACTTACCACCTTCAATCCTCCATATGGGCATTTGAGACTCCTTGACAGCTTGCTATCTACCCAAAATATGTTACAGTGACTGACCTTGGTCACTACATAGTCTGCATCTGATGACGTCATTTTCCATGCACCTATCTTGACTACCAACTCTATCAACGTCAGTGTCTCTATTGCCAATGTCAGTCCTCTTGACTGATGTTGGTCTTACCTATTGCTAATGTCGGTCCTCCTAACTGACATCGATCTTACCCTGCCCGACATCATTGGCTTCGGTTTGCACATGATCGACATCAGCACCTATCTGTTTGACATTGGTTCCTCTTGACCAATGCCAGTACCTATGTTCACCTATGAGTGATGAATTTTTACCTACGAGCTCCTTTGAATCAAAACCCATGTCCAAACTACCCTGCTCAGAAGTATCTATCCCCATCCACTGGTCTTTGTCCGTCATCTCCTCCAAGAACACCAACGCTTTCTAGTTTTTAAGTCTATCAAACACATTTGTCTTCCACTTAAGAACATGCCTCTCCTTCTTGCTCATGTGACCAAGCCTACAAAGCCACATCTCTATAATAGAAGAAGAATCAGTAATATAAGTAGATAGATAAAGGATACCTACTTTCTTACCACCCATTAATTCAAGTGCATCGACTATGAGAGTTCTTGTGCATCTCTCATCAACCAACTTTCCTGAAGCAATTAGCCGCATCTCCAAGACTAGGACCTACATGACCTTCTTCAACACCCATGTGTTGGCCACCTACAATTTCAGCAACACTTCCCCTTTGCCAATAATCTGACAAGGCTCACCAACTCCTCTACTTGGGGCTGCATGGAAAGAGGCAACATAATCTATTATCCAAGATTCAGCTTTATCCAGAGCATCCTATGTAACACCTGCAACATCTGCTTCTTCATGTTGATCTAATACCAACCAACAATCTTTCTTTTCCTACTCTTTCTTTCCATAGGACCATAATAGACCATTTGTGCTTTTCAATTCCTCCATTCTTAGCTTACTTTCTTCTGCCATTGCTCTACTCCCACTCAATCAAAAACCCTGAGAGTGACCTGTAACCAAACACAAAACTTGCTCCCTACAACTTTAGCTCTGATACCACTTTGTTGGGAAATTACGGAAGCACACAATTGATTACCAAGCAACTTAATATGTGAAATTAACCAGAATACACAAGTAACTAGAATTTAGAAATAACACAGAATATGAGAGACAATACACAATTATATTAAAACTCTTCCAGAAGGAAATACAATAAAGAAGATTGCCACAGTTCTTCTTCCTTACACACCTCTAGGGCTCCCACACCTCTAGGGCATAAACAGTAAATCTTCCCTCAAATCTCTCTCTCTTACGGCCTCAACACACAACTCAAACATAGAGTTGGTGTTCACCTCCAACCAGTCAGTATCCACTACTGCCAGTACTCCAGTGCTCCATGTACTCCACAAGTGCTCCATGCACTCCAAGTACACAAACATACTTCAAGTAGATCTCCCCTGAACTACAACAACCTGCAACCCAAATGATCTCACTTATGGAAGGAATTGCCTTGCCTTCCTCTCTTGCTCTCTTTCTGAGTACACACTGTACTCCAAGTAGATCTTACCTGATCCTGCTCCCTGTTATGTTGCTGTCCTCCCTGATCTTACACACCTACAAATTAATCTAGTTCTACACACCTGCAAACCTAGATCATGCACACACATACACCTATAGATCAATGATCTTACTTACCATGTAGATCTCCTAATGCAGCCATACACACTTGCTGACCAAGATCTTGCACACCTGAAGAACCCTTCTGATTCTCCAAAACCATCACCCACACTTGGCACTGCTGTGGAACTAGGAGGAACACCCTTGCTCACCTCACACACAGAAGGAGCTAACTTTGATCAACTCAAACTAGAACACTTTACAATACAGCCCATGAGTCTCTTAAATAAATCTCATGCAAACAATAATTAGACACCTAATTACAATAATTAGATCTGCAGCTTCTAGTCTAAATTTGGCTCTTGACATGCAAACACTTGGTTCATTAACTAACTGCTCATAAAACTTGTAGTTCTGAACCACATAGGGGACCGACATTGGTCCCTATTTTCCTGGAGGTGACTGATGCTAGCCAATCCCTAACTGACATCGGTTGCTCTTCTATCTATACCCTACCGACATCGGTTGGCCTGACCAACGCCGGTGTCTATGACACTCAGCAACCTCTAGCAACCTCCTTCCCTATTTGCATCAATGAAGCTTTTAGCTCCACAACCTAATAGTATTAGATTATATAAATTGTCATATAAGTGATTATGAGTCTATATCACCTTTATACATGGACTAAACATACTCATCATATAACCTAGGTTCCATTGATGTCAACCTATACGTCTACAAACTTATGGGTGGCTAGAACACACTTGACCTTGTTTGAGAGTACAATTTGACCTCTCCTATCAACACCTTAAACTTATAAACTTATACATTATATTCTCACATGTTACATTGGTATCTTATTTCCACTTGGGCTAACCTAGATGTTTAAACCTATAGAAGACCATTTATGCATAAACCATGATTTTTAAAGAGCAAAACATGATGCCTCTTGAAGGACTATCTGTAAAGATTTACTTAACAAGAGTGAACACATGAATTATGGATTAGTGGTGATTTTTTTCATGAATGATGAAGTATTTGAAACCTCTAAAAATGACAAACATCTTAAACAACCAAAATAGACTTGTAGCAGGCTAATATGACCACATACTTAAGACACTTTTCCTCTTATTGAAGACACTTCATGGATTTGAAATGGATGATGAAACTACCATTGAAAAGAGATATTTTATTTCTGAAGACATCCCTTAAAACCATTCTTCTCCATTGAATTTTGAAGTGGAGAAATAGGAGCAAAGTCAGACCTTTCTTAGATGGATAAGACATAATGACCTATTGTCACTCTTAGTGATTGTTCATAAAGGAGTGGATATGAATATAAAAAAAAAATGCCACTATTTTCAATCTCATTTATACCCCTAATAATATCCAAATTTTCAACTCTCTCTCTCTCTCTCTCTCTCTCTCTCTCTCTCTCTCTCTCTCTCTCTCTCTCTCTCTCTCTCTCTCTCTCTCTCTCTCTCTCTCTCTCTCTCTCTCTCCTATCCATACCATGCATCTAATGTTTGCCTTTTTGAGCTTTTGAAAGTAGCGATGAAGGAGAGAGAGTTATTAAAGAAAATGTACAACCTAAAACTTGATCCAAATATTTAATATGACATGTGGAATCCTAAGGGACACTCTGAAACTATTTTTACCTACATGTAGATCTTCCAAAGTTATACAAGTGCCCAAAAGTACTTGTAAAGGGGTAGTTTTCTTAGTCTAGGTGTTAAACTGTAGATTTTGATAGTGTTTGACCATATCTAAACATTATTTGATATCAGATATGTTTGATAACTTATTGAAACAATATCCTTTGAAATTGGTATGTATAACTCCTCAAAAATAGGTTAAAAGGTGACCAAAATGGCATTTTAACACATAAGAACATAATAAAAGGTTAACACATGACAATATGACCTTCTATAAAAATTAATAACCTTTTATAATGAATCTAAACCATATCAAACTCTTGATCATATTTTACAACACCAAGACCTATATATAACCCCTAAGGATAGACAAGCACATATTAGACCAAACCTTGGACCAAGATAAATAAGGACAAATGTGACCACATGGAGTCATTTAGGACCATTTAAGATCATAAAAAGATTACATTCAAGTTTTGATAATCCCATGAAAGGTTTCAACTTAGAGGGGTTGACCCATTTTGACTTTGGGTCAAATTTTGGTCAATAAATTAGCGATTCATAGGGGTAGCATGCCTATAATGCTAATGGATTAGTGGCTTTATCCTCTCATTGAGAAATGGAGTCACTCCTATCCTATAATATAAAACTATCATGTCTTCATAAGACTTAAAACTCACACAAAACCACATAATAAGAATAAAACACACTATGACATTGGCATTAAATGAAAAACACACACAAAATACTTAAAACAACACACCTAACCTATTATGTACAGACCTCAAAACGTGTTTGAGGTGATGAAATAGTTATTCTTTCTTCAACTAGGGTCAAAAACAATGTTCTTAGAGTCACAATTGCTCCATGAGAATAAATAACCATATAATGTATATTTTTCAAATAAAAATTGCTTGTGAAGGTGATCAAATAACTTACCACTCATGATCCTCTGGTAGCTACAAGTGAAACACTTGAGACTCCTTTGACTAATCCTTTTAGCTCTCCTTTAGGCCTGCTTGATATTGTATCCTATTTTATATCTTTCATTCTCATTTGATGCTTCTCAATTTTCTTTTGGGAGTCATGAATCTCTTATCAACTTTACCTTCATATAGATTATGATGTGCTTGATGTTTAGAAGCATCAAACATACCTTCTTGATGGCCAAACACATCTTTGAATGACTCAAGATCAGATTGGGGCCTATGATACTCTTCACTCATTTAGACTTATACCTTGACTTGATTGTATTCCTCCAAGGCTATAATCTGATTGATATTGGTTTGAAACTCTTCATTATGATCATTAGGTTCACCATTAACTTCATCATTAAGCTTATGTTCCATTTGATGAAGAATAGGCCTATTTAATTTTTCAAACTCTTACATTATGGCATGGTACTACTACCATAGATCATCACATTCCTATTGAATATCATATTCAATAAATTCTTCTTCTTGGTTAGGCATGATTTCATCATCTTCTTTATTATCATGCTCTAATACACTTGAAACCTCATCATAACCATCCATGTATAGAAAATATTTTCCCCATGTAGCTTTTTGAAGGGCATCATCAAGACTTACTTTAGGATACTCATCATCTTCTTCATGAATGATATATGTGCCAAAACATATATCTTCAATGAGATTATATGGATAAAAACCATGTTGATTAGCTCCCCACTCATCAAGATAGAGTTTAGCTATGTTATCATGACGTGTTAAAGGTTCTTGGTCATTAGGATGGTTTTCTTCTTCATTAATGTTAAAGTTCAAGTTTGATTTATTAGGTACATAGGGTCTACATGAAATTTGGATAAGGGTTCAGACTTGATAGAGATACTATCACCATACCTGGTCCTAAATACCATATAATACCAATCTAAAGTCATGTACCCCGCAATCTTAGAAGTGAAGTCCCATGACAAGCAAAGGGCAAAGTGAGGTGGCACATGTATAACCATCACATCTTGGGAGATATAAAATATAGGACAAGAATGGAGAGTGAGTTGTAAACCCTTTATAATTTCAATTGTCTTGGTAATCCATCCAACTATAACACCCCTTTGAAGTGTGACTCATACTTCAACTTTAGCTTGTCTACTACTTGTTTAGGCATGATTGATGTACTTGATACAATATCAATAAAATAATTATTTAAAAATGAGTCTAAAATGATTATGGAGAGGTATAATTTATGAGGTTTATCCTTTCTTTTAGTTTTGATTAGTTTCCAATCCTTGGTCATCATTTCATTTATCAAAACTACACCTCTTTGACTAGGCTCCCTAGATGATGTATTGAGCTTAGAAAACTAATTTTGGAGCAAGCCTCTTTGACCATGTATGGATAGTATTTCCAACATTGGGATTATTACATGAACATTCTTCATCTTATACAAAATATTAATGGGAGAGATACCAACCTTGTCATGTCTTTTAGGAGCTATAACACTAGCACTAGCTTGTGTAACTTGATGCATAGAAGAAAGATAGAAGGAGCTCTAACATTTTGAGTTTTTTTATTTACCTAAGCCATGTGGGATTAATTTTTCATACCCAATACTTGAGGTGATTTAAATTTAATATTTGGACCACTACTTTCTCCTTGTAATTCTTTAACTATTCTCTTCTTTAACCTTGTGTTTGTAGTTATGGAGCTTGATCTGATGATCAAGTTACCTTGGTATTTTACTACAGATGATTCATCTTGATAGTAATTCCTCAAGGTATAATTTTATTGAGAATCTCCTCCATTGTTCTCTCCTCCACTAGTCATTTCCTCTTGATTTGTGGAAGGCATTATTCCCCATTGAGCCATATAGGCTTGATGGAACGCTTCATTTACATAAGTGAAAGAGTCATGAGGTTGGTCCCATGAAGGATGCTCTCCATTATCTTATACAAGATTATTTTGGATAGGTAAAAGTTATTTAAAAGTAGAATAAACATTCTTGTTTTTTCCATTATGTTTCCTCACTTTATTCATCTTCCCTTGTCCTTAGTATTGACCTTGAAAAGGTTATCTAGGATCTTGATAGGATTGGCATGGCTGAAAAGGACCTTGAAAAGACATTCATTACTATTTTTTTTTTGAATCTTAAGATTTTGAATCAATTATCTAAGATTCTTGATTATATCTTCTTCCTTTTTCTTACATGACTGATTAGGGACAACTTGCTTGTGTTTGGATGTGGGGATGGGAGCAATAGTACACACAAGAGCTTACACATCAAGAAACAAGGGCATGGGAGGTATATGGGATATTTTACTATCTTGAATAAGATAGTTATTATTTATTATGGTAGTTTTTTAGGAATTAGGTAAAGTATCCTCTCCAATGGATTGAATCCTCATGGATATATCACAATTGAAATCTTTGAGGTAGTAAGGGAAAGCATAATGAACATTAGGCCTTCCCAAGAGTGGGATCATATCCCAAGTCTTTTATAATCTTGTGTTGAAGTCTTTAATGGACTCTTGAGGTTCTCTATTTATTGTAGTCAGTTGTTTGGTCAAGGACAAATAGTTAGATTTATCTTCAAACCTTCGACTCAAAGCATAACCCAATTCACCCCATGTAGTGATAGATTTGGGAGCTAAAGTAACATACTAATTAGGTGACTTTCCATTTAAATAAATATGCAAAAATTTGATAAAAAAACCTCTTAAGTTATATTATGTATATTAAAAAATTGGTAATGTTTATTATGTGTTTAATTGGAGTGGAAACTTTTCTTGTGTATGAAGGCACACTTTTTAGGGCTGACATAAGGATGTAATTATAATGATCAAGTAATAAATGAATATATACATTAAATGAAACAAAATGAAGGTTATTTATGGCTTCCATCTTTCAAGTTAGACCCAAGAAAAGTCTCTTAGTGGGTAAGTGAGAAACTAAAGAGTTTTTGGAGTATGGATGGGTGTTAACAAACCTATTTTCTCTAAGAGAATAGTAAGGTAACTCTTAAAATTCAAATGGAATTCATTTATTAGAATATATTTTGTTTACGTTAGGCATGAAAATGAAGCACTAGTTTGTAACCAAAAGCTAATCAGTGTTAGAGTCACTAGATATTACATGAAGGAAGCTTTAAAACTTCAAAAATTTTAAGGTTAACATTTAACATTGACAATTTCTTGGATAATGAGTCCCATATGGTGTGATAAAAATGTTATCAATTAAATTTTCACCCTAAGGAGGTCCAATTTAGCCTCATTCAATTTTATGTAACATAGAAACATCTCTCAAGATGTGGGTGACCTATGGGAGAGATGAGTTCTTAGATTGAAGGGCTAGCTCCCTTGCACCACACCTACAACTAACCATTAATATAACTGATCTTAAGGAAAAGGGATAGAAGGATATTAACACTGACCTAAAAGAGGTGATTCACTAATGAGTTTGTAGAATGAAAAGGTAATTTATAAAATTGATCTCAACACCCAAGGTTCTTCAAACAAAAGTGTTTCAACATGAAGGTAAGATGACATGTATTTCTCAAGGTATATGAATAAAAGGTATGATTATAGAAACTAGTACTCTTTATTACACTTAAAAACACACAAAACAACTAACTACACTTCATGTGACCTATTAGAAGGAAGACTACTTGTACAAAGCATGAGAGAGTGGATAGATAACAATCTATTTTAGTAAATTTTTAATTATTATTAGAAAGGGGAAAAGAATAAACTAAGTATGGGTATGGTTGAAAAACCTATTTGATTAAGTGTGCATTAAATTAGAAGATTGTGAAGAACTCGTATTTGGTTTGGGAGGATGACCTATAGATAAGAAAGCACTAAACTAAACCCATTTGTTAGACAGATAGTTGGGTAGATTGCATACCAATATCTATATCCTAAAATCAAGAGTTTCCTTAGGGGGTTGTAAATACATACATTTTAAATAATTAAGTTGATAATATAGAAAATAAAGTACCTACATCAATAATTAGAAGGCACTAAAATTGAACACAAAAATGCTTGCTTAAGAAATAAACTAGAAATGATTAAAATAGTAATTAAGCTAATTAATACTAGTGCTAGAGGGTTGGGGTTTATTTTTGAAAATCAAAAAGGGGTATATGAACATGTAAAAACATAGATAATCAGATTTGGTCAAGTTTAGATAGGTGAAAATATCTTGTTGGTTTTCACTACCATAGTGACCATCAGTAGTTGGGATGACCATCAGTGATTAAGGTGATTATCAGTAGTCAAGGTGACTATTAGTGGTTGAGAAAACCATTAAAGGTTAATGTGGATAGATTTTTGTTGGTAAAGAGGTTGATTGATGAGATCATAAAGTAGATTCTTGAGAGATGGGTTAGTGTTAGGCTAAATGCAAAAATAAAATAAAGTTATAGAATATGGGAAACCAAATAATTATCTTGTAGAACGTGGATTAGGTGGATACTTGAGGTGGTTGAATTTTTTATGGATTTTGGTATGATTTTGATAGAGTAATGGTACTTGGTGATTTAGTGGAGCTATGGTAGCAAGTTGTCTCTTTGACATAGTAGTTGGTTTGTTGGATTGATGATGATGTTTGACCTATAAAAAAGAGAATTTTGGAGGCACAAGCTCTTGATAACAATTGCATATTTTAAAAATGGATTTCACCTCTTATTCCTCTCTTCTTATAGGAAAGGCAAAATATTTACAATAGGATGTGAACTAAGAATCTTAATTTTAACTCACACATGTAATGGCTTGCAACCTGATTTAGCTAAGTTATTTTTAGAAAAATAAGGTAGTTGAGTTTGCATGTTATTGGTTGAGGAGGTTCACCCTAATCGTCAATGGTCAAGGTGACCATTGATGATCTAATTGATCATCAGTGGTTGAGGGTGAAGGGTCAAATTAGGTAAAATCTAAGGTTAAGCTAGTTTGGTCAAACTAACTATGGGTTAGGTTCAGTTAGGGTTTAAAGGGATAGATTGGTCCTAAAAGGGTTCCAAGGTGGTTAAAGGGTATTTCAAAATTCAAAATTATGGTGTGAAAATTTTTGGTTTCTATATTTTAACCCTTTTTGTTATGTGGCTTGAATCAATAAGTTACAAAGTAAAATTTGATAATGGTCAAAGGTTTAGTTCTCATGAGTATGGTAGGAGGTGTTCCCCCTCAAACTAGGAGTCAATGAGGTAAAATAGAATTAAGTGTGGGTTTGATAAGGTGGATGAAGGTGATGATGAAATTGGGCATCATGAAGGTTGGTGATAGGTTGGGCACTAAAATGCAAATAGGTGCACAAAGTGTGACAAATGGTGAGATAGCCAAGATCATGCATAGACTAAGTTTCCATAATTGATAACAATAAAAATAGGTGCTAGGAGGATAATGGTAAGGTGGATGACATGAATGCATTTAGGCATGGTGTTTGGGTATACTTGTAAGTATTCAAAGTGATGTCTATGTTTTGATGGGTATCCAAGGTAGGAAGTGCTCCAATTGAAAACACAAATTGATCAAGTGTCACAAGTATCTAAGGTAGGAAGTGATCCCAAAAAGACACAAGTGAGTTAGGTAAGTGTGAAGTGGCACAGGTTCAAAAAGGTTCAACATGGAAATGTTGTCACTACAATCAAAGGACTAGGCAAATAGTGTCACAAAACATGCACTAGTTGGGCTAAAATAGACCAATGATGAGGTATCAAGGTAGTCAGGGTGGGCAGAGAAGGTAGTCTCCAAGGGTGGGTGTAAATATATTTAGGTTTAAAAAAAATAGGTCTAATATAATAACAAAGGAGGACCACCTGACCATCAGTGGTCAGGGTACCCAAGGGTGACCATTGATGGTAGCCCTGACCATCAATGATCAGGGTGGAAACCCTAAATGTTTATGAGGTAAAAGTGAAAAAAAATCACTTTTTACCCATTATTACCTTTGATTGAGTTTTAATTTGGAGCTCTAGCAATTTTGGTAGTTTTTGGTGAAAGTGGTTGTTGAGGGTACTTACTAAGGTGGAGGTTCACTTTAAGTTAAGGTGGAATGAGATGACTAGTCAGGATACAGGGAACATGTGAGCATAGATGAGGATGGGCATGCCTATGTTTGACTCCATGGTGGTGGTCATGAAATGAGGTATGGGATGCCCTTAATTTTCTAGTTTAGATTTAAATTTATAAATTTATTGGGATTAGGGTAGGTTAAAATGGGTAGTTTTTGAATAGTTATGCCCTAGTTAGGTATATAAGTAGGTTTGAGGTAAATTTGTTGGTAAAATTATAAATTGGTAGGTTGAGTACGTAAATTGGGTTGGGTAATGGTTTAGGTTAGAAAATTACATGGTGTATCTTGATTTTTGGTTAGTTTTTAGGGTAGATAGGGTTTGGGTGTTCCAAATTTGAGACACCCACAATAACCATTGATGGTTGGGGTAGACCATCAATGGTTGAAATATTTATAAAAAAGGATGCTTGACCATTAATGGTTGCCATGATTGTCAATGATTGACTAGAGTAGAGGGGGTTTTTGATAAGTTCTTAAAAACTTAAGGCAAATAAAATGTTTACATGTTAGGTATGGGTTGGTGTAGAAGGTGTAGAGGGAAAACCTAGTAGGTATTAGGTAGATAGGTAGGATGGGTAAGGAAATAGGTCTATTGCTTAAAGGGTAGGGTAAATGATAATGGTGTAGGTGACTAAGTTATGTTTCTAAATTGGTACAAGATAGGGAATAGATATAGATGCATGACCAAGTGTCACGTATCTTTTTATAGATCTAGCAGGGGATGACTCTAGCCAACTCGGCCTATATGGAAGAGGTTGGGTTGGGACTAATGAGGCACTATCATAATATGCCTCAAGATTCATCCATCATTATAGCACTCATAAAGAGATGGGATCTTACTATGAACACCTTTCTATTACTGATCATTGAGATGACTATCTTACCAAACGATGTTCATAGGATCACTCAAATTATACTTCATGGTGATTTGATCTACCATATAGAGCATGAGGAGTGGGATGATCATACCAAGCTATTATATGGAGATGGGAGTGACCAGGTCATATGGCATGTCGGGGGTTTAGGTATAGTTCTTTGTATGGGAGGGATTTAGGTGAGAAGAGACTCATGACCATGTTTATGATTTTTTTTACATGCATTGTGATTCCCAAATCAAGTAATGGGAGGTTTTCATACTCACTACTAGGGGTACTAGTTGAGTTATTATTGGGTTAGACTATATTCAATTAGGTGTCTATTCTCCTACTTTAGATATACAAGGAGTTTTTGGGGTTCAAGACCCACAAGAGGTATGGCATCAATTTTGACCTAGTTATACATTTTTAGGCCTATGATCATATTCAAGTGTTGAGGCTATTTGGGATACCATGGGTAGGGTTTACATAGATAGAGTTCTATATTGAATTTATGTGGTGGAGGTGTGATTTTTATATGTCAAGAGAAAGTGGTGGTCCACATGATATGGAGTGGTTTAGGGGTGCATTGGGTGCACTAGTGATAGGAGACATCACCTAGAGGCCTTATGTGTAGTTTTCAGTATGGCCTAGTTGTAGGAGGTAGACACTCTCCCTTTAGAGATATAGATGGATACTCAATATGCAAGATAAAGAGGGGGATATTATTCCATTTGATGGGTTATAATGATAGTTTAGCTTGGCATAGGGTATTCCAATTCCATTCCCCAAGTATATGTAAGAGGATTCCAAGATCTTACTACCACACCCACATCTTATGTTAACTTTACTAGACTATAAATAGTTATCAGATAGGGCACAAATAAATGATGTTAGGTTTATAGATAGGTACATGACATGGTACTTGCCTATATATCCAACTATAAAAATTGGTAAGTATGATGAAAGTGTGAGGCTAATGGTCATAGATCTAGCTGGCCATGATGGATAGATAGGAAAAGCTTTAGCTACTACATAGGGATAGGTTACATTGTTATAGGGGTGGGTGGCCACATTGCAAGGCTAGATTGCTACATTATAATGTCAAGTTACCACCTTATAGGGTTAGGTTACTTCCATGATAGGTGAGAGGGATTAAGATAGGACCTCACTAGGCTTGGTGACCTAGGAGAGGGACTCTCTATGGTAGAGAGGAAGAAGATTAGTAGTAACATAGATAGGTCTATTGGGCACCATCTTCATGGCATGAGACCTAGATATAGTGGAGGACCTATGCTACTATGAGGCCATAGTTTTGACATAGTGCCCATAAGAGCCCTGATGGGGTGAGTGAAGGGATAGCTTGGTAGGCGGTTCCAGTATGGTGACACTAGGGCAATGGGAAACATCTATATCTAGATAGATAGGGATAGTTGAGGGATCAGTAGGTATAGTGGGTGGGTAGGCACCAAGATCCAATGGTACTCTAAGAGGTATTGGTGCGCTTATGGTATAGATATAGATATATTATGCCATTTTGTATATCATTTTGATTTTAGCCTATGAGTCAATGCAAAGAAATGTACATTTTGAGAGAGAGACATGTCTATCTACTTTTACAAATTATTATGCTATTTGACTCATAAGTTAAACATCTTATCCTTATTTATGCTCATGTTCATTATTTATGGTTTATGGTTTGATGTTGATTTTTAATGCTTATGGCGTGATTTTTATATGTGATCATGGATTATACTTATGTTATGGATGCTAGACATTGATATAGGCTTAGCTAGGCATGAGGGAATTTTGATTTTTGGTTATGTTTATGACATGATAAATTTTAATGAGTATATACTACATTATCTTATACTTAGACATGTGGTGAAAAATGGTTGATTATTTTAATGCTCATGGATGTTATAATTTTTATTACACTTATTATGGTTGTGATTATGATTATGATGTTACTTATGATACACATTGGTACTCCTATTATGATCATGTTGGTGTTATCTTTCTTAAGGTAAAGTGCATAAGGTAAGGTAACTTAACAACATTAGATGGGAGAATAAATAATATAATCATGAGACAAATGCATTAATGAAAATATCAACTAGTCATGATAGGATAAGAAGAGGGCACAATGCTTCTTCATTGATAAGGACTAGAAAAAAAATGAAGTTGGATTAGCTTAATAAACATAATCCCTTTGAATTATTTTCATGAGTAATTGATAGATATGGACATGGGTAACGACTATTACTGAGATAAATGGTGTTGATGATAATCATTATCAAATATGAACTCTTGCAAAGATATGTGAAGAGATGGGATTTAGACTTTGAGAGGTAATATGGCCTTCACTCCAAACACAAGAGAGAAAGTGGTAACATGCATTAGGGTTTTAATGCTAGTACAATATTCTCATAAGGTAAAGGGGATGTGAAAATGCCAATCCTAACTAGATGCATTAACCATTTTAGTTATCATGTTATTAAGAGTTTTGTTAGAAGCCTCAACTTATCCATTCACTTGAGGGTGATAGGGCAAGGAGAAGATTAACATAATGCTAAATGCATCACATATACCTTATACATTCTTATTTTTAAATTATTTACCATTTTTAGTGATAATTTTATGAGGAACACCAAAATGGTAGATAATTTGATGGTTGATAAAGTTGACAATATTCTCTACCTTGGTCAAGACTAAGGGAATATCCTTTACCCACTTGGTAAAGTACTCAATTACAATGATGATAGAGTGGTGTCACTATGAGGAATGGGGATTAATTTAACCAATGAGGTCTAGACCCCATTATGAAAATGGTCAAAAATCAATAGAAATGTGAAGACTATGGCTAGGTTAGTGATGCAAATTAGCATGTTTTTGAAATTTGACACACTTTTTCATGTAATCAAAATAGGCTTGATTAAGGGTAGGCCAAAATAGCTAAGGTGAAGGATTCACTTACCTATAGTGAGGCCACTAAAGTGGCCTCCATAGATACCATCATGCATTTCCTTGATAGTGTGAGAGGTTTTTTGACTATGTAGGCAACAAAAGAGGAGACCATCAAAGTCATGCTCATAAAATTTACCTCTTATTATGATATGAAATGAGGTACTATGGATAAATGATCTTTGAGAATTCCTAGAAAGAGTAGAAATAATTATTGATAGGTTAAGATAATTGAAGATTTTTCGATACAAAAGTTTGGTTTGGAAAAAGTTTGGTTTGGGTTTCCTTCACATTGAAAATTGTTGGAGAGTCTGGTTTGACACAAGAAGGTTGGGTAAACCTATGGATAATAATAGATATCTTAGATTCTAATGGTGTATATGGTATTTTATATGTAAGTTAATCCATGGTGTTGATGAAATTTTTGGTAGATCATGGGGTTGATTGGATGTGGTAGTGTTCAAATGATGTTAAGAGTTCATCAATTAATTACTTGTATTATTACAAAATATCTTTCTTATACTGATAAGAGCCCTTGATTTGATTGACCACAAGTTGGGAGTCACCAAATATATTGATCATTTTAACTCATGGGGTTGAGGTAGTTTGGAGGCCTAAAACTAGGGCTTCATACTCATCCATGTTTTTGGTGCATTCAAAGTCAATCTTGAAGGAAAAAGGGAGAGGTTCACCATCAAATGGGATAAGGATTACACTAGCCCCACCACTGTGTTAACACTTTGACCCATCAAAGAACATGGTGACTTGATAGGTGAATTTTTTTTGAGATAGGGTTATGATGGACTCATCAAGGAACTCAAGAAGAGGAGGTTGGTTGTCTACTAAAGGTGATTTAGCTAGTTGGTCAGTAATGACTTGCCACTTAATTGACTTTTTCTAAAGGAAATCAAGGTCAAAATATACTAAAAACATGAGCCACTTGTCCATACATTAGTTTTGGTAAGTCTTAGAGTGCATGTACTTGAGTGGGTTGGTGTTGGTTATGACATAGGTTTTATGGTTAAGAAGGTAGTAGTGAAGTTTGGTGTCCATGAAAACTAAATCTAAGAAAAATTTCTTAATATGGTTATATCAAGTCTTTTACTCTATAATAATGTGGCTAATGTAGTATAAAACTTACTCTCTATGTTGTTCATCTCAGTGAGCAAGTATTACCCCTAGGGAATGGTTAGTGATAGAGATATAAAAGTAGAAAGGTTGTTTATCCTTGAGAGGGGTGAGGATAGGTGGTGACAAAAGGTACTCTTTGAGTGAATCAAAGGAATTTTTACCATAATTATTCCACTTGAAAGATACATCCTTCTTCAGAAGGTGGTGGAATGGTTGACAATGGTTTGAAAGCTGGGAGATAAAATGATGAATGGATTGAAGCTTCCCTTGAAAGATACAAAGTTGCTTAAGGTTGGTTGGAGGAAGCATGTCAAGGATGGTTTTGATCTTGGTGGGATAAAATTTAATTATATGAAAGGAGATAATAAAGTTGAGAAGTTTACCTGACAAGACCCTAAAAATGCACTTCTTGGGGTTAAGATGGACATGATGATGGATAAGCTACTCAAATATGATCTTGATAATGGCTAAATGATCCTTTTAGAGTTTGGATTTTTTTAGAAGGTCATCCACATAGTCCTCACTAATATTATGGAGAAGGTCATCGAAGATATAGGTCATGGCACATTGGTATGTTGCACTGATGCTCTTTAGTCTGAAAAGCATGACCCTATAGCAAAAGGTTCCCCAAGGGGTGGTAAAGGAAATTTTGTGTTGATTTATGGGAATAATTAAGATTTTATTATATCCCAAGAAACCATCCATGAGAGATAACATCTCATGGCCAACTGTAAGATCAATTAGCTAGTTGATGCTCAGTAGAGGAAAGTCATCTTTGGGGCAAGAAAGGTTGAGTTCATGAAAGTCCACACAAATAAGTAGTAACCCTATGTCTTTGGTGATAGCAACGACATTCAAAACCCATTGGGGGTAGTCAATGGGTTGAATGAATTTAATAGATAGGAGACACTAAAGCTCTTCTTTGATGAGAAAGGCTATATGAGAGTGCATGCATCAAATTTACTACTTGATGGGCTTGACATCATGGTGAGTGACTATTTTATAGGTAGTAATGGTGAGCTCAATTCTAGGCATGTTTTTATAAGACCAAGTGAATGTTATGTTGTGGTCTTGGAGGAAAGAGGGAAAATCCAAAATTTCTTTGGCATTCAGTGATTGGCTAAGTTTGACAATGTGGGGGTCATTTAGAGTGCCCAAGTTGATATCCATGGTGGATTCATTAAACATGGTTAAGGTCTCTAGAGGAATGGATTTATGGATTGAATAATTTAGGGCACCAAAATAGTTGAGAATAAAATCATCATTCTTGCACTAAATAGTGTTAATGGTAGGAGAGTCTTATCCTATCATCTCAAGATGGGTCAAAGGGATGATTATGATCACCCCTTATATTTATAGGTTAGGGGTCCTAGGCTGATCATGTTAATGAAAACAAAAGTTAGTTGGGATGATATCATCATCCTCACATATAGATGGGGGAGAGGTCAATGAGGAAGGGGTATCTTCTTTAATAATGGTGGTGGTAGGTGGTTTAGGTTGCTTCTTATTAGTTAGGATGAAATAAAGGCCATGCTTCTCATGTAGCTTCCTAATTTTGATGGTGACCAATTCATGTGGGCTATGCTCATATTACCCAAGACCAAATCCTTATCAAGCACACTGATGAAGGCATGTCTTGGTGAAGTTCAGTTTATCTAGGTAGGAGAAATTGGTGTTAAATCACCAAGGGGTTTATTGAGTCCCCCATAGATAAAATGGGTCTGATGGTGGGGAGGTCTTAAGGGAATGACAATTTTGACATTGGGGTCATATCTTGACTAGTTGGTGAGTTTCCCATACTCATGAGGAGTATGGAAAGTGTTAAGAGATAAAAGGTGATACTCCCTCAATGAAAGATGATGGAAAATTAATTCCAAAGGGTCCATGGTGGGGATTTGGTTCAAAGGGATAGAATAACTAGTTGATGCCTCTTTAGTGAAAGGGGATATGATATTGACTATGGTGGTTAAAGATTAGGGTTTAAATATTAAGGGTGTGCTGGATGGGGGTATGAGGACATTTTTGGGGTGATAGGTCATGTTGCATGTTGAGAAAGGAATTAGGTCATCTTAGATGGTGATGACCTAGTCTTCATTCTCAAACTTAATGCAACAGTGAAGGGTGGAGGGGACATAACCCATGGAGAAAATCTAGGGTCATCCCAATAAAACATTATATTGAAATTCACCTTCCACTACATAGAAAAGTTTAGGGATTGTATAAGGTCCTAAATAGATATGAAAGATGATAGTTCCCAAGGTAGTGGCCATGGTATCATTGAATGCTCAAAGGATGGTTAAGGTTTTGGACATGACATTATCTTGTAGTTTGAGTTGATTATAGGCATGGAAGGAGATGATGTTAATACTATCTCCCCCATCAATCATGACCCATTTGATGTGGGTTTGGTTGATGTAATCAGTGATAAAGAGAGGGGCATCTATGTCTTCAGGTTGGATGGAAGGTATTTCCAAATCCTTAAAGGTAACATGGTTAGAAATTTGAAGGGGTCCAATAAAGGTTGCTAGAGGTTGAGGGTATTTAGGTTAGACGTCAATAGATTGTAAATCCTCTATGAGTGCTTAGTGGTGATGGGGAGATGTAGATATCAACTCATACAAACTTATATTTTTCAGGGTCTAATGAAGTTGCTTGAGGATAACTCTCTTGATGGATTTAGAGGGGTTAGATTAGGAGGCACCTAAAATAGACACCTTAGGTTTGGTTGAAGATAGATATGGTTGGATGTGGGTTTTTTGGGAGGTTTAAGATAGATACATCTATGGAATAGACACATTAGCCTTCCCCTTATCATTTTTTTATGATCTCATGACCACATTGATGGTATGGATAGAAGGAGAGGTTGAAGTAGGAGATTGGTCAAACTCATCTTCACTCTTAGGTGAGAGTGGAGGTGTAGATAAGTGTTGGGTAGGTATGGTTGTTGGTTTAATTGGTATGGGGCCCATAGGAGGTTCATATCTTAATATATCATCCTCATCATAGAGTTAGTGGATAAATGTTTGGAGAGCCTTCCAGTTATCTTTATCATGGTCAAGTGTTTGATGATAAGAACACACTTGGTGATCATTTTACTAGACGGGTTTGAAACATGATGGTCAAAGGGCTTGATGGGAGGTAAGACTAAACAAGATTTTTTTAATAGACTATGGAAAATGGTTAAGTAGGATTCATCCAAAGGTGGTAAAGGTGTAGTGGTCTTTGATTTGATGGTTAGGGTAGAGGGCCATTTGAAAATATGTTTGATGGTAGGTTATTTGATTAGGATGGTGTGCTTGGTTGAGGGATTTAGTTTAGACAAATAATTTGATGATCTAGAGGTGGAGGATCATAAGGTAGGTATCTTAGGTGTTTCTAGTGTGGTGAAGAGAAGTGCGTTATAAAGTGATTATGAAGGTGTAACCAAAAAAGGGGGTGGGTTTTGGTAGTGATAATTGGTTTCCTACTCAAGGTAGAGGGATGAGGTCTTAAAAAGGAATGTAAGGTTGAGGGAGGTAAAATTTAGGCCTTCAAGCCTTTGGGTGGTTTTACCTCTTTGGTTGCTTTGGTTTAGAGCTTGGTTAGTGGGTTTAAAGGGGTTAGGTCCACTTTCATGGATGGGTGACTAAGGCTTGGTATAGGGAAGGTTCCAAGGTTATTGATTAGTTTAGTAGGTTTGGTTTGAGAAGGTGGTTTGGTCACTTGGGGTGTAGGTGCCTTTAATGGTTGAGGCATTATTAGATTGGAAAAAGTTGTTATTGTTTTGGTTGATGGGGTAGGGGTTCAAATAGAAAAAGGGGTGGGTTGGTATATTAAAGGTATGGTTGGATGTTATTTATTGATGATATAAGGTAACCATAATTATTTATATAAGGTGGCCTGATCTATGTTACTTTTGGAGATAAATTCTAATTTCTACACTAGCTTAGAGAATGGTTTGTAGGTTGGTTTGATTACCTGATAGTGGATGTAAAAGATAATCCCCTAGTTGGATACATAGGGATAGTAACCTTATCCTCTTCCTTAATCAAAAGATGTAAGGTTGAGATAGGTGGCTCCTATATGGGAGGAGTAGACATGTGGGTTTCTTCCTCAAGAATGATTTCTGAAGGGGGTGTAGGTTTCTAGTATTTTGAAGGTGAAAGTGAAGTAGCAATGGTTGGGTGTTTTGGTATATCAGATGAAAGAGTGGGTAAGGAATACACTACCTCAATAAGTGGAGGGGAAAAGATGGTATTTCATCAATTTGGGTTTATAAAAGAGAAGGTAACTCATTACCTTAATAATAATAGAGGGTGAGGGATAAATAGGCTGGTCAATATGTTCTTTAGTAGTGAGTGTGTCAAGAACCATGTTAACAATATGGGTATCATGAGAACACTTGATGTTTTTGCTCTCATTCTTGATATAAGCATGGTTTGGGAAGGGCTATTTGAATATATCAAGGGCTTAGTTTGATGGTGCATTGGGGTTGTCCAATGTAAGCTCTCCCTTGATAATGAGGGATTGGACAAGGCTCTTAAAGGTGTTGTACCAACTAATGCCATGTCATATTACCTAATGAAAGGCACATAAATAATTCTCATTGAACCAACTATGTCTAGGATAAGAGGCATCAAAATGTTGAGGAGGTTTTATAGGAGGAAGTTGAATAATGTTTTATTTCAATAACTTCTCTAAGATGGAAGCATAGGATTCCTTAAGTAAAGTAAATTACTTCTAGTTTCCACAATTTTGGTTCCTCATGTTTTGCTTTAAGGAACTAGAATAATTTGGTTAGTTGATGAAACATGGGGGATAAGCCTTAAAGATAACTGCATTTGTAGTTCCTTACTCTTGGTATTGGTATTGGACTAGTTTCTTGCCTTGAAAGAAGAGGCTTAATTGGTTTTATAGGTTGAGTTCTTGTTTTTGAGACTTATATTTCCTTTGTCAATGGCTATATTTTCTAACTTATGTGCCATGGTAAAAGCTTCATCAAAGGTTTAAAATCTTTGGACATGTAACGTAGAGGAGATATGCTTGGTACATGCTCAAATGAACAGCTCTATGAGTTTGGGTTGAGGTAGGGAGAAATAAATTTGGTTAATTAGGCTCCTCCAATGAGCCAAAAAATAAGTAATGGATTCAACCTCAAACTACCAAATAGAGTAAAGATTGGTGATAGAAAATTTCTTGGAGATATTGATCTCAAAGTGGTCTAAGAAGGTTTGATCTAGCTAAAGGAAAAAAGGGAGTGCTTGGGTATGACACTATAGCAATCCAATGTCATACCATTTAGGGACATGGGGAAGGTGTAGAGAAAAAGGAAATAATCATAGGTGATGAGATAAAAATCATGCCTAAATAGCCTAAGGTGTTTTTTGGGATCCTCCTTACTTTAAAATTTAGAGAACTTGGGAAGTTCCCATTGGGGAGGATATGACTTGATAGGTATGGATGGGTAGATGGTCTCATTATATATTTGGTCATATGACAAGATGTTGTGAGCACCCAAAAGGGATGAATGTAAGGTGGTCATCTTGACTATAAGCATCTTCATTAGGTCCATTTGGGGTTATGCACTCAAAAGGTTATAAGACACATACTATTATGGTGGTTAGGTGACATACTGATAGTGGGTATAAGGTTGGGAGGCTTCCACATATTGTTAAGTGGATGCCAATGGTTGGGTCAAGGATACATGAGGGTTGATAGAAGTAGGTGGTTGGGTAATGGGTATGGGTACATTCCCTTGTAGTTTAGGGATATATCCAAAGTTTGGTGTAAGGGGTACTTGTGGGATAGGAGTGGTAGTTGGGTTGGTAATTTATGGAAAAGTGGTGACACTTGTACTAATCAATGGCAAGGTAGAGGGTATGGACACCACAAGGCTTTGAAGTGGAGTAGTGATTGATGGATTGAGGATAGCTAAAGGAAGCTCGATAATGATATAGGTAGGCACTTCTATTGTATAAGAGTTTTTGGTATAAATTTAATGGTAGTTTGGGTTGGTTGGCTCTCTATGGTAGTCTCAAAGGGTTTGTTGGTTGATGAGGAAGCTTGGGTAGTCAGAATTTGGGTAGTAACCATGGAAATAGAGGTAATCCCTATGAGGTGGAGAGCCATGCCATAGGGCAGATCTATGAGTGGGGATGAAGCTAGGATATGGTAAGACATGGTTGTAAGATAATTATAAAAGGCTAAAATATTGTTATCTAGGAAAGTGGTGAAGTCTACATCTCCCTGAGTAATCTCCTGAGGGAAAGTAAGACTTCTTAAGGGGTGAGGAGAGTCTGTTGGTTTAGAAATGTAGTCCATGGATGAAGAGGTAGAAGAGGTAGGTTGTCTTGGTGATGGGTTTTACTTCACAAGGTCTCTTCATTGCTGACAAGTGAAAACCATATAAGAAAGGGGAGATAGAAAGCACAAACAATCTCACTACTCAAATAAAGAGAAGATAAGAAATGATCAAAGAAATCAAATCACACTCTAGAATAAATGTTAAGCCATAGAGTTTTAATTTATCTCACTTTTGGTTTACCTTAAGAAGTTATGTGATTGAATTCAGTTTGTAGAGTGGGTACTAAAGAGGAAGTATATGGTTGGTTTCAAGTTGTGTTTAGGTATTCAAAGACAATCTATATTGGAATCAATACATGGCTTGGTATTGGGGCCTACCCCATCACTTCATACATTGTAGTGATAAGGTTGTTGGTTTCATATAATATATATATTAATATCTAGAGATTATACTCAACTAGATAGTTGAGTTGGTTCTCCCCTTGGTAATGATCTCCAAGTGGGATTGCTAGGAAAGTTAAGGTTACTGCTAGGTGATGAAATCATAATCAGGCCTTGTCTCAATTTTTTTTGATGTTCAATTGGTGAAAGTGTTTTAGTTGAGTGTGTGAAATAAAGAGTGGAGCTATGATAGATTACTTTTCTTTTAAGTTAAGCTATGTGAACTAAACTTTCAAGCCCTCAATGTATGCACTTAATTTTAATCCCAAAAGAAACTTTTGATTTCATTAATGAGCATAGAATAGAGAGATAATGTAAGAAAACAAGAACCCAAGTAAAGATATAAGGGTCCCACTAGGCATGCCAGAATGTTTCAATAAATTTATGATTATTATTAGAAAGGGTAAAATAAAAAACTATGGGTATGGTTGAAAAACCTATTTGATTATGTGCACATTAAATCAAAATATTATGAATAAATATTCTTTGGCTTGGGAGGATGACTTGCAGATATAAAAATACTAAAGAAAATTTATTTGTTAGATAGATAGTTGGGTGGAGTGCCTAACGATATCTAGATCTTAGAAGCAAGAGCTTCATCGAAGGGTTGTCAATCCACATGTTTTAAATAATTAAGTTGATAAAATAGAAAAGAAAGTACTTGCATGAATAATCAAAAGGTACTAAATTTAAACACAAGAATGTTTGTTTAATAAATAAACTAAAAATGATTAAAATAGTGATTAAGATAATTAATACTAGTGATAGAGGGTTGGGGTCTGTGAATAAGCAAGAACATAAAGAATCAAGTTTGGTTGGGGGTAGATACATGAAAATGGCTTGTTAGTTTTCACTACCATAATGATCATCAGTGGTTGAGTTAAATGTCAATAGTTAAGGTGACCATCGGTGGTTGGACAAACCATTGGTGGTTAAGACAACCATCGATGGTTACTATGGATAGATCTGGGTTATTAAAGAGGTTGATTGATAAGATCATAAAGTGGATTCTTAAGAGATAAGTTGGTGCTAGGTTGAATGTAAAAAGAAAATAAAGTAATGGAAACCAAATAATTATCTTGATTAAAGTATATTGGGTGGATACTTGAAGTGGTTAACCTGTTAATGGATTTTGGCATGATTTTAATAGAGTAATGGTACTTGGTGCTTTGGTAGAGTTATGGTGGAAAGTTGGCTCTTTGATGTAGTAGTTGGTTCACTAGATTATTGATGATGATTGACCTAAAATAAAGATAATTATGGATCCATAAACTCTTGATAACAATTGTAAATTTTGTAAATGGATTTCACCTCATGTTCCTCTCTTCTTATAGGCAAGGCAAGAGAAATGAAACAACACATGAACTAGGCTTCCTAATTTTAACTCTCACATGAAATGTATTGCAACTGGATTCAGATGAGTTATTTTTAGAAAATCAAGGTGGGTGAGTTTGCATGTTAGTGGTTAAGGAGGTGCACCCTAACCATCGATAGTCAAGGTGATCATCGATGGTCAACATAATCATTGGTAGTCAATGGTGAAGGGTCAAATTGGGTAAAATCTAGGGTTAACTAGTTTGGTCAAACTAACTATGGGTTAGGTTTGATAGGGGTTAGAGGGTTAGATTGGTATTGAAAGGGTCCCAAGGGGATCAAGGAGTATTTTTACTTTTAGAATCATGGTGTGTGGATTTATGGTGTCTACACTATCAATTAACATTCAACCATGAACTAATTCACACACTTAATAAATAAGTTGAAAAATTAAAACTAGATTGAAATTCTTTATTCAAAGGTAAAATCATTACTCAAACTAGACGGACTTTTCCATACTAGATGTGGATATCTTACAAGGCCAAAAGTGGCTACTTATATTGAGAATTAGGAAGAGAAAGGGGTGTAGAAGGAGAATATTTCCAAGTGTCTATGTGAGAGTTACAAAAAAGGAAGAATTATGAATAGTATAGACATATTTACAAATCCATGTCTCTCATTTAAAGATGATCCATCCTCCAAGTGGCATATAAGTTAGAACTTAGCTTAAAACCTTGATTATCTTCTTGAAAACTACCCTTCCTTGCATTAAAAAAGTGACAAATGGACTTATCAATAATAAATTCAACATGAATTCTTTCATATATTCTCATTTGACACCTTACCTACACTTAGAAACTCATCTGATTTGACACTTTAGTGGCATTCATCATTCATATACCCATGTGTCTTGGAACTCTTCATTTCCCACACATAACTTTGTCTAGGTGGAACAAAAATTGAGTTCATATTATCTAAACCACTCTATATCCATGGAAGGCCTTAAAATACATTATCATACCTAAAACAATCCATTTTAGTTCTTAGAACAACTCTTAAGATTCCATTTTTCTACTTAAGCTATCATTAGGCTTATTTCCCTTATAGCCCTAAAATTATGTAAACATCCTTGTGTATGGAAGTGTACAAATGATAATGAAAAAATAAGTTCATATTTTAGTACCTAGTATGGCTTTAAAACTCCATGCCAAGTTTTAGATCCTGAGAGTGAGTAGAAGTTCCTTTTTTTTGCCTTTTTTCTATTTAATTAAGCCTCATTACCTAGATCCGTATTTTTTGTTCCAAACCTCTCCCACACATTTTAAACCACCAAAAATCATGATATTAACTTTACATATTATATCAACAACCTCAATTTCAAAATTGAGGCCCTAAAACCATGTGGAAGTGTGAGAACCATGAAATGGCCTTGAAACCTAGTCTCATTTTATTCCTATTTAGGACTGCCTTGGAAAATGAGCTTTGTTGAATCACTTACAAGATGTCCTATGTATATTTTTTTCCTTTAGTAGATTTAATACATCTCAGGTGACTTCCTTCAATATTTTTAAAGTTCTCTTTTTCTCAAAACCCCTACAAAACACCAAAAACCATGTAAAATAGTGCATTTATTATAGTTTATATAACAATAAGTATAGAAAAAATATACATTGATAACCTAATTATAGTCCTCAATAATATTTATGAGGTTAGAGAATCAAACTAGGTAATTAAATGTGCTTTAGAAGTCCATTTTTCACATTAGGTCTCTATTATGGTTTTAAGAGGGTTTAAAGTAGCCTAGGTTCTTAGCTATTATTAATAAAACCTAGGACCTCAATACATGAATGAATTCCAAAATTTTAAATGTTAATATCCTCCTCAATTATCCCTGGGTAATCAAGTCCCCATGCTTCCTGACCATATAGTTCTAAGTGTTGGAAGTTGACTCATGGTCTGAAAATTAGCCATTAAAGAGGGGTTTAAGGTCTTAGATATTGTTCATGAATGTCAGAGACTTAATCAGTCAATTTATTAGAAAATAATAAAGTATTTGGACATAATTATCATCTATTAAATCCACATATCTCCATGTACAAGATCATGTCCTCACCAAGTAAGAGAAACTTTGATTTAAAGTGTAGCCACCAATTAGAAGAGTTTGAGATGGTATTGAGAGGTCAAACTATACTTTTATTTATTTCCCATGTCCATGTATGGTATTTAAAGTATTTATTTTTTCAATTAACCTTTAAAAGACCTCAAAATTGAACTTTACTTCTAACAAGTCACTATTATTCATGATGACACCTATGGTCTCCCTGTGTTTATTAGTCTTAGGCTTGTTAGACTTAGATAGGGATTGCCTTCATTTTATCCTTATTTTTTGGTATGAGGGTTTATTATAACTATATAATCATTTTTAAACACTTATAAAATTTTCTAACCTCTTATTAGACCCCACACAGACCCTTAGATCTCTCTAGATAATCAAAAAATTCTCATGAACCATGTATCCATTTGATTGTGTGGAAGGGTTTAGAGATCTATTTAGTCATAATTCTCATGTTTATTTTATTTCTCATGACTTAATATATTTTCATATATTTCACCATCACTTGATCTATATTCTAATGTTTCATATGTATTCTACCCATTCTTTAGGCTTAAAACTAGCTTGCCTTACTTAGGCTAGCTTGTAGGTAGTCATTAGGATAATTTAATTGCACTCAAGGGTTTTAATTAAAAATAATAAACCTAATAAATAAATCCTATCATGTTATTTATGTTTTAATTCCTTCTCAATTTCTCTATTCCCTATACTTCACCAATACCACTTTTTAAGACAACCTTCTCAAAAGGTAGATGTAGGTGGTCATTGGAGGAGTCTACATACATCTTGTGTTTGAAGACTTCCATTGTAGATTAATGATAAAAATATAATTTTTTTCAATAATTTTAGATTATACCACCTTTATTTTTCACTCTCAAGTCATTATGACTTCAAAACCTATAGCACCCTTCTCAATGCTCTCTAAGTTTGAATGTAGATGACAATTCTTGAGGTCTTAACTGTGTCTTAGGAGTTTATATCCTTATTATTAGTAATGATACATAAAATTAACCATAATTAGGTTAAAAACCTTTCACTAAAATTATTAAACTTCATCAAACTCTTATATTCTAATAAACATATGCCCTTCTTCTCATGTTTGAACATATACAGTTGTAGGTGGTCATTGTGATGATTGTGGTGTTAAGTCTATGCAATGTGAACTTTATAAATTAGATCATTAACAACCTGAATTTGACTAATATTATTTTTATTTTTATTATTATTACACTATAGTTCCATTTGTTTCTTCATAATGGTTTACAAACATCTATCTTCTCATCTTTGTACTTAGACTTGTATATGAGCAACTCAATGAATGACTATGACCTTAGCTTCTCTAGTCATATTTTGGATCTCAACCTTGAGTGATATGTATTCATTGGTTTATGTCTCCTATTATTGAATTTAAATCATGTTTAATGTATATTATTCTTGGTATTATTGTTGGTTTTTTCAAACATGAGGACCTACATGTCTAGGTCCTATAGGTACTCATTTTGTTTATATGGGATGTAAAGACAACTTTTTGAGTCATAAGCACCTTTAACACTTTGAAAATGTAAATATTTTTCCCATTTATTTTTTACTTTCTCAATAATATTATATAATTCTTAATCAAACATTACATCATCTCAATATTTACTCCTTTGGATCGTACACGCATGTGCATCATTTAGCTCAAGGCTTTATGTGGAAGTATATGCATAGAGGTTAGGTCTCTTTATCATGTTTTTAGTGATATAATTGTATTGTATAAATGGTAATATAAGTGCTTATGATTCTATATCACCCTTCTCCATGGATTTAACATACTCCTTATAAAACTTAGGTCCCATGGATGCCCACCTATAGGTCTATAGACTTGTGGGTGGATAGAACACACTTCACCTTGTTTGATGGTAAAATTTGACCTAAACTCTCAAAGCCTTTAAATTTTGACCTTATCCATAGTATTATCTCATTATACATTAGTCTCTTATTTCCACTTGGTCCAACCTTGATGTTCAGACTTGTAGAAGACCATTTATGAATAAACCATGTTTTTCAAAGAGTAAGACATGATGTCTCTTGAAGGACTATTTGCAAAGAGATACTTATCAAGAGATACCACATTAATTGTGTGTGAGCGAGGAGTTTTTTCATGAATTATTAATTATTTTAAACCTCTAAAAATGGCAAACATCTCGAAAAACCAAAATAGATTTACAGTAGGATGATATGCCCACACACTTAAGACACTTTTCCTCTTGTTGAAGTCATTTAATGGATTTCAAATGGATTATGAAACTACCATTTAAAAATTATATTTTACCTATAAAAACATATTTAAAAATCATTCTTATCCATCAAATTCTTAAGTGGATAAATAGGAGTAAAATTAGACCCTGTTTAGATGGATAAGGCATAGTGACATATTATCACTCTTAGTGATTATTGATAAAGGAGTGGACATGTGTATGAAAAAAAATTACACTAATTTAAATACAATAATGACCCCTAATATTTTCCAAAATTTTATCTCCAAATTCTCTCTCTTTTGGCCATACCATGCATTTAATTTTTGCCTTTTGAGCTTATAAATGCAATGATTGAGGAGAGAGAATGTATAAAGCATATATTTGACCTAAAAATCTATCCAAATATTTAATATGAACTATGGAATCATAAAAGACAATCTAAAACCATTTTTACCATCAATTAGATCTTTTAATGCCATACAACTACCTAAAAGTGATTGTAAAGGGGTAGTTTACTTAGTTTAGGCATTGAACTATAGATTTTGTTAGTATCTAACCATATATGAACCTTTTATGACATCATGTATGTTTTGTAACTTATTGAAACATTTTCCTTTAACTTTTATGTACGAATCCTCACAAATGTACCAAAAGGTTATTAACATGACATTTTAGCACCTATGCCATAATAAAAGGTTAACACATGATAATATGACCTTAAATACACACTTATAACCTTTTATAATTACTATAAACCATATATAATTTTTAAACATATTTGACAACACAAAGACTTATATATAACCCCTAAGGATAGACAAAAATATATTAGACCAAACTATGAACCAAGCTAAACAAGGATAAATGTGACCACATGGAGTCTTTTAGGATGATTTAAGACCATAAAAATACTACATACAAGTTTTTATAATCCCATGAAAATTTTCACCTTAGAGGGGTTCACCCATTTTGTCTTAGGGTCAAAATTTAGTCAATAGTAAGATAGGGTTTAGACATAGGGTACCTCTTCCTTCTAGCATAATCCAAGGATAATTTAACAAAATCAGCTTCCTTAACTTTTGATGAAGACTTTGTGACTATTTTTTGCACGAAATTTGAATGTATATCTATCACTAGAGTGCTGGAAAATCATTGAGATCACCAAATTTTGTGAGTAGTTATTCTAACTTTCTTGAATCTTGGTCCCATCAAGTGTGCTTAAAAATACACCCTTTGAGACTAATTATTTTCAAACCTACCTCATCTAGTTGATACAATGGGATCACCTCTAGGTGTGGGTAGCCTATTGAATGAGATGAACCTCTAGTTTTAGGGATAGCTCCCCTGATGCATCATCTAGGCTCAATTCCTAAACCTGCTAACTTATTAATGAAAAGGATAGAAATATGCATAAAATAAAATTAAGTTATGGGAGTTGATGTACCAATATGTTGTGTCCTCTTTATTTAACCATTCAATAACACTTATGAAATAGACAAGGACTAGTGATTAAACCACTTTATCTAAGAGATTCATAACCATCATTACTTCACATGTAGACTATGATAGATGGTTGTAACTTGAGGGTTATGAATGATAGGTATACTTCAAGACACTACCAATCAGATTTCACTTTAATCATAATCACTAACACTTTCACACATCATATGACCTATTTAGAACAATCTCCTAGAAACTAGGTGATAAAAAGGAACTACAAAAAGTGATAAGACCCTACCACTTGTGAAAATAAAAAAGTATAAAACACACTAAAAAAACATGGAGAACCTAAACTAGTCCTTATATTAATTCAAAGGTTATAAGGTACAATCTAGGTAGAGTTTCTTCATACCCATTGTTCCCAAAATCAGCTACGCTCATTTTTTGAACAACTTAATTATGAAACCCTACAAAACTTATCTATTTCATGTTTTTTCACTCTAAGTTCATCTTTTGAGGCAAGTATTTATTGTTCTCATGTTTTCTCAACTAGAATAATTCAAAGTTACATGATATTACCTTGTTGCATTTTCCAAAAAAATGTGAAAATCATTACAATCTTGATGCGTTCAGATGACAAATTTTTTGTTTCTCAGAGTTAGGTGTTTTCTTGTGTTTGTATGCAATGGTGGAAAATTTTGCCACCATTACATGTGGTTTTCTATTTTCTATGCAAAGGTATAAAATTTCACTACCCTTGCATCCTTCATGTAGGAGTAGTGAAATTTTTCCTTTTCTTTCACTTCATGCATGCATGATCTGCAATTTTCAACCTCATGTGGGCATTTTTTTTGCCCATGCATGATCCACATGTTTTACTGAGTGGTTGGGGGTGATTTTGCCCCATTTAACCCCTATTGCACCTCATTTTCTTATATTATTATTTATTTCTCCTCCTCCCTACATCTAGGTGATCAAGTAAGTAAGAGGAAGCGTGTTTTCATCATATTCAAGCATTGTTTCACAATTATCATTTAGGGTTTTGTGTTTATTTTCTTCCAATTTTAGTTTTGTTTTATTTTTTGTTTTTTTCTTCTCTTCTTCTTTTTGATTTCCCTCTTTTCCTTCTAGGTCTAGGATTTTATTATTGTTTTTATTCTTCCCATTCCTCCTTTTTCCCCCTGAGGAACCCATCCAACTGCACCATTTCCATCCCTCTTCCTCATTTTTCACCTGTTGGCCTTTTACCCCATGTAATGGTAGTGAATTTTTCCACCCTTATGTATGGCCATTTAACAAGTGTAAAGGCAGTGAAATCTACCACCCTTACAAATCCCTACCTTCTGCTCTTCTCCATGTAATGGTGGTGATTTTTTCTACCATTATTACCTTGCATCTTTCCCCATGTAAGGATGGCAATTTTTACCACCCTAACATAGTTCTTCCCTTTGTAACCATGTGCAAGGGTGGCAATTTTTGCTTCCCTTACATGTAAATTCTAACCATTTGCATAGGTGGTGATTTTTTCCACCTATGTATAACCCAACTTTCTCTCAATATGCATGGAAAGCAAAAATTGGCATCGATGCATCCTAACCTTTCCTAACATGCAAGGGCAACAATTTTTACCACCCATGCATACCTTCTCCCCATTTTCACTAACTTTAGGGAAATTTTCATTTTTCACATTTTCTGAGCCCACTCCCCTTTCATTCTCTAACCTACTCATGCCTTATCCCTTTCAAGTGCATTTCCCTGGTCATGATCACCCAATGTCCAATTTTCTCAGATTGCCAATATTTCCCCTAATTACATGATCATGACTCTTATCACAGTTTCTCCTCAAGATCCTTCTTCATCAATATATTTTTGACAAAGGCTTGTCCCAATGACTTAGGTATCTCTGAAGAAGTTGAAGATGATGAATTACTAGTATCAATGTGTTTTCCAAATCACCTTGGTCACTTCTAATGTCGATGACATTAGGGATACAAAAATCAGCCACATTGATATGGCTAAGTTCGTAGAGATAACCAAGGCAAACAATCCAAGCTCTAAAATGAAGAGGATATTTGAGATAAATATTCATCTAGTCTCCTCTTTTCCTATGGTGGCTCATCACATAGAGTTTGTGCTCTAGTGCACCTAATTCTACAACAAAGATACTAGGGCTGTGGAAGATGTTAGTGGCAATGTAGTAATATGACTAGACCCTGAGTTCATTAATAAAGTGTTTATGTGCCCTCCTACTACTAAAGTATTGAAGATCAACTTCATTAAAGCACAAAAGTAATATGATAAAGATCCTGAGAAGGAAAATAAGTTGATCAATAATAGATGGCTCAAAACTCCTACAGCAAACTTGTCTAGATGGCCATGAAACTTTCTGAGGAGCGATTTTATAGAAGAGGTTGGCAACTTGATTACTCTTCTCAGCAGTGTATGAGGTTTATCTTCTTCCTCTTAATTTCACGAGTGGATGTATACCTTCATTAATATAATCCTCCAGAGGAAACAAGTTATTTTTGGGGGTGAACAAATCAGTAATGCTCTGCATGAGCAATTGACAAAGGTGTCTACTACCTCAAAGTTCTATATGACTTCATACCTGGTATACATTGTAGCTTCAATGAGAACCTTTCTAGGTTTGACATCAGAGGGAGATAGGAAAACCACCCTGGTATATCAATATTACCCTCAGCTAACATTGAAGGGATCAATCCATCACTTTTGGAGGATAAATGACACTTTTTTGTAGTATTTTTGTCTCTTCGATCCCCAATTAGAATAAAAGAGAGTGTCAGATGAAGATTGGACCATTGTGAATGACTTTGGCTATATTTTCTTACAATTCCCTTCTTTTTTTATCTATGGGTTGAATTTTTCTAAGGATATCCCTATATGCTCCCAAGATTTCCCTCAAATAAATTGATCCTGATGGAGCTGTGTAGGCAAATTATTATTATACATAATAAGTAGATGGAACTTAAGAAACCTAATTTTAGGTTCCCCATTGAAATTGGTAGGTACTCAGTGTTGACTGCTACAAAAGCTAGAGTAATGGAAACTAAAATGCAACTTGTTACCATGAATCATTTCAAAAGAAGGCCCAAGTTTGATTACAAAAGTGTCAAAGACATGATCAGGAAGAAGACTTAGTTCAATGAACCCATGATCAAAGATGTCTGGATAGATTTGAGGATAGTGGAAGATATCAGGAAGATGGACCACAACAGACTATCTCTAGATCAAATAGAATGTCTAGGGCTCAGTAATATCCTTGCAAATCTAATAGATGACAAGGAACTGATCAATACTAGATATCACACTAAAAAAGTTTCTAATGCTCCTCTTCCTCTGATCCAATGGTGTCAGAAAGAGTTGACCTCCTTAAGGATGAGATTCAAACCAATATTGGCAAACACTAATTATTGGCTGGCAAATAAGGGAATCACCTTAAAAGAGTTCATCACAGGATCAAAGGCTAAATTTAAAGAAGAAATAAGGAGGAGAGTAGAAAATAGGATGAAGAATAAAGGTGATGTTCCTTCTCCTTCTAGGCCCCATAAGCCTAGGATCATTTTTGTATCAAAGAAATCAAAAGTTGTAGAGAAAGAGCTAGAGACAATAGATATGGAGGTTGAGAAGCAAAGCATTGAATAACTAGTAGTAGGGAAAATAGAAATAGATGATAGGCCTACATGTCAATAGTAAATGGAAACTTTATCTCCACAAGAGGGTATGCAGCCACTCATAGGATTTTCTTCTTCTCCACCCCACTCCCCTAGTGCAACTCCTTTGCCTATTTCTCCAATCAGTATTCCCTCTTCTGGAGCCACCTCTCCTTCTAAAGTTATTTTTGGTGACCCTTAAAGTGCTTATAGAGATGTTATTCATTCATAAAGATCCATCTCCAATTTTTCATCTCCTTCTTTTAACATCAGAGATAGTTCTACCTTCGACCATTTAGTGGCAGGTGTAATTTTGACTGATACTACACCCACTACACCCATTATTCTCACTAGCAGTACAAGTGCTACCTTGGTGACACCAACTATAGGGATTGTTACTAATGTAAGTGATTTTGCTCTCCCACTATGGTTGTCAACTTTCACGCTCAAAAGGAAAAATCAAGCCATCTCTCCATATGACTTTGACTTTGGTAAAATAGTGTCAGTGAAAGATAAGACCCCCAAGAAGCCAAAAATCCTTTCAAAAATGATTGGAGATAAGGGGCATAAATTTTTGGAGATAGCCAAACCCCCATAGGATGTGACTCTTGAATATTTTGATATGAGCAGCTACTCTATCTCTCGAGTTGAGTTAGGGAAGATCACTCATGAAGGCGCCAAGAGTGATTTACAATCTGCGATGGACATTATGGTTCAAAAATTTGATAGGAAAAGAGAAATAAAAGATCATTATAAAGTAATGGTGTAACAATTGACCGTAGTGATAAGAAGATTCACTTTTTCTCCAGAAGTGGTGACTCCAGAGGATTTCTCCATAGATGATCCCATAATTCAAAAAGTCAAAAAGACTTATCTAAAGGGGAAAGTACTTGAAGACTACCTAGATAAGATGCATGCATAGGGGATTTCCTTATTAATAGAGTTGTCTGAGAAGATGGGTAAAATGAGGAAAGTAAGAACAAAATTAGATGACCTTATCAATACCATTTCTCAAGAGGTCAAAAGCAAAAATAGATATCTTAGCAAATGGATAGAGAAGAAGGATTTGAAAATACGTACCCTAGTATCAATCAACATCATTGTTGATAGAGATTCTTATATTGAAACTAAAGAATCACTGATATATAGGAGTTAGGTACTTAAGGAATTGATCAGTGACCTCGAATCTTCCAAGGACACCAGTGAACAAAGCGATATCAGTCTACTGCACAAATTGGAAGAGTTACCTTACAGACTTACCTCTCAAGACAACCAATTCATTTCAACAAAGGAAATGATTTAGGAGTTTGAGAGTATGATCTAAAAGGAGTTTGAAGAGAAAGCATTCTCAATGGCTTCTGTGGACAATATCTTAGATAATCAAATAACTCTAGACAATCTGAGAACTAGGTTAACCAATCACACCAAGTCAATCACAGTCGTGAGAGATGCTATGGTCAGAGCTAAGGTGATCTTCAAAAATACTATTACACTAGATAGTATCAGAATACAGGCATCTATCACCATGTATGATGCTCATATAAAGAAGGCTATTGACAAAAGTTGAACTATTCTTCCATACTTTATTCTTGATTCTTCTCATGCACTTTATAATTGACTTGGGACATTTTCACATGTATTTTTGTTATGTGTAATTACATGAAAAAATCTGAAAAAGTCCCAAAGTCAATGGAGACTCATCTTTGACTAGGTTTTAATATTTAAGTCTTTTTTCCAATTTTGAAGGATTTTCCCTATATATAGAGGGAGCCTCTTTTGTAACATTGTCTCTGGATAATTGAAAGAAAAAACTATGCCAAAATTAAGATGCTTCCTAAGACTTTGATCTCAGCTTGTAAATCATATTTTCTTAAATGAATGAGAAGCAGGTTATTTTTAGACTTTGTGTTGAAATAATTTGTATTACTTAGGGGATTGTTCTTATGTTCTCTTTCCTAATAATCTCTCATCTGTTTGATTAAATAAGCAAAGTGTGTGTGGAAATTATCTAAAGACATTCTGAAGGATATTAGAAAGAATTTAAACTACTTTTATCCTTTGTGATCTTGTAATTTATTGTACTTTTAGGTGAAGACTTTGAGCTGCACTTCACTCTACAGTTACGTATGCTTCGAATCAGTGAGGAAAGCAATGAAAGACTGTGCTTTTGTGAGTTTCTCATAAATATAGTTACTACCTAAGAAGATTTTATGCTATTTGTTGAACATCATTTCTGAAAGAAGATAAATGCTTTTAGTCATCAGCTAGGATTTCTCTTTTGCCCTGTAAACATCATCTCTGAAAAAAGAGAGATGGATGATGTAATCTCACCCTTGAATCTATTTTTAATTCATATATATATATATATATATATATATATATATAAGTATTTTATGTGGAACCTCCCCTTGATGAGAGGAGAGATTTATCTCACTATGATGTGGTAAACCCACACTGTTTGCCGTATAAATCTCCTTATACTATGGTTGATATACCCATTTTGTTGTTGGTTTCTTGATGACAAAATATTCACCCAATAGCTTTTGGTGACTTTGTTAGGTACGTTACGTACAGTCTGAAGCCCCAAGCTTCATATTGAAATAGTTCCTATCCTTATCCATTTCCATTTTATATCTATTTCCATTATATAACTTTATTCATACTCTGGCAACTCCAGAATTCACTGGGGACTACAAATGTGCACTTTGAAGCCTCAAGCTTCAACTTGAAGCATTTCTAGTCCTTTTTTTTTAGTTTACACTCTAGCAGATCCATTGTATATGCGAATTCAGAGAGCACAAGGTATTGTTGATCCTATAATTGAGTTGGTGTGATGAACTAATGTTGATATTTCTCCTCCACCATCTCACCTTCAGTGAACTAGGAGTTTCCCTCCTACCAGTGTCAGATCTCTCATACCTGGTGAAGCTTCTAGTCTTAGTACTAGTAGGGTTTTGTCTATACTTAGCCCACTAAGATTTTTTATTCCACCATTTAATTGACATATCATGGCAGTTCAAGGCCCTTGGGGCAACTCCTTCGGTCCTCTCAATCTAGGCCCACCTTTACACGAACTACCTTGTAGTTCAAGAAAGAATTTCCTCAAATTCTATGGTGACACAATGGTTCATCATGATGAGAATATTTTTGCCTTCTCCATAGCATGTGGTGTGATAGGCATGGAATATGAAGATATACCAGTGAGATTGTTTGTAGAAACTTTACAAGGCACTACCATAGACTAGTTTTACCACCTTTAAGCTCAAATTATAACTAACTGGAATACCCTCAAGGCCAAGTTTGAGGCTATATTCAAACCCATTAAAGATGCACATGACTTGTTAGCTTAGCTTACATAAATAAAGAAGGAACCTCATGAGCCCATGCGAGAATTCATTACTAAATTCAATAAGTTGAGGAATCAAATTCCTATAATCACTCAGCCAATGCTAGAGAATCTCAAGTGCTTTTTCATCAACTCTCAACTTGTTGATGTAAGTTTTCTATTGAGGCAAGCCAGTCCTATGGATCTTTCTATAGCCCAAAATTTAGCTATCGATGTGGAAGATGATCTTATCCTAGCAGGTAAGATCAGAAAAGATTCTAATAAAAATATTTTTTCTTCATTTGCTAAAAGTTCTTTCATGAGCACCACAAATCCTATGGTGCAAAAGTTGACGAATGAACAGCTAGCCTTAAAAAGACAAATGGCTCAAGGTATGTCTACTCCTCCTTATCAAGATATGCCAAGAAGGACATTTCCCAATCGGTCATATCAAGGCAATGCTACCAAAAATCAAAGACAACTAAATCGCCTTCCTCCTCCACATGGGAAGCTTGCCATTAAAGTAGCACCTACTAATTCAGTAGTTTGTTACCTTGAAGTTAAACATGATTTATCATTCCAACCTGAGTTGGACCAAGAAGATGATGCTAATCTCTTTGTGGAATAAGAAGAAGAATTAGCTGGTGACTCCAATATTGGTTTCCTAGATTATCAAGATGAAGCTAAAAGTAAGGGAAAAGTGTTTGATGGATCCTATGCTACTTTTATTAGGTCCTAGAACTAGTCAGCTCAACAAGTTGATAAAGAAAAAGTAGGAAAAGAACCTCAACCAATAGTTTTCTATCACTAAATGAGGGACTTCATTGCCTTTCCAACCAAAGCACCCAGTGAATAATAAGAAAGTAAGTACCTCAAATCATCCCATACCTTCTACATCTATCTCTGAGACCAGTGCCACACCCACTAAAGATTAGGATGATGGGCTCCATCCCTCTATATCTAGCTCATTTCAATTATTTTATATAATTTATCATGCCAAGAAGACCAAGATTCAAATGACCAAGATTGAGTACTTGTAAACCAATCTTGAATAGTTTGATAGGCTAGCCGAATATGTGAAAAATAAAATTGCTCCTATAACACAAGATTTTTCAAAGGTGACCTATGATTCTTCCAAGAATAAATCCACCCAGAATAATCTTGTCACTACTCCTCTTGTCTCCCCTAGGAAAATAGAACCTTTCTATGTTTTCCTACTGATAAATGGCCATAAATTGATTAATTGCATAATAGACTCTGGAGCTTTTGATAATGTTATGCCTACCAAAGTAGCAAATTATCTTGGTCTTACTTTGAATAAGACTTTTAGGAGATGTTTCTCCATGGAAAACAAGCAAGTCCCACTCCTGGGCCAAATCAAAGATGCCCAATTTGCATTTGTGGCTTTTCCAGAGAAGAGAGTCAAAATGATGGCCTTAGTGGCCAATGTTCCAACCTCTTATGGCATTCTACTTGGGCACAATGTTTTCAAGGATGTAGGTGGGGAATTGAATATGAATCTGTCTGAAGCAAGGATACCTATTAAAGGTGTTATGAATAAATTGCTCCCTGAGAAAGAGTCAAAATATATAGTCATCCAAACATCTGATCCTGAAGCCCAAATTTTATTTGAATCATAGGGAATGGGTAATTATTTCTTGACTACTGAAGATGTTTTCATCCCATCAGATGAAAGTCCTTTTAGTGACAATTTAGAAAATTAAGATGCAAAGTCAAAAAAATTATCAAAGCAAAATTTAGACAATAAAGGATCTTTCCTGAATAACGAAGAGAAGTTTTTGAAACGATCAAATTTTGATAATGTTTAGATCTTAGAATTTGATGGTAGTTGCTCTTCTATCGATTCTAGAGCTAGAATTGTCTTAATCTCCCCTCAAGGAGAAATTTTCCCCCATTCATGTAAGCTATAGTTCAATAACACCAATAACACTGTTGAGTATGAGTCTTTGTTGCTTGTATTGAAAGCTACTCATGCTAAAGGTATTAAGGTTTTCACACCCTTGGAGATGCTAAACTAGTAGTTTGTTAGGTAAGGAATCTATACCAAACAAAAAATAAAAGATTGTGATATTATCACAATCTTGTATGGGATTGTATTAAAAGTTTTGATGCTTTCAATATTTTTGTTGTGTCGAGAGAGTGAAATGACCATGCAAATTTGTTAGCTGTCTCCACAACCCTCAAGGTTCCCCATAAAGATTTCAAAGGAGACAAGTACACTATTGAGCTAGTCTTTTGACCAAGTGTACCTGATAATGTCAGTTATTGGTAGGTGTTTAACAATAAAAATCAAATCATTACTTTTTTGAAAAAGATGGATAGCTTTAAAGATCTTTATTTTGAAGGAAGTGAATCCCCACCACAAGAATCAGTTCCCGAAATAAATTCTCAAACTAGTGAAGATTTCCTTCAGCTCAAGGGAAATAAAATTCCAAAAGGTTTGGTTTCTCTCAAGAAATTATTTGATAAGCAGGATAGATATGTCAAGCAGTGACAAGTGGATTCAAGTTCCTCTAAGGAGTTTGATAAAATAAATTTGAGTATGGAAGACAATCCCAAAATGGTCAACATTGGAAATTGTTGCACTTCTGATGAAAAGCTCAAATTTACTACTCTTCTTCACCAATACATTAATGTTTTGGCATATTCTTATGATGATTTGAAATCTCTCAGGCCTAAGGAAATTTTGCATGAATTCCTCTTAAGGTTGGGTCATTACCTTTCAAGCAAAAATAAAGGCAATACAATCCTAAAATATTAGGTATTATCTTTTCTAAGATCCAAAAAATGATGAATGCAAGAATTATTTTTTCAATCCATCATTCCACTTGGATTGCTAATGTAGTTCTTGTGAGAAAAAAGAATGGAGAAATTCATATCTATGTCAATTTCAGAAACTTGAATCAATATTATTTAAAAGATAACTACCCTCTGCCCATCATGGACCAAGTTTTGCAAACAGTGACTGGTTCAAAAATGTTATCAATGCTAGATAGTTTTTCTAGGTACAATCAAATAGAAGTCAATGAAGCAGATCAACATAAGACTACTTTCACCATGCCTTGGGGCACTTTTACATATCGTAGAATGCATTTTGGTTTGATCAATGCTGGTGCTACCTTCTAAAGAGCAATGGATCTTGCTTTCAGAGATGAAATGAGAAAGTTTATTGTGGTATATCTTGACAATTTGACCATTTTTTCCAAACATCATCCTAATCATCTGCATCGTCTATAATAAGTATTGGAATGATATCGGCAAAATGGTATTTATCTTAATCCTAAAAAGTCTATTTTTGGGGTTACAGAAGGTAAACTTCTTAGTCACACTGTATCTCAAGAAGGTATAAAAATTGACTCAAAAAGAGTCAAATCTTTCCAAAGTCTTGCTCTTCCTTCTAGTAAGACTGCAATTCATTCTTTCTTCAAAAAGGTGAATTTTCTACGAAGATTCATTCTAGCATTTGCAGAGAAGAATCACCACATCGTGGACATGATGAAGGGAAAAACCACTTTCTGATGGACTATAGAAGGCAAGTCAGCCTTTGAAGACATCAAAAAAGTGATTGCCTATGCACTAATTCTAGTTTGTCTAGATTACAACAAAGACTTCATAATATATAGTTATGCTTTTAAGCATACACTTTTGGATATTTTAGTTTAGAAAAACAAAGGTGTGGAATCTCCCACATCATTTATGGGTTGTCCTCTCAAAAATCATGAATTAAAATATTCAAATATGGAGAAACATGCTTATGTTGTGGTTAAGGCGGTAAAGAATTTTAGATTTTATATCTTGAATTCACATACTGTGGTTTTGGTGCCCAACATGATGGTGAAGTCCATTTTAACTAAACAAGAGTTTGGTACTAAAAGGGGCAATTGGATTGCTAAGATTCAAGAGTTTGATCTTGATATCAAACCTACCAAGCTTGTGTAAGAAAAGGGGCTCTGCTACTTGATTGCTGATAATATCCCTAAGAAAATAGAAATTGAAGAAACAAAGGTTGAAGACGTGCCTACGGTCCTCTTTGTCACTACTACTAATGAGTGGTATTCTAATATCACTCACTTTCTTACCTATGGTGAGTGTCCCACTCATCTATCCTATAAATAAAAAAGGAATGTTAAGCTAAAGGCTGCTAGCTATGTCTTGTGGGACAATGGTTTGTATAAGAGAAGATTTGATGGGGTATTTCTTCACTGCATCGATAAGGTGTAACAAAGTAAATTTTTGGAGTCCTTCCACAATTTGGCTTGTGGAGGACATATTTTTTGCACTAGTGATGGCCCATAAGATTCTATGAGTGAGATACTATTGGCCTACACTATTTCAAGATGCATACAACTGGGTATGAAGGTGTGAATTATGTCAACAGTTTATCAAGAACTTATATTGGCCACATTACCCCTCAAGCTAGTGGTAATTGAAGAACCTTTTAAACAATGGGGTATTGACTTCATTAGCAAATTCAACCCATCTTTAAGTGTCGAGCATGATTATGTCCTCACTATGACTGATTACTTTACTAAATGGGTGAAAGCCATTCTAACTAAGCATGCTACTTTAGAAGTAGTATGTAATTTTCTTAAGTAAAATATTATTTCCCAGTTTAGAGTTCCAACTAAAATTGTAACAGATAATGTAGCCTATTTCTCTTCCCATGGGATTACCTAGTTCTACTTTTATTATGGAATTACCCTCTCCTACACTTTTTATTATTTTCCACAAGGAAATGGCCAAGCAGAATCGAGCAACAAGAATCTGGTTACTATTATTAGGAAATTGGTAGATGATAATCACAGGACTTGACATAAAGCATTATTTGACACTTTATGGGTAGATGGGATTACACCCAAGAGGGCAATAGGCATGTCACCATTCCAACTTTTATATGGTTTGAATGCAAAAATACCAATCACCCTAGACTTACCAGTGCTCAGGTTGGTAAGGTCAATTGAAGATTCAACTTTTAAAAAATTTATTGATAAAATGATCATTTGCCTAATCAAATTATATGAGCAACAAACCATGGTGATGGACTGGATTACTGCACATCAAAATTAGGTGAAGAAATGTTTCGACAAGAGGGTAAGGATTCATGATTTTTATATTGGAGATCAAGTCTTGTTGTGGGACAAGAGGATAGAGCCAAAAGGAATGCACATCAAATTTGATTCTTTGTGCAGAGATCCATTTACCATTTGTCAGGTTTATGGTGAAAATAGCTTCTTGATGGAGTATCAAAATGGAGTGTCATTCTCACTACCTCACAGTGGGCAACATCTAAAGCACTTCAATCCTTGAAATATTAGATGAGTTCACTTGTACATTTGTATAGTTTTTGTGTTGTTTATTTTATTTTGGTTTTTTATGTCATTTCCTTTCTTGGCTTGACTCTGTAGCCCAATGGCTTGGACAAAGTCACTTAGAGACTGGTTTCTATTCTTATCAATTAATTTGATCAACAAAAGTTCCCTAACAAGAGCTAGCTGTTGTTCCCAAAATTATCTATGCTCATTTTTGAAACAACCCATATGAAACTTGTTTGTTTCATGTTTTTCACTCTAAGTTCATCTTTTGAGGCAAATCTTTCTTGTTCTCATGTTTGCTCAACTAGCATCATTCGAAGTTTGTGACGTTCCCTTATTGCATTTTTCAAAAAATGTGAAAATCATTACAATCTTGATGTGTTTAGATGACAAATTTTTCATTTCTCAGAGTTAGGTGTTTTCTTGTGTTTGCATGCAATGGCAACAAATTTTGCTGCCATTACATGTAGTTTTCTGTTTTCCATGCAAAGGTGGAAAAATTTTCTACCCTTGCATCCTTCATGTAGGAGCAGTAAAATTTGTTGCCCTTGCACCTTTTCTTCTGCTTCATGTAGGAGCTGCAAATTTTTCCACCCCTACATCCCTTCTTCCAACCTCACATGCAGAGGTGGTAAATTTTGTCACCCATGCATGGTCTCAATTTTCACTCACAGTATTTATGGTTATGCACACCAACTAGTTGGGGGTGAGTTTTGCCCCATTTAACCCCTATTACACCTCATTTTCTTCTATTCTTCTTTTTTTCTCCTCCTCCCTACATCTGGGTGATCAAGTAAGCAAGAGGAAGCATGTTTTCATCATATTTTAGCATTGTTTCATGATTATCAAGTAGGGTTTTGTGCTTTTTTTTTCTAGTCTTAGTTTTGTTTTATTTTTTGCTCTTTTCTTCTCTTATTCTTTTTGTTTTCCCTCTTTTCCTTCTAGGTTTAGGCTTTTCTTATTATTTTTCTTCTTCCCCTTCCTCTTTTTTCATGCTAAATAACCCATCCAATCACATCGTTTCCATCCCTCTTTCTCATATTTCACCTATCAGCCTTCTACCCCATGTAATGGTGGTAAATTTTACTACCCTTATGTATGGCTATTTAACTAGTGTAAAGGTGGTAAAATCCACTACCCTTACAAATCCCTACCTTCTACTCTTCCTCGTGTAATATCAGTGATTTTCACCACCATTACTACCTTACGTCCTTCCCCATGTAAGGGTGGTGATTTTTGCCACCCTAACATAGTTATTCCCTTCTTAACCATGTGCAAGGGTGGTGATTTTTACTACCCTTACATGAAACCTCTAACTATTTGCATAAGCAGAAATTTTTGCCACCTATGCACAACCGGACTTTGTCTTAATATGCATGGGTGGAAAAAATCATCACCGATGCATCCTAACCTTTCCTAACATGCAAGGGCAGAAATTTTTTCCACCCATGCATACCTTCCCCCTATTTTCACTAACTCTAGTGAAATTATCATTTTTCCCATTTTTTGACCCCACTTCCCTTTCATTCTCTAACTTACTCATGCCTCAGCCCTTTTGAGAACATTTCCTTGGTTATGATCACCCAACGTGCAATTTTCCTAGATTGCTAATATTTCCCCTAATTACATGATCATGACTCTTATCATAGTTTCTCTTCAATATCCTTCATCAATATATTTTTGATAAAGGCTCATCCCAATGATTGAGGTATCTCTGAAGAAGTTGAAGATGATGAAGTACTAGTATCAAGGTGTTTTTCCAATCACCTTGGTCACTTATAATGTCGACGACATTAGGGATACAAAAATCAGCCACATTGATATGGCTGAGTTCATAGAGAGAACCAAGGCAAACAATCTAAGCTCTAAAATGAAGAGGATAATTGAGAGCAATATTCATATGGTCTTATCTTTTCCTATGGCAGCTCATCACATAGAGTTTGTGCTCTAGTGCACCTAATTCTACAACAAAGATACCAAGGTTGTGGTAGATGCTAACAACAACATAGTAATTTGATTAGACCCCGAGTTCATTGATAAATTGTTTATGTGCCCTCTTGCTACTAAAGTGTTAAAGATCAACTTCATTGAAGCACAAAAGGAATATGATAAAGATCTTGAGAAGGAAAAGAAGGTGATCAACAATATATGGCTTAAAACTCTTAGAGCAAACTTGTCTAGATGGCCATGAAATTTTTTGAGGAGAGATTTTATAGAGGAGGTTGGTGACTTGATTATCTTCTCAGTAGAGTATGAGGTTTATCTTCTTCCTCTCAATTTCATGAGTGGATGTATCCCTTCATTAAGATAATCCTCTAAGGGAAAAAAGTTATTTTCTAGGGTGAACAAATTAGCAATGCTCTACATGAGCAATTGACAAAGTTGTCTACTACCTCAAAGTTCTATATGACTTCATACCTGGTATACATTACAGGTTCAATGAGAACCTTTCTAGGTTTGACATCAAAGGGAGATAGGAAAACCACCCCAATATATCAATATTACTCTTAGCTAACATTGAAGAGATCAATCCATCACTTTAAGATGGTAAATGACCCTTTCTTTGCAGTATTTTTGTGTCTCTTCGACCCCCAATTAGAATAGAAGAGAGTGTCAAATGAAGCTTGGACTGTTGTGAATGACTTTAGCTATATTTTCTTACAATTCCCTTCTTTTTTTATCTATGGGTTGGCTTTTTCCAAGGCTATCCCTATATGCTCCCAAGATTTTCCTTAGATAAATTGATCCTGATGGAGTTGTGTAGGCAAATTATTATCATACACAATAAGCAGATGGAACTTAAGAAACCTAGTTTTAGGTTCCCCATTAAAATTGGTAGGTACTCAGTGTTGACTGTTGTGAAAGATAGAGCAATGGAAATTGAAATGTAACTTATGACCATGAAGCATTTCAAAAGAAGGCCCAAGTTTGATTATAGAGGTGTCAAAGACATGATCAAGAGAAAGACTTAGTTCCATGAACCCATGATCAAAGACATGTGGATAGATTTGAGGATAGTGAAAGATATCAATAAGATGGACTATAATAGACTATCTCTCGAACAAATAGAATATCTAGGGCTCACTGATACCCCTACAAATCTAGTAGATGATGGGGACCTGATCAATACTAGATATCACACTAAAAAAGTTGCTAATGCTCCTCTTCCTCTGATCTAATGGTCTCAGAAAGAGTTGACCTCCTTAAGGATGAGATTCGAACCAATATTGGAAAACACCAGTGATTGGTTGGAAAATAAGGGAACCACCTTAAAAGAGTTCATCATGGGATCAGAGGCCAAATTTCAAGAAGAGACAAGGAAGAGAGTAGAAAATAAGATGGAAAATAAAGGTGATGTTCCTTCTCGTTCTAGGCCCCACAAGCCTAAGATCATTTTTGTATCAAAGAAATCTAAAGTTGTAGAGAAAGAGCCAGAGACAATAGATATGGAGGTTGAGAAGAAAAGCACCAAATAACCAAAATTAGGGTAGATGGAAATAGATGATATGCATGTAGGTCAATAAGGGATGAAAACTTTATCTTTGAGAGAGGGTACACAGCTAGTTGCAGGAATTTCTTCTTCTCCGCCCCACTCCCCTGGTGTAACTCCACCTATTTATCCAATCAGTATTCCCTCTTGTGGATTCACCTCTCCTTGTAAAGTTATTTTTGGTGACCCTCAAAGTTCTTTTGGAGATGTTCTTCATTCATTAAGATCCATCCCCATTTTGTCATCTCCTTCTTTTAACATCATAGATAGTTCCATCTTTAACCATTCAGTGGCAGGAGCAGTTTTGACTGATACTAAGCCTATTACACCCATTGTTCTTGTTAGTAGTGTAGGTGATACCTTAGTGACACCAACTACAAGGACTATTAATAATGTAAGTGCTTCTAATCTCCCACCATGGTTGTCAACTTTCATGCCCAAAAGGAAAAAGCAAGCCATCTCTCTAGATGCCTTTGACTTTGGTAAAATAGTGCCAGTGAAAGTGAAGACCCCTAAGAATCCAAAAATCCTTTCAAAAATGATTGGAGATAAGGGGAAAAAAAATTGGAGATATCCAAATCCCAATAGGATGTGACTCTTAAAGATTTTAATATGAGTAGCTACTCTATCTCTCGAGTTGAGTTAGGGAAGATCACTCATGAAGGTGCCAAGAGTGATTTGCAATCTGTGATGGACATTATGGTTTAGAAATTTGATAGGGAAAGAGAAATGAAAGATCATTATAAATCAATGATGGAAAAATTGACCGTAGTGATAAGAAGATTCACTTTTTCTCCAGAAGTGATGACTCTAGAGGCTTTCTCCATAGATGATCCCATAATTCAGAAAGTCAAAAAGACTTGTCTAAAGGGGAAAGTACTTGAAGACTACCTAGATAAGATGCATGCATAGGGAATTTCCTTGTTAACAGAGTTATTTGAGAAGATGGGTAAAATGAGGAAAGTAAGAATAGAATTAGATGACCTTATCAATACCATTTCTCAAGAGGTCAAAAGCATAGATAGATATCTTAGCAAATGGAAAGAGATGAAGGAGTTGAAAATACATACCCTAGTATCAATCAACATCATTGCTGATAGAGATTATTATATTAAAACTAAAGAATCATTGATATATAGGATTTGGGTACTTAAGGAATTGATCAACAGCCTCAAATATTCCAAGGACACCAGTGAACAAAGTAATATCAGTCTACTACATAAATTAGAAGATTTGCCTTGTAGACTTACCTCTCAAGACAATCAATTCATTTCAGTAGAGGAAATGATTTAGGAGTTTGAGATTATGATCCAAAAGGAATTCAAGGAGAAAGCATTCTCAATGGATTTTGTGGACAATATCTTAGATAATTAGTTAACTTTGGACAATCTAAGAACCAAGTTAACTAGTCACACTAAGTCAATCACAATAGTGAGAGATGCTACGGTCAGAGCTAAGGTGATCTTTAAAAATACTATTGCACTAGATAGTATTAGGATACAAGCATCTATCACCATGTATGATGCTCATCTAAATAAGGCTAGTGACAAAATTTGAACTATTCTTCCATACTTTCTTTTCCATTCTTCTCATGCATGTTGTAATTGACTTGGGACATTTTCACATGTACTTTTGTTATGTGTAATTACATGTAAAATTTTGAAAAAGTCCCAAAGTCAACGGAGACTCATCTTTGACTAGGTTTTAATATTTAAGTCTTTTTCCAATTTTGAAGGCTTTTCCCTATAAATAGAGGGAGCCTCTTTTGTAACATTGTCTCTGGATAATTGAGAGCAAAAAATCTGCCAAAATTAAGATGCTTCCTGAGACTTTGATCTCAGCTTGCAAATCATATTTTATTAAATTAATGAGAAACAAGTTATTTTCAAACTTTGTGTTGAAATAATTTGTGTTACTTAGGGGATTGTTCTTATGTTCTCTTTCCTAATAATCTCTCATCTATTTGATTAAATATGCAAAGTGTGTGTGGAAATTATTTGAAGACATTCTGAAGGATATTAGAAAGACTTTAAACTGCTTTTATCCTTTGTGATCTTGTAATCTATTGTAGTTTTAGGTGAAGACTTTGAGTTACACTTCACTCTACTGTTACGTATGCTTCGAATCAGTGAGGGAAGCAATGAAATACTTTGTGCTTTCATGAGTTTCTCGTAAATCTAGTTACTACCCGAGAAGATTTTATGCTATTTGTTAAACTATATATATATATATATATATATATATATATATATATATATATATATATATATAAGTATTTATAATGGAACCTCCCCTTGATGAGAGGAGAGATTTATCTCACTGTGATGTGGTAAACCCACACTTTTTTCCATATAAATCTCCTTATACTATGGTTGATATACCCATTTTGACATTGGTTGCTTGACGTCAAAATATTCACCCAACAATACCTAGCCAAGGGATGCATATATGGATTTTGAGCCTCAATTTATAGAACAAGAGGAGAGAGAAGGATAATGTTTCATATAAGTGTGGAGGATAGGCCATGATGATCCTTATTCACTCAACCATTAGTTAAAAACATGAATAAGGACTAGTAACAGTTATATGATCTCTCACATGCATTGCCTTGGCTGGTTAATGGTCTTAAATGAGCCCTTGGGAATATAAGTGTGGTGAATGGCCTATTTTGGTTATGGTTAATCCCATGAAGATTCCATGCACCTTTTAACTAATCCACCCATTTTAATGTGATGGGAGATCATTATGAGAGGTAGTTACTTACTTGAACCTAACAATTCCTTGCTTGGATGCCACTCTCCATGAAATTCCTAGTCCATTCAATATATTTTTATCCTAGTGGGAGATAAACCTAGGACTTAGAGTCTTTTATATGAGTGATGAGTCTGATAATGACTTGAAGAGGTTGATACAATAGTTTTTCAGCCATTGAGAGTCTAATCACTATGTGGATAGGCCTTACAACATTCCTTCCTTGATGTAAATGAAGGTCATATCCTCAACTAGGTTGAAGTCTAATAATTAGGATTGTCTAAAATATTATGTATGTTGAATAGTGATTTTTTTAAGATCATCCTACCTTTGTATAGTCCTAAGAGGCCTTTCTACTCAATTAGAAACCTCAACATGCTTGAAATTGTAAAAATAGACCTAAAACTACACTTCAAAATCTATTTTACTACATATTTATCCTTACACGTGTCAAATTTTTGATGTATATATGGAATAAAAATCTTTTAGGTACTTTAATGATGTTTTCATTATGTCTCATAGTCATTGGATTCATTAGGAAGTGTCTTCTATCTATTGGGTTCTTCACTAGGGTTTTGGAGGGTTTAGAATGGTCTACCATATTAACAATGGCTCATAGAGTACATGCCTTAGATTGAAGACTTAATGCCATGAATTTTGATAAAATATACCCCCTAAAATATCCTTTATATCCCTTATTCCCATACACCTTGTACAGTGAGCTCTAAGTAAAGGGTGGCAACCTTGGAGTCTTCACTAGGAATTTTGGGTATGCTAACAGAGTTAAGGATCATTCATAAAGCTTCCCCCCTAAAGTAAACTCTTCCTACCCTATATATTAAGTGTATATTTTTTCCCAAATTACTATAATATCACTAGGCCTTATGCATATTTCCATGTAAGATACAATCATTTGAACTGGTAGCTCAAAATGGTAGGTTAGGGTGATGGATTTTGAGGGGGATAATTAGGCTAAATTGATAATTACCTTAATTTCTTCTCCCTATAACACATTCCTCAAGAATTTTATTATCATAATATATCTTTTTATTTCCTTATGTATTCCTAAGGAGATTTAATATTTCATAATAATGAAGTTGTGGATCTAAGGGCTCAAGAAGGGTTTTAAGCCTTATAGGGCTCAACTGAGCCTCAAGACATTAGACAACCTATAGGTTTATTAGTGGCTTCAGGGTATTATTAACACCATTTTATATCTAATTTAAACCTATATAAAAATTTTACAATTGCTCAGACCCCTATTTTTATCCTTCTTCCCTTTTAGGTGTGTCATGACCATCTTTGGCTCAATCTAAGTGTTTTGACTAGTTGATGCCAAAGACATAAATAGTATATACTCTTATTTATTTAATATTAAATAATTTTCAACCCTCCATGGAAATTAATTACAATATTTTTCAACAATTATTTATTTTTAATTCCCATACTTTGTATAACAACATGCTCTCCTAGTCACACACACACACACACATGTTTGTGTGTTATGAACCCTTAGTCAGTCCTTGGTAACTCTCTTAACCTAGCTCTATCTTGAAAGATTTTCAATTTCATAATGATGGTATAACACCACTATAAGACCATTTTTCACATTTTTTGTGATACCTTCCTCAATCAAACCAACATAGGTATCTCATCTTGTTAGGCAAAATTGTATGTATTAGGCAAACTATTTTATGTACAATTAGAGGAGCCGAAAGTTAACTTGTCTAGTTATCCCTTCATGTGTCTTGTATCTTTAAAAAACATAACCTCTATGTTTTTATCCTATTATTTAGATCCCTCCACTTTTATATGTAATTTCACTCCTAAATCTAGAAATAACCAATTTTTAGTCTTGTAGGTGGTGATTAGGGGAACTTGACTGTAGTTGGAGCCTTCCCATAGGTTAGTGAATAAGATAAAGGTTATGTAGGCCATACATGAAACTTATTTTTCCTTATTTTAAACTCATTATCCTCCCTTAATATATTAATTTCCCTAAATATATATCCCTCTCTTGGATTGACCTAAGCTCAGTTATAGGTGATGATTTTGGTGAAACTCTTTGAATACTAGGCCTAAATTTGATCTTCTAAGATTTGTCATTGGCCTATTCCATGTGTCTAAACTTGACTAAGTTTCTTCTCTCATAGTTCCATTTGTCTTTCATGGAATTATAAAAAAAAAAATCTCACTCTCACCCCTAGGATTGTTTTGAGGACTTAGACTTGTAGGTGCATCACATAGTCCTTTTAGAGTTGTGAGTTTGAAAGCCAAAACCGATTATGAGGTATAAATATCCTGATAAGGTCTCTACATAATGGATATCTTTTGAGAGACCTCATATGGACTATCACTCCCCATTAAATACCATATATTAAGACCCTAAACATACCTATCTATATAGTAAACAAATTAATGCATTTGAAGATGGCAAATCAAGCATATTGAGGGAGAAATTAAAACCTAGGAGTTCACAAAAAACCTTAAACAATGCTAATAAAACTTAAACCCTGTTAAAAGGATTATGAGTGTATTTTGATCTAGTTCATAGGTTTTTGTCTTATGGTCCATAATTAGTCTTATTCCTTATGAGAGAGGGGCTCCTCCACATTCCTACAACACCTATATAACCTGAAGTAGACACCATTCATGTGTTCTTAGCTTGAAGATGGATTGCTAAGAGAATAACCAGATCATGTTTAGAACCCTTTTTAATTCTTTCACATGGTAATCATTACATATATTGAAAGGGGTCTATTTTGACCAAATAGTGGCTAGGTGAAGTATGTGAAGAACCTAGAGGAAGACATAAAAACTTGCACTAATCACTTTCATGCTCTATTTCTTCATGAAAACATAAGAACTCTTGCACATGCCTACAATCTTCCACCCAAGGAAGAATGTGTGGTGATCTATGCTTGAAAGTAGTATTAAAACATGATCATAGGGGTCTAAAATACTTATCATGCCTTTATATACCTCTCTCCATTATTGAGCTATCGCAATGAGCTTAAAATTTTGATAAATCTTTTTATAGTTGAGTTTATGGGATTTACAAAAGGATTAAGACCACATGTGGGTCTTAGTTATTATTCATAAAGCTGATGGCCTTGATTTGAAAACCAATACCACTAATTTCAAGATACTAGGGACCCTAACTCTATCTAAGATCTTGGGCTATGACTCCCCCTATATGGACCATACCATCTATCTAAAATTTCCCCTTGTGAGTTTGCTAAGGGTTTGATGGAAATCTTGATACCATTTCTACATGTATATATATATTTGAGACATGAATCCTTCTCTAAGGTACCTATAATAAACCCCATATGAAGTGTCTAGCCTTATTTTGACCTTGACCATACTATATGTGTTTCGCTAAAATTTGTCTATTTCAAGTCTAAAGAAAAATAGAGAAGGATAAGGATAATTAATTAGAATGAACCTAGATTGGTTTCCACACCATATATAGACATTGTGAGAACTCCTATTTGGTTGGGGAGGACTACTTGCAAATAATAAAACACTACAACAAAATGTTTGTTAGTAGAAATATGAGTGGGCTGCCAAGCTATGCACTTGTTCCAAGAAATGTCAAACTTCCTTAAAGATGATAGCCCACTTTTGAGAGACAAAAGAGTAATAAATAACCAAGAGAGTAGAAAAGAGGGAGTAAAAGCTAGATAATTTTAATATTATTCATAAACTAAGTGCAATAGAAAGTAATAGAGTGTAGGTGGTATATTTAGTTTATATTTTGGAAGTTGTTTGGGTAGGTTTTAGAAGGGTTACTAGAAATCCATAGTTGCCAACATCAGTTAGGCTATCAAGGTCGATTGAAAAGTGTGATCAATATCAATTATGGTATCAAGGTCAGTGAGGAAATGTGATCGATATAAGTTAGGTTATCAGTGTTGGTAGGGGAAATAATTACCTAAGAGTTTGTAAAAGGCTTTTATGGGTTTGGAAAATAGTTTTGGTTAGGTCTAGAAGGTTAGAGAGAGAGAGAGAGAGAGAGAGAGAGAGAGAGAGAGAGAGAGAGAGAGAGAGAGAGAGAGAGAGAGAGAGAGAGAGTGTTTGGATGGATCTAGTTAGAGGTTTGGTGTGTTAGAATAAGGGGAAATAGGCAAGAAAGCTTTATAACTCCTTCATGGGGGTTTGGTCAGGAATGTGTAAAGTAATGAATAGTAGATATAAATTGATAGTGAAGTAACTACTTAAAGACTTATAAAATAAGTGATGTACTTAGCTACAATGGTGACTAAATGATAAGTGTTAGATGGATGGTTCCTATCAGGGTTACCAAATTTATGCCTCAAATAGAGAAAATAAGTGGGTGTTATTAGTTCTCAAGAGCTTGGTTCCTAATCTAGATTGAATTATGCAAGGTAATAGTAATCCAAGATGTCAAAAGTTGAATGCCAAAAGCTTGTATGCAAATAAGAATGAGTTTTCTTAATTTCCTACTAACCTAAATATCAGTTTGGAGTTCAGCTTATATAACTGATATTGGTCATGGGTTGACTAACATCAGTGCATAAGAGTAGGTTAAATTACTATATTTAGCCTATTTATGTTGTTTCGTATGCCAAGTGTGGTATCCATTACCAAAAAGTAGAAATACAAGGTTAAAAAGGATGTAGTTGGTTAGGAATTTATTTTTAGGGTGAGAACAAGTCTTGGGTAGTTAGGATAAGGGGACTAAGTTGTGAGGTGACTCATTAGGTGAGAACTAGTCTTAGGATGAGGTGGCTAGGTAAGGCGGGATAATGGGTTTTTAATTAACTTAATTAAATATTTTAAATTAATTAAATGTGTGAGGGGTTAAAACATGGGTTAGGGAGGCTAATTATTATTATAGAAAAGGGTCTCAAGGGGGGTTTCAACATAAGGAGTTACACACGTGTGTGATGTAATTTTGGTGTCTAAATTTTCCACTTTTTGTCTTATAATTTGTACTGACAAATTGTAAGACAAAAATAGGAGTTAGATGCTCAAGGTATTGGATGAAGTATCCCCCCTCAAAATGGGAATCAATGAAGGAAAAACTAGAATCAGGTACCAATTTGATAATAAGTGAATTGGGTGAGTGGAAGAGAAGCGGGAATCACTACTTATGTGTATACTACTATGAGATATAGTTGATAAAATCAAGAATAGGTAAGGTTGAGGAAGACTCAGATAGAAATATCCAAAGCATAACTTGCAAGTGATAGTTGATAAGGTCAAAACAAGCAAAGTTGTAGCTCTAATGGTCTATGTGTGCCAGGTATCCAAGGTAAGAAGTGCCCCTAAGAAACATAAAAGGTTTAAAGTGATAGGACAATCTTGGTCACCATCCAAATCACCTAATATACAAGCATGTGTACAATAGCCAACTATAGTTGAATAGCATAAGTAATCAAGACAAAAAATGTAAGGTATGTGTAAAAGGGTCAATGAGTGAGGAGATATTCATGATATCCAAGAAAAGTCATCATGGTTGGAGATTTAAGTGATCTCCAAAGGTGGTTGTCATAGTTGGGGAGATATATGTATCTCCAAGTTAATTTCTATGGCTAGGGAGATATACATGATCTCTAAGTTGCCCTAGATTATGGGTAGAGTCTAAAGGGTTATGGTTGTTGGTGGAAATTCTAATGCAAAGGTGCCGATGTTAGTTATGTTACTAATGTTAATGGTAAATAGTGCCAATGTCAGTGGCTTAAGACAAGGTTACTAACATCAATAGGAAGTATTACCAATGTTGATGGGTTAGGTTAAGTATGTCAATGTTGATGGGTGACTAAACCTAACAAAAAGGGGTTTGGTAGCCCACCAAAACTCATTTACAACATTTTATTGGAGAGAAAAAGAGATCTAAGTGTGACTGAGATGGCAAGCTAGGAAGGGAGCTAGTGAGTGGTGTACCACCATAAGAGACAACTATTATAGCTTTAAGGAGATAGAAAGATGAGGTAAGAGTCCCTATGAGTTAATTTTAAATTTAAGTTTGTTAGTTTGCTTTTTTAGGATAAATTTAAAGGTTAGACAAGGGGGGTAGGAAATGGGGTGGGGTAGGTTTAGGTGAATTTGGGAAGGATGTGGGGTAGGTTTTTAGTTAAAAAGCTAATGTTGGGAGATGGGACATTCAGCCCTAGGGATGAACTAGTCACTAACATTAGTGGGGTCCATTGATGGTGATCAATTAGTGTTGATGTTGATAGGTTCCTAATGATGTCAACTGACACCAAGCACCAATGTTAGCATACAAAACCAATGTTGGTGATTGTGAAGAACCTAAAATATGAGAAAATGTTAATTAAGATCCCTAATTTAAGTACTCAACTAGTCTAATGATTGAGCTAGCCTTAGAAGACCCCATGTCAACTAAGTGCTACCTACATTGCCTAGGTGAGGGCCTCAAACCAATGTAGTTCTCCGAGTGCATAGAGAAAAAGATCTAAGGTATGGTTAAAAGTGTGTTAAGGGAAATGGGTTCAAAAGGTAGTTTGAAATAGGTTAAGAGACCTAGGGATTAAAATATAGAGCATAGGATCAAAGGTTAGGGATAGAAATTGTGAGGCCTAGAGTTTTGATAGGCAGTTGGGCCTAGGGTGGAGAGAGAGGTAGTGAGAGGAAGGGAGAGAAGGTTAGATAGTTAGGTGGTATATGGCTAATCTAACCTTAAAAGACCCAATGTTAACTGAGTTTTACCTATATATCTTGATAGAAGGCCTTAGACTAATGTAGTTCTCCCAAAGAGAAGGGAAAAAAGGTGGTTATAGGCTATGTTAGAAAGTATGTTACTTGAGTTGTCTATATAGATATAAGTGTGGTTAAATTTAACACTATGAGAATGGCTATAAACACTATTGATGTATATAGGAGGGATATCACCCTAGATGAGTGGGAGAACATGGTAGCCATAGGTTTAGGGGGAGTGCGATGACATTATAGAGTTGCATGAGATGTGATTTTGATGATAGCACTGATCAAGGGGTGGGATCACACAACCAACACCTTCCATCTACTGACCAAAGAGTTGATAGTGATCTAAGAGGATATATATAGGATTTTATAGTTGCTACTCTAGGGTGAGAAGCTCTTCTCATGTTTGAGAGAGGAGCATGATATTCACATGGTGGCATTATTTGGAGATCATGTTAGCGACGTGACCTATCACCCAGTGAGCTTTTCATATGAGCCACTATATATTACTGATGAGGATCAACATCAACTAAGCATCTTGATGATGATAGGGATTACAATGTATGCATTGCCAAATGTAGGTGGTGGGAGATTTATGATAGTATTGATAGGTGTTTTGGCATAGATGGTTGAGTAGTAGATTGTATTTTCATGGGGACCAGTGTTTCTAGCATAGTTATATAGAGTGTTTTGGGAGTTGAGACTATGATGATGATATAGATTATATATTGGGTACTTAATCCACTATTGGGCACACTAGGATATCATGGTGGCATGACCATTGGGGATACCTACCATGATTCTAGCTAACTTTAGGGTGGGTTTTAAAGAGTGGAGAGATGGTATGGCCTAGACTTGAGTAGATGGAATAGTGCATGATATTGATTATTAAAGGTGCATGATAGAGGGATTAAACCTTGTAGATATTTTTTGGAGACCTTACTTGACATACCCTTCATTCAGAGGATAGGCAGAGCAGCTTATTGGATTATAGAGCTCATTATGGGTTAGAGGGAGATGAGCTAGAGATGGTACCTATGGCATGGGTCAAGAGGTAGTTTGGCCTATTATAAGATGTACCACTTGCTTTCCCTTGATATAAGAGGGATTATATAGAGGCACCCCTACCCTTGCCATAGGAGATAGATGGGCTAGATTTTGAGGATCTACCAACAAGGCTGAGTGTAGTAGATCTAGGGTGCACAATGGCATATATGGCTTGGTGGGTAGGTTTACATCTTGTGGTGGAGGTTAGGAGACCACCACCTAATTTATAAGGATTGATGAGAGAGAGAGGTGTAGCTATATAGGCATCGGATGTAGTGATACAGGGATAGGTTGTATTAGTGTAGGCTTAAGATGCGGTAGTGTAGACTCAAGATATAGCTCAGGCATCGGTATTAGTTTTATAGGGATAGGTGGTGACATTATAGAGCTAGGTTAAGGCATTATAGGGCCAGATTAGGGTATTATAGGGTTAGGTTACTATACTAATAGTAGAGAGGGATAATTTAATAGTAATAGGTCAGGCTACTCCTCATCCTCCACCATAGGGACTAATACAAGATTGGCCTTTAGTAGGTGTGATGGGACCATCGTAGACTATATATATGGTGAGGTATACTACTACCGTTGATGAGATTTTTTATTATGAGAGGGCCATTAGGGAGTTCCCATAGATTCAAATGTATTTTGAGTTTAGAGAGTAGGAGAGATTAGTGACATGTGCCATAGCTTCTAGCTCATGCAGATGTAGACAAGTGGAGAGTGGTGATGAGATTACTTCTTCATGAAAACATAAAGAGCCTTGAGGACTTTGAGTGCTATATTTTGTGTTTGTTATATATGTTATATACACATCATCCTACGAGCTAAAGATGAGATGTATATTTTGAGAGAGATGATATTATGATGATGTATTGATGTACATGTATGTTGAGCATATATATATATATATATATATAGATGTATATATATATTGATATGTATATGTATTGCGATTTTGAGATGTGTTTATTGTGATTATGATGATCATATTAATGTAGATGATTATTTAATGTTATGTTAATTTGATTTTAATGTTTGAATTAGTCTAGTATTTCCCATATGTGTGATGGTATATGCATATTTGATTTATTAGCTTCATCTTAGAATTTTTCCATATTTGTGATGGTGTATGCTTAAAATGAGTAGGTTGGTTATGTAATTCTATTTTATAATTTTTCCATATTTGTGATGTTGTATGCTTAAAATAAATGGAGTAGGCTTGATAGTGCTTGTATGATGTTTTCATCTCAGTAGAGAGATCAACATGTGATTTGGATGGTAAAATAAAGAGGTAAAATGATCATGTATTAGCAAATACCATAATCATAACATAAATAGGCCTATGAATATGAGTCTCATTCATGCTTTGCATCATTGGACCATTTTGTTTCTTATAGAAACGTCATGTTCACCTTGTGTTAAGTGAGTTCAAAGTCCCTTGAAAGAGTATGAGGGAAAAAGGGGTAAAATGAATGAAAGCATTTGGATAGCATAACCTTCGAAGTGGGGATGATATGCCCCTATTTTGGGTGACTCAAGGGTGACTATAGGCAAGTCCATTGTGTGTAAGTTGATTAATATGAGAAGCCTACAATGGGATGTTGTATGTGTTTAGGTCATATGAATCTAACCAATATGAGAAGCTTTCTATTTGTATTCCTCTTTGACAATAAAGCTTGGCCTAGCCATCCTTCAAGGGAGTGGTCCAAGAATTTATTTTTTTATTTTTAAATAGTTGTCCTTCAAGGGAGCAGTTTATTGATAGTAGCAAAGAGAAGTTACATAGCTATCCTTCAAGGGATTAGTCTACATTGAGAATCATGACTTGAGAGAATATAACTTGTTGACATACCCCTTTTTTTTAGTCATGGACAAGTCTATAGAGGCTTAGGAGTTTTCAAATTTGATGGCAAAACCATAGCACTTTGTAAGTTAACTAAGTGTGTAGGAGTAAGGGTTAAGAGGAAGGGAAATGAAGGTAATAGGGGTGATCAAGGGATGATCTCAAGTTAAACATGAGGTGAAGTGATGATTATTTAATAAAATAATGGTCATAGGTGTAAGGCATTTAAAGGTTCAGGTTCTAGCCTTCCTTCAAGAGAATACAAGTGATAAGTTCTTGAGCCATACTTGTGAGTTATGATGTAGGGTCCAAGCCAATTAGGATAAAACTTACCCTTTTTGATTTTCTCCATGTCCATCACATGTTGATTTTATTTTAAGATGAGATATCCAATATTGAAATCTCACTCTTTGAGGGTTTTTTTGTAAGCATGTTTGATATGCTCTTGATAGATTTGGAGGTGGTTGAGGGCTATGAGATGATGCTCATCAAACAACTCAAGTTGAGCCAAATATTCTTGGAAAAAGTCATCATTAGTAAGTATGTATTTTAGATAAATGCAAAGAGAATGAATCTAAACATCAAGAGGCAAAATAACATTTATCCCATATACCAAACAAAAAGGAGTAGCAGCCGTAGGGGTTTGAATGCTAGTGTGTTAAGATCATAAATCAAAGGGAATGTGTGTGTGTGCCAATCCTTGCCTATATCATTGACTACCTTCATGAGAATTTTGGTCAATGTTTTGTTAGAAGTTTTTCCCTATATATTTACTTATGGATAGTATGTCAATGAGAAGCTTAATTTGATTTTAAATGTATCACAAAGACTTCGGATAGTCTTTTTTTTGAAATATTTATCATTTTCTATTATAATTTTATGTAGGACACCAAAATGATAGATGATATGATGGTTGATAAAGTCAATAATTTTTTCAGTCTTTAGTGCAGATGAGAGGAATAGCCTCAACCCACTTGGTGAAGTATTCAATGGAAGTAATGATAAAATGATGACAAAGGGATGAATGAGGTTTAATCTCCCTAATTAAATCCAAACCCCATTAAGAGAAGGGATAGAAGTATTTGGTGACTTGTACGGCATGACTAAAAACATGAAGGAGGTTAGCATGTTTTTGGCATTTGATGCAATGCTGAATGTAATCATCACAGACTTGATGGAGTGTTGGCCAATAATAATTGAGTCAAATGATACACTTGGTAACTACATGACCATTGAAATCTCCACCATAAATCTCATCATGGAATTCCTTAATAGCCAAGGGAATCTCATTACTAGTGAGGCATCTAAGGAGGAGACTATCAAAACCTTACTTGTAGAGAAGTCCCCCTAGCATAGTGTAACAAATGGCACATTTTATGAAGGCACATCTCCCATTATTAGAAAAATAAAAAAGGGTAATAGAAAAGGAAAGATAATCCATGAGTTGATTGTACCATAATTCATGTGGGTTGGATGTTACATTTTTGATGAAGAGGATGTTAGTTGATGCATAGGAGCATAATGTTAAGTGATGCATAGTGACATCGATTATTGAGGAAGAGGATAAAGATGGTATGTGTGAAGCAAGTGAAGCCATTATGTCAACAAACTTGTTTGTAGATCAAGGAATAGTTTGTAAGAAATAAGAGTCAAATGATCCCAATAGTGTATCTACATGATGTTTATACCACTTTAAAATTTAATTTTTACATAGGTAAGAACCACTAACCTAATTAACTACCAACTAAGAATAACTAAAAATGGTTATAGACTTGATACCCAAGAAGAGATCCATTTGAATACCTAAGATCAAAGCCTTATATTTAGCCATATTTTTAGTACATTCAAAATCTAGTTTAAATGACAAAGGCATAGGCTTGCCATCTAGAGGAATAAGAATGACCCCTGTACCCCCACCATATTGACATATAGATCTATCAAAGAACATCATCATTTGATAGGAGATGTCATCAATGGAGAGCATTGTGATGGATTCATCAGGGAATTCAAGGATTGAAGGTTGGTTCTTAGGTAAAGGGGTGGTATCTAATTGGTTAGTGATTGTTTTCCCTTTGATAGACTTTTATTGAATAAACTCTAAGTCAAACTCATCAAGGAGTATGTGCCACTAAGATACATGTTGGTTATGATATGGCTTGGAATGCATGTATTTAAGGGGATCAATATGGGTGACCATGTAGGTTTTGTGATTTAGGAGATAATGGTGAAGCTTGGAGGTTGAAAAGACCAATGCGAGGTAAAGATTTTTGGTATGGGTCTATTGAGTCTCAATCAATAAGTTTGTGGCTTATGTACTAAACTACCTATTCTCGATGGTGATCATCTTGATGTGCAATCATAGCACCCAAGGAATGGTCTATTACAGAGATGTAAAGGTAGAAAGGTTGATTTTCCTTAGGTGGAATAAGAATTGGTTAGGAAAGGAGATATTGTTTGAGTGCATCTAAAGCTTCCTAGTAATTTGTATTCCAATATAAGGAGACATCTTTTTTGAGGAGATGTGAAAGGGTTAACAATGATCTGATAACTGGGAGATGAAGCAATATATTGACTGAAGTTTGCCTGGTAAGTTGTGGAGTTGTTTTATATTAGTAAGTGGAGGCATTTCTAGTATTTCTCGAACCTTAGCAAGGTCAACTTCAATACCATAGAGAGAAATGATAAAACCTAAGAGCTTATCAGAAAGGATACCAAAGACACATTTCTTTCGGTTTAGTCAAATGTTATATTAGAGGAGATGAGTAAATATGATTTTGAGAATCGTCAAGTGATCTTGGCAAAGTTTAGACTTTCTAAGTAAGTCGTCCACGTAATCTTCCATATTTTGTGTAATAGATCATGGAAGATGTAAGTCATATCACATTGGTAGGTGGTACCAGTGTTCTTCAGACCAAAAGGCATGACCTTATAATAGAAATTCCCCCATGGGGTAATGAAAGTTATCTTGTGTTGGCCTTAGGAGAAACTAGGATTTGATTATATCTAGAGAACCCATCCATAAGTGATAAAATCTATTAGTCAGTTGTTAGATCAACAAGTTGGTTGATACTTGGTAATGGAAGTCATCTTTTGGACAAGTGAGGTTTAAGTCATGGTAATCATTGCAAATGTGAATTCCCCTAGTCACTTTTGTGATAGGAAAAACATTATAAATCTATTGTAGGTAGTAAATGGGTTGGATAAAGTTAATAGAAAGGAGGCATTGGAGCTCTTCTTTGACAAGGAGAGAAATACGAGGATGCATCTTGTGAAGCTTCTGCTTAATAGGCTTAACATCTTTATTGGTGAAAATCTTATAGGTGATGATAAATGGGTCAATACTAGGCATGTCATTATAAGACCAAGCAAAGGATTTAGTATTGTTATTAAGAAATGTGGCATAATCAGCTTGCTCAGAGGAATCCAAAGATTGACAAATCTTGAGGATGTAAGGGTTATCATGAGAGGGTAAATTGATGTCAATAGTTGATTCATTTAACATAGCTTATGTTTTAGATGGGAGTGATGATTGGATATAGGAATTATCTACACCCATATATGTGAGAATAGCATCATCATCTTGACATTGGATAGTGTTAATAGTGGGAAAGTCTTCATTAATTATTTTTATATGAATGAGAGGAAGGGACCTTGTTTCCTTACCCTGGTGATAGGTGAAAGGCCCCAAATGGATGGTATTTATTGAAAAAAAAATTAGGAGGTATAGATACCTATGATTTGGTAGGTGATGCTGGAGAAGAAGATGGAGAAGGAGAGACTAGCTCTTCAATAATTGGTAGATGAGAAGTTTTGGTGAGTTTAGTTGATTCATCATAACCCACTCCATGCCTATTTTTGGAAATTTCAATGGTTTTTCTAGTGGGATATTCAATGGCATATAGACACCCTGCTTAAAATGACCCAAACCAAATCCTTTCTAAGAAAATCTATAGGGATAGGTGTGTAAGAAACTAGGCTTTCTCAGGAAAGAGAAGTCATAAGTAAATGGTTGTGGTGAAGAGGATGTACTATTGATAGTGAGAGCCTGATCATTTCCCCCATATGTGAAATTAGTTCAAAGGTTAGGGGCCCCATAAGGGATGACCATCCCAATATGAGGATCATAATTTAGGTGCATATGAAGCTTTCTATACTCTTATGGAGTATAGAGCATGTTGAGAATCAACAAATGATATTCTCTAAGTGACAAACATTTAAAATTTTCCTCCATGGGATCTTTGTCAGGAATTTTTTTTTTGGTATCTATGTAACTAGGGTAGTGAAACTTGTGGAAGCTTCAGAAGTATCATGTGAAGAAGATGATGTCTTTAATGGAATGAGAACATCATTAGGACTATAAGTCATGTTACATGTTTTAAATAGAGGTGGGTCAATATGTATAACATGCACTTTCCCATCATGCTCAAAATTGACATAGCAGTGCAAAGTTGAGGGTACACATGCCATAACACGTATCCAAGGTCATCCAATCAATATGTTATATTGAAACTCTCTTTCTACAACATAAAAGAGCTCAAGAATTGTGTAGGGACCTACACAAATATGTAATACAATAATGCCCACCATAGTCACTATGGTATCATTAAAGGAGCAAAGTACCACATTAGTTTGAGACATGCAATTCTCAATAAGAGCTAGTTATTTGTAGGCATGGGTAAAAATAATATTAATACTAGCTCTACCATTGATCATGACTCTCTTGACATGAGTTTGATCAATAAATGTGGTAATAAAAAGGTTGGAATCTTGATCTTCAGGGTGTTGACTAGAGTTGTAAGAGGTTGGGGATCATTAGGTTATACCTCAGCAACTTGTAAGGCACTAATAAAAGCTTGACAGTGTTAGGATGAGTTTTGGATTAACTCATACAAGGACATTTTCATAAGATTTTGGTGAAGCTATTTCACCATTGAGATTTGAATGATATCTAAAGATGATAGTTTTGGGATACCCAAAATGGAAATATAGGGATTCAGAGGAGGAGTGTCTTTGGAAAAGGGATGAACCCAAGGAGAAGTGACTTTTTTCCTTACCTTTATCTTTTTGGTTTTATGACTGCATGGCTAAATTAACTATGTTGATCTGAAATATAGGTGAAGGAAGTGGTAAAGGAGGTACAACAACATATTTGGCTTTGAATTTAGGTGGAATAGTAGGAGGCATTATGGATGCCAGAGGTGTAATAACATGAAGGTTAATGAGAGTATTAACAAAGAGAGCATTAATATCAAAGTATTGCCAAATGACTGCTATTAGGGATTTAAAAATCTTAGTATCATGTCTAGGTGAACAATGATATAGACACACTTGTGTATCATTAAACTAAGATGGCTTCATTCTAAGAGGAGTATAAGGCTTAATGGGAGGAAGATTTATTATGAAACATTGCAACAACTGATGTAGGAAAAAGCTTTGAGAACCTATGGGTGAGCTCACACTTATTTTGGTAATAGGAGTGGACACCTTCTTTTGTTTAGGAGTCATAGGGGTGATTTTACATGGTGCCTTGTTTGGTGGTGGTGGAGTGACATATTTTGTTGACACTTTTTTTAGTGTTAGGTATCATAGTGTTAGATGTGACAGGCCTACTAGGTGGCAAAGGTAGTAGTGTAGGTAACTTAGTATTTATTTTTTAATTGGATGGGTGATAAGCTAACTAAAGTAAAGGGGGGAGGTCCAAAAATTGATGGTAAATTTGAGGGTTGAAGAGGGAAATATCAATGAAATATAGGAAGCTTAACATTTTTTTATAGTTTAAGCTAACTCTAAATTGGGTTTGGAGAGTTAGATATAATTTCACCTATGGATGAATTAGATTAGAGACAAGGCATATGCCTAAATGCCTGATCTACTTTAATGTGGTATATGCCTATGAGGGTGAGGGTTTTGACATAGATGGATGAACTTTTGGTGATTTTGGTGAAGAAACTCTAGCTTTGTCAAAGACCTTGGGGTAAAGGGTAGTGAGAGGGTTAGCATTAAAGGTTGACACTTATTGTGTTAGATAAGGAGTTATAAGTTGATCCTAGAATGTCATGTGATCTAGCTTCATGAAGTCAAATAATTCTAGACTTTTCACCAACCATGAGAATGTTTTAGATGAATTTGATGTAGGCCTTATGATTACATATTTAGAAGGTTGAGGTGTTTGAGAAAGAGGGAAATTGTTGGTCTCTTCTACTTCAGGCCAAAGATGAGAAAGCGTTTTAACACGGTATTCTTCGACAGAGATATGAGAAGAGGCATGGTCTTCCATAGGTGGAGGAGAGGTAGGTGAAGAGCTTTTATCAAGTGGGGTAAAGCATATGTATTATTTCTCCCTCAATATGTGGGTAAGGAATAGGTAAAATATGATCCTCTATAGGCAAAAGAAGTGGTAAGAGTGGTAGAATTGGAGTAGGCACAATAGGTCTCTCATCTAATTTAGGAGTCGATAACACTAACTCTTCTACATGTAAAGGTGAAGTGGATGGGGTATTACTCTCTATTGGTAGAGGAGATGGAGGTAAAGAGGGTTCCTCAAGAGGGTATAACATAGGAATTATGTTCCCCTCAACATGTGGTTATAGAATGGGTAAGGCATGGTATTCAAGTGGTAAGAGAATAGGTAATATTGGTGCAAAAGTAATTGGAAATATAGGCTCCTCTGGTGGAAAAAGGAGTGATAAAGGAGGCTCTTCCTCACATGGGAATGGAATGGGTGAAATAGTCTCTTTTACCTAGGGTGGAAGAATGGGAAAAACAAATGTTACTAATTATGGGGGGGGAGTCGATAAAATGGTGCCTCCTATTATGGTAGATGTCAAACTAGAGGTAAAGGAAAGACCTTATTAACCATATGGATATTACAATCACATGAGTTAGTCATGATCTGAATAATATTTTTATTTGGTGAATGGTTAGGAAAAGGCTATTTGAACACATCCATATTTTGATTAGTAGGCACATTAGGATTATCCAAGATGAGATCACCCATATCAAGCATGTCTTAAACAATGTTCTTGAATGTCTTATAGTTATTAGAATTGTGGCTTTTAACTTGATGGTAGTCACAAAATTCATCTTTCTTGTACCAAGTTGGAATAAGATGGGAGGGGTCAAACTATATAGGAGGTTTGATTTGAGAAAGGGTTATGACACCTTGTTTCAATAATTTTTCCAAAATGGATGTATATGACTCCCTAATGGGAGTGTATTGTCTTTGTTCATACCATTGTTGGAATTGGTTGGTCAAATTTTAGGAAGTTGAGGAATTAGATTGGTTTGTGGTTGTGGAAGAAATTGATTTAACAACCACCATGTTGGCAGAGCCTTTAGATTTTTGGTTAGAATAAGTTTTAGAAGAATAGGAGTCGTTCAATTTGGAATTGGCATTCTTATTGTGCAACTTGACTCTACCTTCATCTATAGCCTGAATCTCAACTTTATGTCCCATTGTAAAGGCCTCATCAAATGTGCATAAATTTTGTACTTAGAGTGTGGATGAAATGTGTTTATCACATGCCCTTAAGAAGATATCAATAAGCTTAGGTTGGGGTAAGGAGAATGAGAGTTGATTGATCAAGCCTCTCCAATGAGTGAAAAAATCTGTGATAGACTCATCATCAAATTATCTAATAGAATAAAGGTCTGTAATAGAAACCGTTTTAGAAATGTTAATAGAGAAATGGTTTAGAAATATTTGTGTGAGTTGGGTAAATGAGAAAAGGGAGTGCTGCGGTATAGAGTTATACCAATCCAAAGTAGCACCTGAAAGAGACATAGGGAAAGTGTGAAGTAATATTAAATAACAAGCATGTCTAAAATCTCACAAATGATATTGTGGGTCCTCTTTACTCTAGAAATGAGTAAATTTGGAGAGTTCCCATTGGCTTGGATAAGGGTGAATAGGCTCAGAAGGATGGATGGGTTCATTGCATATATAATCATAAGATAACACATTCTTTGAACCAGAAATGGATGTCTCTAGATTAGACATCTTGTCCATCAGCATCTTAATGAGGTTTAGAGGGGGATTAGTCTGGGAGATACCCCCTAAGTTATAGGGAACCTAATAAGAAGTAGAGGGAATGTATGACATAGATTATTGAGGTTGTGTTGGCATAACATAAGGATATTGAGTCATAGGCTAGGGGTGGAAATAAGAGGGGCTTATCCCATTGGGTTAGAGACTATGCTTTGGTTAGATGTTGTTATCATTAGTTGGGTTATTGGATGGTTAGATTAAATGAAGGGTGAATTGTAACTCAGGTAATTATAGGTACAAGAGTAGATGGAATAGGTAACACCAAATTTTGAAATGGGGTGTGACTTGACTAAACTACTTGTGGCTGTGAAAGTAAGGAAGTCACACTAGGGTTTAGGTGGGATTAGGCAATTGGCAATGCTAAACTTTGGACATTATTTATGGTTGGGTTACTTGTTGAGGTGGTGGTTTGAGTAACCATGGGGAAAATAGTGGAGATAGCTAAAACTAAATTTATCTCTATTAGAGAGGTTGGCATACCATAGATTGGGTCATCAGAAGAATTATGGGTTCAGCTTATGGCAATGTAATGTTGAAGGGTTGCCACATTGTGATCAAGAAATTTAGTAAAATCTTGATGTCCTTTAGGCACAATGGCAATTTTTTTGGGGCTTGGAGTATGCTCTATATCTAAAGTATGCTCCATGATAGAATAAAAATCAAGAGGGGAAGGTGGAAGTGGTTTCCAAATTTCATAATCAATAAGAATTTTGGCTTCAGCTCACCTCAATACCATTCAAGAAGAAGTAAGAATAGTCTTAAAACTCTATATTAGTGATAAAATAAGGAACAACTAGGTTTAAGTGTAGTTAAGTGGGTTATTTTAGCTTGTTTTTTTAGAAAATTAAAATTAAATAGTCACTGACATCGGTCACTTGATCGATGTTGGTAGTAAAAGTTTGCTAACATCGATAGGATTAATCGATGTCAGTAGCTAAAACTTATCAATGTCAATGTAGTTAACCGATGTTGATCACTGTGATAATCTAAGAGATGTAAAATAAAACATTTTAGTAATCTAGAGGTAGAATATAGGTAAAATATAGGATGGAAGAGGTCTGTGTAAGAAGGAAGAACACTTAGAGAACTTGATATAATAGGTTATAGAAACTGAGTATTACAAATAGTGTTGATTTTGTCAATCAATGGAAAAATGTCCTTACCAACTCTAAAATATATAAGGAAATAGAAAAGTATAAAAATAGCATACAACCACTAATATAAATCCTAGAGATGAATTTTAGTCTCGTGTTGGCTTATGCCTTAATCAGATAGTAAGAGGAGATTTTGGTTAATGAAGGTAATAGAAAGCAATCTAGAGCTAGTTTCAAGTTAGTTTTAGTGCTCAAGAGGAAATCTATGTTAGACTAGGTACGTATATTATTATAGGATATTTCTCCCCACACTTCATGAACCTAAAGCCAAGCTAGACTACTTAGCCAAAATATACCTTCTGCCTAGAGTTTATACTCTACCAGAGAATGGAGTGGGTTCTCCCCTTGGTATTAAAATCCAAATAGGATAGTCAGGTAGGGTAAGGTGATCTACTAGGTGATGAAATATTGATGGGCCTTGTCTTAGGTGAGTTTATATGTTTTTTTTTGTGAGTTTGATCTAGTTTTGTAACATAGGTGCACTATAATTCATTCATAATGCTTGTAATTGACTAGGTGAGCTAATATGCGACAAACAAACAATGAAGTGCAACAAGTTTTACACCCAAATCTGAAATGTTTAGATTCAAATGAAAACAAAGATGAAATAGGAGTAGAGAATTAAATTCACTATCCTAATATGCATGTAAGAAATAAATAAAGAAGAGATTATTTTAACTTGTAAAAAAATGATAAATTGCTTTTAAAGGCAAAGAGAAAAGAAGAGTGGTAAGGAAGAAGAAAATTTTAGTTTATTGCCCTTAAATAGAAAATAAAATGTTAAATTTTTGATTTTGAGAGAGAAAAGAAGGAGAAATTGAAATAAGTGAAATTTTCATGATAATACACCTATATGAATGCTTAAAACAAGAAATGAACCCAAGGAAAACTCTAGGGTCCCACGAGATGTGCCAGAAATATTTCTCTAAAATTTGTTTACTTCAAAGTCAAAAGAAAAATAAAGAAGAAGGATAGGGATAAGTGATTATAATGAATCTAGATTGGTTTGTGTGTCATATCCAGACATTGTGAGCACTCATCTTTAGCTAGGGAAGACTACATACAAGTAAGAAAACACTACCACAAAATATTTGTTAGTAGATATATGAGTGGGTTGCGAAGCTACGCACTTATTCTAGGAAGTGTAAAACTTCCTTAGAGATGATAGTCCACTTTTGAGAGACAAAAGAGTAATAAATAACCAAGAGAGAGGAAAAGAGAGAGTAAAAGAGAGATAATATTATCATTATTCACAACCTGAGTGCAATAAAAAGTAATAGAGTGTAGGTGGTATATTTATTTTGTATTTTGGAAGTTGTTTGGGTAGGTTTCAGAAGGGTTAATAGAAATCCATAGTTTTTAACATTGGTTAGGCTATTGAGGTTAGTTATAAAGTGTGATGCTACTAAGGTCGACGAGGAAATTTGATCGATATCGATTAGGCTACCAATGCCGATAAGGGCAATAATTACTTAAAAGTATGCAAAAGGCCTTTATGGGTTTAGGAAATGGTTTTAGTCAGGTTTGGAAGGCTGGGGGAGAGTTGTGTGTGTGAGAGAGAGAGAGAGAGAGAGAGAGAGAGAGAGAGAGAGAGAGAGAGAGAGAGAGAGAGAGAGAGAGAGAGAGAGAGAGAGCAATGTTTGGATGGATCTAGTTAGAGGTTTGGTGTGTTGGAATAAGGGGAAACAAGAAAAAGCTTAATAACTCCTTCATGAAGGTTTAGTCAAGAATGTGTAAAGCAATCAATAGTAGATATAAAGCAATAGAAAAGTAATTACTTAAAGAATTACAAAATAAGTGATGTAATTAGCTATAGTGGTGATTAAATGATAAGTTTTGGATGGATGGATCTTATCAAGCTTATCAAACAGATGCCTCAAATAGAAAAAATAAGTGGGTGTTGATATTTCTCAAGAGCTAGGTTTCTGATCTAGGTTGATTTATGTAAGGTAATAGTAAGCCAAGATATTGAAAGTTGAATGCCAAAAGCCTATATGTAAATAAGAATGAGTTTTCTTAATTTATGTTGACCTGAACATTAGTTTGGATTTTAGCTTATATAATTGATGTCGATGATCCTACAAACATCAACCATGGGTTGATCGACATCAGAGACATGAGAATAGGTAAAAGTACTATCTTTAGCCTTTTTCTATTATTTATCATGCCAAGTGTGGTATCCATTACAAAATGGTAGAAATAGGAGGTTAAGAAGGACTTAGTTGGTTAAGAATTTATTTTTGGGGTGAGAACAAGTCTTCAGTAGTTAGGATAAAGGGACTAAGTCTTGAGGTGACTCATCAGTTGAGAATTAGTCTTAGGATGAGGGGGCCAAGTAAGGTGGCACAAGGGATTTTTAATTAACTTAATTAAATATTTTAAATTAATTAAATGTGTGAGGGGTAAAATCATGGGTTAGGGGGCTAATTATTATTATTGAAAAGGGGCTCAAGGGGCATTTCAACATAGGGAGTTATGCATGTGTGTGACATAATTTTGGTGTCTACAATATGGGTTTACACAAGTTTGAAAACACTTGTAAAACATAATTTTCCTATAGTTTCTTAGGTTTTAGATCTTAAGAATCCATTGGTGGGTAAGATGAGGGAAGTGAGGAGTCAAAATGCTTTAAAAATGGGGAGTAAAAATGGAGGGAAGCTAAAAAGTCATTTTTCCACATGTGGGCCCCTTTGTGGTGGATGAAAAGTGTTTGACCCCTAAAAAGCTCCATTTTACATATAAAATGGCCTTAAAAAGATATAATGATGACACTAAGTCCCTTTTGTAGACTTATAACTCTTGATAATGATTCAAAGGTGTCTCAATGGTCATAAAAATACAATGTTCATGGTTTAGACACCCTTTAGAAGGTAGAATATACATAACTTCAAATGAAAGATCAATTAAGGAGAATAAATACCTTAACATCTACTAAATAACCTTAAATTATGCTAATGATTTACACAAGGGTTATCATCCTTATTCAAATTAGCCCCTAATCATCTGAATTCTAACCCCATTTATATAGGTTATTGTCATGTTCAACTAAGCATATGACTAGTTTTGGATTGCAGTGTGCTAGATATCATTTCATGAGTTTATTCAAACCACAAATTCTAACTTAAGTATTATTATATACTTTTATACATAATTATCACAAAATTATTCCTTGACACAACTTTAAACAATATGAGATGGGGGTTACCTTACACCTTTTGACATTAATCACTAATTGAACCTATTGCCTGACTTCCTAAGGATAATCAACCCTCTCTTTGGCTATCAATACATTTCAAAGACACAAGAAGATGAATAAGGATAATCTCAAGTTTTTATAAGACATAGGTTGACCCTTTTTAATCCCAAGGGTAGAAAGATGTCAATAATACCCTAAGGCTCCATGCTTGTTAGGGTCTTGAGGAACACTATTATAAGTAGAGTGATGTTATTAAGGTAGGTTAGGCATGAAATTAACACCCTATGTGTTGAGTGTTATCTACATACCAATACCTTGAAATAGGATCAAGCCTAACGTAGTTTTCCTAGTCTAAGTGTTGGTTAAAGTACACGTGAATTCTAGTATGAATGCTAATTTGAATTATTAGAGTGTGTAAGACTAGAAAAATGAATATTCTAATCTATGAGCTACTTTATAATGGTGTATGAAGAATTAGTGTAGAATAGGCATAAATGACCTTAAATTTCATAACTTTTTTTGGTTTTGTTCATGATAATTACATCTTTTTCCATCTAGGGGATAAATGAATTAGAGTGGTCTTTATATAGTGTTCTATTTCTCATCGAGACATGAAATCTGTCTAGTCTGAACCTAAAATGCTTTTAGAACTGAAAATATATTCATTAGGGGTAAATAATTTTGAGACTGAATATCACTTCCCATTTGCTAATAACATAGTGTTTTATAGACGAAAGGGTTTTACTATTGTCTAGGTGCCTGGAACAGGTGAAAGAGGGTCATGAATGCCTAGGAAATGGCCTAATATGGCTTTTGATATATTTGTACATGGGTTGAGTGCACATATAAGCTATAAAAGGATAAAAATAGGCCCTATAATAGGTCTAGGGATAATCTAAGGATAGGGTGGTCTCAAGTGACACTCATTACATTAAAATGACATTTCAGATGACTATAATTGCACAATTTTTTTGCTTATGATGGAAAATTTTGTTGATCTTTCACATGATTTCATTACTCAAATGGAAAATTTCATTTTTAGGTGAAAATATACAAAAATACCATTAGAACTAAACATAAATAATTTCACTATTGTATTATGTAATTTTATTACTATGGGTTACAATTTCGTGGTTTGTTCAAAAAAATTAGAAAACATAGGCAAGTACAAAGATAATTTTATTGTTATAATGGATGATTTCACTAATTTGAAAGATGATTTCATAGTTATGATATGATTTTTCTATTTTGTTTATTCATTTCACTACTAATTTGATCAATTTCACCACTTTTTAGAACCTACATGAAAAACATAGAAAATAGAAGAAATGATTTTGCTAATAGAAGGCATGATTTCATTGATATTAGTTAAACATTAATATCTTTATAGAAAACAATTAGCATAAGATGGCACAAAATTATTTCACCATTGTTTGGAATGATTTTTCCATTGTCTATAATAATTTCATTGAAGATTTTTCCAAATTCATAGTTGCATAGTAGTAATTATGCAATTATGTAATCTAAAGTTGAGAGTGATTTTTTTCAATTTTTAGTCAATTTAAGCAAAAGGTGGTAATAATAATTGATAAGATAATAATAAATTTAGAGGAGTTTGTGGGGTGCACAAGTCTCACCATGCATGCCATTATGTAGAACAAGAAATACAAAGAGGGTTAATATAAAATTAGTGATTCAAATCCAAAAAAAATTCATGAACTAACATTCTAAGCTTGATCCCTAGGGTGAGATAAAATTACTAGATAAAGAAATCAATAAAACAAGCCAACCACTACATTTACTTTCCTTAAATACCCCATTTAACAATTGTTTTACAAAGGCTTGAGCTCAGTTTGTGAAGTAGGAGTCTTTTCCAATACACTTTATTCATTACAAAGACATAACTTTATACACCAATGGATTTAATGAATCAAGATGAGGAACTGGTAAAGATTTAGCCTAATTTTGTCATTATATCTTTTCACAAGAAAGGTTGATAATTATCCATGGTGGCTCTTGCATTTATGATCTACGAAAATCAATTATGGCCTTTAAATAAAAAATGAGATTGGTGGCCACAAATTAGTTCAATTTTGGATGAAAAATTAATTAATATTTTGGAAGAAGAGAGAAATTAATAGTCATGGCTCAACATTTTTGAATTTTGTTGCATTTATGTTGATATTTTGAATTTTTAATTTTTATGACCGATGATGTTATGATGATGTCATATTTTTATATATTTGTTGAATTTTCATTTTCCAAAATTAGATATTCATTAATTTGACATGGATTTTTCACATAAGCATTTTATTAGATTTGCTTACCTAAGTGATCCTGATTAGGCTTTTCCAATTCTTAGAAATTAATTAGTTGCCTTGCACTATTGGTCAAAATGTCAATTTACTAGGTAGCAATTTGACTGGAGATGAATTAGAAGAAGGTGATGATTGTGTACATGATAATTCATTAATTAGAGACATAATGATGTGAATCAAAAATTGCACATGAATCATAACATTTCAGTGGTTTTAGGCTTAATTCGCATTGTTTGTAAGAAGTCATTATGAATGTAATTTTAAGATGATTGGTGAGAATATAGTATCTACAACTAGCTCTCACTAAGTTGAATGTTATAATAAAAAATTGTACCATAGTGTATATACCTAAAAAACATGTCCCATGCTCATTATTAAGGGTTACCTGCATATTTTTAGTTATTTCATAATCATTATCACTCTAATTATATTTATATATTTTTATTAACAAAGTTACACCATCATGCACTTATGCTAAAAATGATCCAAAATATATTAATAAAGACCAATGTTGGGAACCTAGTAAATGATACACCTCAATAATGTGTTCATTTTACCATCAAAATTGCATCCAATAATTGATATAAAAATACCAATTTTGGGAACATGTTATCCTATGTATGCACATGCTATTATTAACCTACAACTATCCTATCTCAATAGACCTAGACTTGGAGAAGGGTAATCAAATAAAGATCATGATAGTTTAATGTTTAGGTAATAACCAATGGACCTATAGATCTATAAGATGGTTTCCTATGTCACATATTTTGTTGATTCTTAACTACCACCTATTCCTAGAATGGGGACCCTCTTATTTTGATTTTTTCAAAAATGCCTAAAATTCCAAGCTTGCTAAGACATTTGTTCATATAGAAAACTGATTTAATACTTCCTAGCAATTTATTAGTTAGTTATTCATTTTTCAATGAAGATTATCCTTTAGAAATATTTAAATTATTTCAAGTTGCTTTAAGTTTTCTCTAAGTTTCAATGAATAACTAACTACAAATTGATTCAAAATGTGCAGATAGGCCTTCATTAAAAGTGTTCTACCTAGTTTTTGAATGAGTATGAACACAATAGATTTCACCAAATCCTACTAGATTAACCTTGTATTCTATTTAAACCATTTACACACATAATTTTTCTTTAAATTAGCTTTATTTTGCTTATGATGGGAATTTGAGATTTCCTAAAGTCTAACTTAACTTCTTGTATGACTTTGCAATATGTCAAAGTTAAAGTAGCAATTTGAGATGCCTCATAGAATGCCAAATTGTTAATCATGACCCAAAGAGGATAGATGTCTACCTCACCAACCTTTGTGATACCTCAATAATTTATCACTACATGCATGACACTAGGAATAAATCTAAAAAGATTGTGAACTATGTGGTACCATCCTGAGAGATCATGAAGGATTTAGTCATTAAAATTCAAATCCTAGTCCATTTGAGCAATCCCATTCAATACAAGTCACCATGTGTCATACTAAAATAATAAAGACCTATGAGATGCCACCATGTGTCCTTGCTATATCAATTTAAACTCAAACAACCTTCTAAAGTGATGCATATTTCTTTCAGACTCATCTAAGATTGACACATGTCAACACCACATTACATCTAATCCAAATCTCATAAGATCCTACCAAATGCACATGTGGATGCAATCAATCCATTTGATCAAGGTTCAATTATATCTAGTTATCCAATCCCCTTTTGAGAGTGACAAGTGTCAGAAGAATGAAGAGAATCTCACAAGAATAATGAGTGTCCCTTTCAGATTTGCATGATGATGACACTTGTCATTCCCATGATTTTCTATCTAAAGAACCATATGATCAACTCTGAGATCCTACCTAAGTGATGCATGTACCCATTAGACCCATGAGATGATGTCATGTGTCATTCCCATGAAGCTTCATCCTCATATCAACTAGATCATCTCTAAGATCAACACATGGCTCTACCAAGCCATACATTCAAAAAATAATTACTGACAGCTACACAGAGACCTTATGAAGGTGACACCTATCAAATAAGGTCATGATTGATTGTGAGATATCTACCTAGAAAATAAAAAGCCTTTATTACCTATCAATTCAACATATGACACTCCTATAACTAATAAAAACTAAAGGGCCTTGCCCAAAGATCACCAAGAATAGAGGAATACCATGTGGTAGGGTATAAATGACTCACCACATTAAGCTACATCTAGAGAGCCTAAAAACATTCAAAAAAATGCCACATGTCCATATTTGAGTTGAATAAGCAGCTTAGTCACATTTAGGCCCTATAAGCACTTAGATAGATCCTAGGTAACATGTCACATGTCATAAGGTGGTAGGCTTTAGATTCTAAGATAAAATTTATTGTAAATCAAAACCAAATCAATGTTAAATTTGAATTTTGAGGAAATTAAATGCCAAAATAAATAGTTTAGAGTGTTTCAAATGTAAAGGTGATGTGCTCACCATTAATGTGGCATGAACTAGGATTACCATCAAACCTTGCATTAATCAAAACAATCTACAAAAGTCTCCCCAACCTAATTATTTCTACCTACACTTACATTCAAAAGCCTTAATATTTTTCTCTCTTTGTTATTTGTGTCCTCAAAGTTCAATCAAGCTTGATATCTTCATGTATTACACCCAGGTTGCCATTGTTGGAGCTCCATAAATTCATAAAGATACATAAAATGTCAATTTCTACATAATAGATAACATAATGTCATAGGCAGGGCCTTCCACTTTTGGTAAAGGAATTTTATTTGGAAATGATGATTTCTTATTTCAATATTGCAATTTAGTCATGTTTAAGGACATAGAGTTCCTCCCTTAGGCCATAAACATAGGGGACAAGCATTATAGTAATGTATATTATATTTTTGAGGAAGATAAGGATATTGATGATTATAAGACCATTCCCCATGTCATTTAGCTCACCTCTGACATCTTAGAAATCTAATTTTTTGGTATCCATAAAACCATAATAAAAATAGATGTCATGTGATATGTTGACCTAGTATAAGACATATTTAGGATGTCAAAGTGTGAAGATTTATTTATTAAGTCCCTAAACCAAGGGCTCCTAATTTCCTTCATTACTAGGCCTAGTTTCAAAAAGTATTATGACCTACCTCTTCCATAGGTGGAGTATATCCCAAGCATCATTAAAAACTAGTATGAGGCGCACACTCTAGATAAATTCTTGGCGTCATGGGTAATTGACCCAAAGGGGATTTTATACTTGAATTAACAAGTGGTTTTACCTATCCATTAGTTTAGTAAAAGAGTAAGGATTGGTCTGACCTTACTAAATAGGGTATTTGGCAATACACATATTGGATATGTAGACATAAAACTATCCCACTATTTCAATTAATTCTAAAGGATAAATAGATTACCCCACTTGGGGATATTATTAGTGAGACTTTGGTTCTTAATATGAATTACACATGCAAGAATGGGGATGCATTCTATATGATGATCTATTTATTAGATGTTATATGTATGACTACATAGTTAGGGCCAAACACATGGTCTCTTAAGAGGCAATAAGTTGTGCCCCAATCATTATCTACATTGTACATACACTAATTTAGGTGTAATATCAAGATAATAATAGAGAATTTATATCCCCTAGATACAATTTAATCACAACATGCAAAACACAAAGGGTGCCATCATAAGTTAAGTAGGCAAGTAAGAGACGTAGGTAACTTTTAGATCTACCCTAATTGTATAATCATCTAAGTAGAAGGGATAATGGTATCTCCCCTTTGACTACCAAGGTATGTTATAATGAATTTGGTAGAATAGGAGATAGAATACCAAATGCTCCATGGAATTGATGGCCTCTTCAATAGTAAGAAGAAGACACTTCCCATAAGATTCCTTATCATTTAGGGAGAGATAAGGTAAAGAAAAGGAAATATCTAATAGTGGTAATGAGTCATAGGGATTCATTACTATAGCCCAAGGATGACTATAGAATGTGGGGTATAAACCAAGTCATTTTCAAACACCTCACCAAGTTTAAAAGATAAGTGGCTTTAGAATAAAAGCATCAAGATGAGGTACATGACTAGATATACCTTGATTTAATAAATACCAAGGTAGTCCTAATAAATATTGTAAATAATAATATATCACTTAAATGAAGGCTCAATTGAGAAAGGAGGAAAGGAGACATAACAAATCCTCAACTCCCACCAACTCATGGGATCATGTTCAATACATATTATGAGTAAAAAGAAGAAGATGATGACACTCCTCTCATAAAAAATATACCCAACATGCCTAGTGTTTAGGCTACTCCAAGTGGGTAAGACGTGCCTCAAATATTTGATCAAGGAGATTTAGGTAACTATCCTAGCCCCTCACAAAAACCTATAATAGTTGTTATATCTATTGAGGAAGCTACCACAAAAAACATGCACCAACCAAGTCCTAATGTCATTGATCTTAAGGAAGGGTAGCAAGGAGCTGAGATATCATTGGAATGACTCCAAACACTAGATGGGAAAATTATTGAGAAAGTATACACAAGGAATAAGTCTCCCAAAACCATAATGAGAGGAGTAGTGTATCTTTCATAAGTTTCCAAACTCCCAATGTAAGTGCCACAACATTTCCTGCCTTCCCTATTATTGGTACATTTACAAATGCTCATACTTATATTGTTTCTCACACTCCCATGTTCACATACCCCAACAATACTTCCTATATACACATAACATTTTCAAACTTTTATTTATTACTAACACTTTGTATCTTGCAGCAACCCATCGAGACTCAATCTCTCTGAGTGCATGCCTTAAGGGGTGTATCGAGAAAGGGGTGGGAAAACCTTTGGTTATTTATAGGATATTTTTCCTTATTTACACATTATTACCAATCCAAATAGATTTTAAAACCATTCCATAAGTTTTTACTCCTCCTTTGCACACTTCTCCAATATTTTTCCTCTTTCCATCCCTCTTTTCCTCACCTTGGTCCACTTTAGCCAGTTGATTGTACTAGGTGAACTGGGTTAAATCTATACATTTTTAGCCTCTAATTACTATACAAGGTCAATTGGGTTAACCCTATACTATTTAGGTTATTTTTTTCTTTTATTTTCATCATCCCTTTATCTAACCTAGCTTAGGACCTAGTGATATATCCCCCAAAAACATACAGGGTTGACTAGGTCGACCCCATACAACTAACATATTTGAAAGGATTTAGGGTGAGATCCACTTATAAATACAAGATCATTCATCAATATTTTAATATGCAATCAAGAGTTATTATTTTCTCATGATTATTTATAATATCCTCTTCTACCATTCTACTTGAGGAGTCTTAGCTTAGGGTTATTACTTGGAGAATCTAATATTGTGGTTAAGTCTTAGATGCTTTAACCTTTATTACTTATCCCTACAATCCACAACAAGATCTTGCAAAGACCCATTGGCCAAAGAAGATATTAAGTCTCATTTGGTTCACATTCAAGTAAGAATACTCTAATTTTGTTCTCATCTCTTCGGTAAATAAAAGTAGAATAAGTATTGGCTTGAATAATATTACTCTTCATATTCTATGTATCAGGGTATTACTCATACTTAGATTAGTTTATATTCTCTTATATATGTTTTTATTGATTTATTAACCCCTTTGTTGTGCCACAATCTTTGGTGTGCACTAGATTAGATTTACTTTCTTGTTGTTAAAATAGAGTGAGCATTAGACCTAGGACTATTTTATGGTTATTGCATGATTGTGTTAGACTGTAGGATTTGGAACCCTTCCTAGCATGATTTATTATAATAATTGATCCTCTAATTATTTATAGTGGATCCACATATTTTTCATGCCTTCACTTAATAAATGTATTCCTAATTAAAAGTGTAGGTATGATATATCTTCTCTGAGCTAGGATTGATTTATAGACATGATGCATTTTTTATTGCATACATTCTAGTGAACCTGATTTAAACTAACCCTTGTAGTATTTTTTCACCTTATTTCATTCTTTTTCATCATTATTTTTATTATATATTTTCCATACTAGGCCAACTGCATCGACCCATCTCTAGCTTCTATGCATAGGTTTTCAAGTATAGGCTACTAGTTCAACATAATCAACCTACTATAGGTTTTTAACTTTACAAACATCTAATATAGAATACTAGGTTGATCTAGTTGACCCTATTAATTTTCAATAATCTTGTTCAACATACTAGGTTGAGCCAGTCGATCCTATACATTTTAAGCACTCAACAGTAAGTTTATGTAAAGCTTGATCGACCTAGTCAACCTAGTTAGTAGAATTTGTAAACATATATTGAGGTTATTAAATAAAAATATTCATTAGATACAACTTTTATCCACCAAGGTTATATTTTATCTTTCTATCTCTTTCTTTACAATCTTTCTTTTCATAGTTTGCAGTCTTTAAAACTAACCTTGCACAGTCAACTAGATCAACCCTATTGACCCAGTTCTACATTCTATGTGTTGTTTGGATAGCTGGGTTGGCTCTGTCAACTCTATTCATTTTCAAACCTTAATTTTGTAGTATAATTTTGACCCTATTTTTTATTTTATGCATATACTATTTACCATATCAATGTTATACCTTGTTTTATGATTGGAGTTAACCTTATATGCTAGTAATTAATTCACGCTTTCATTTCTTGTTGATTCCATGCTTAAAATAGATCACATAGCTTAATTATGTGGTTTTAAATTAATAATTTAGTTTCAATATTATATATTTTATGCACATATGACTAAATTACAAAATCTAAATAAGCATTTTAACATTTAACTACTCAAGGCCAACTTACTTGGAGGTCATCAGCAAGGGGGAAGCTGACTTTATAATCTGGTCAAGTATAGAACATGGTTAATGGTATATTATGGATAATCACCTGAAACCCTTATCACTATGGTGTGTGAAGTGAGAGGGTAGGTCCTAATACTAAGCTTGTATCATTACCATTATAGTCCCTTTCAGCCCAAACTACCGAAAGCATCCTTAGATTTCCATTTTAGTTCTTTGCTTCCAACTAACTTCCCATCACATTCAAAATAATATCTTAATAATCTAATAAAAATTTAGGTTGACCAATTATTTAATTCTTTACTTTCTAATTTTATTACTTGCTCTTTACTCAATTATATTTTGTATTGCAAAAATTTGCATTAGCCAACATTAGTGAAAGGTTTTATGTTGTGTGCTTTAATTGGATTGGCCAACATTAATCCAATTGAATATTTGTTTCTTTTTAGCTATTTATTTTCAAATTAATTTCAAAAGTTATCTTCTTTCAATTTACAAACCTATCATAGGCTTTTCTATTTTCCCTATCTACTATACTATGTCAACCTAGTCAACCTAATACCTTTTGTTAGTCTTTGTTCACTATATTAGATTGACCCAGTCGACCCTATACTATTTACATACTATGTTTCTCTTTTTACAATCTCTATTTGTTATATTGGGTTAACCCAACTAACCTTATATAATTTATAGTCTCTATTTCCTATGCTAGATCAACATAATCAACCCTATACAATTTATTGTCACTTCTTAGTTTCCCTTGTGTGGTTATCTAGTCTTATATCATTATGATGACATATTTTCAACCACATTTCATAATTAAGGATTTGTATAATAACCTCACTTATTTCATTACTTTAGATGAAATTATCAAATTTCTTCCTTCCTTTTCTCCTAAACCAAAACCAATCACCACACAATGTAATGTAGTTGAGGTCATTCATCCTAATCCTCTTCCTAATACCAATTTTGGGCATCTTAAACCAACTAATCCCTCTCCTATAAACACTTACACCCATAACAAGATCACTAGGTCATATCAATTCCCAAAGTAACATGGTTGAAACCACTCATATTGATAATCTAGATGATTCTGAATTATTCAAAAACCTTGGTGATAATACTATTTACACTCTGAAAAATAATGGTGGCTTTACCATGCTTCCTTCTTACCACACTTAAGACAACTGACACTAATGTTGGGAAATATCTACCTACAAATAATCCTCCTCCCACCAACACTAATGATGCTCTTCCTAAAAAAATAATACCCCACCTTAAAATCCACCTATTGATACAACTCAACTTCTTGAAAAATTCATACAACAAATGAACATCATGTAAACAACCAATCAATCTCAAATGATGAACATGCAGCAACATTTATTAAACATGACTAGTCAAGTCATCATGTTTCAACCAAATCAAAATTGTGTCCCTCCTCCTCTTAGAGATGCCAATGGGAATATCATACTTAAAATTCCAATAAATAACAAAATGCTTCAAAATCTTAATAATTAACCTTTATCCCCATTCATTGCATATGTAGACATCAGAAACATTTATCCAACTATCACATATAATAAGACTAAGGACCCTACTATCTTTCTTAAATCTTTTGGTAATCTCTATAAGTAATGGGTCTAAATTAACACCTTTTCTACCACCAAGCTCTTAGCCAAAACCTTTTTTGGTGATGCACTTGAATGGTACAACCTAATTACTAGACATTCCATCTCACAACTAGATGATTTAGTCAATGCTCTAGTGAAGGAATTCTAGCATGATGACCTTCCTAAAAATTACCTTAGCCATTTCATCAATTTCAAGCAACTTCCTAATGAATTTGCTCATACATTCATCAAACAATGGAAGTCTCTCACTCATAAAGTGACCATAACGTGAATGATGATACTCTTTTAAAACTATATGTCACTACTCTTAAACCTACCCTTCAATACAAAGTTTGAATCGTTTCACCTAAAACTTTAGAAGAAGACTTAAACCAAGCAAAAGGGAAAGAATTTATAATGACTCAATTTGAAACACCTCAAACAACTACTAAATCACCTTTTCAATCATTGTATCATAACATTGATTCATCCAAGCCTCCACAACCTCAAAATGGAGCATCCAATTCAAACAATTTTAACCCAACCCACCCTCCCTTGAGTCTAGAACAACTTAAGCAATTATTTCCACCCTCTAAACCTATGAGCTTTGATCCTTTTAAACCTCCTCCAATATGGTACAATCCTGATAAGTTTTGTTGGTGGAATGCTACTATAGGTCATTCTCATGATTCTTATCATGACCAATTTTGTTCAAACCATAATTAATCCTTATTCCTACACCAATAAGGAAAGGATAGCTAACATGGAAAATTTTATACATATCATTTCATCCATTTAACCTTAACCTCTTAGGTCACATGAACCAAAAGAGTACCGAGTTCAATGGCCTACTCTAATGCATATCACACATGGTACTTGTTTACCTCCTTTACCTCCTCATACCTCTCCTACCCATTATATGTCACAATCAACATCCCTAAAATATAAAAAACAAAAACATTTACCTATCTCCAAATGCACCTACCAACCTAATGCAAATCATTTTAATCACTTAATATTACCTTACTCCAACTCACATGTTAGGGTATATTGTGATGCCCATCCACATGTCCCTTCAGACTTTGGGTCATCTTGAGATGCCCATCCATAAATCCCCTTACCCTTTGGGGTATCTTGTGATGCCCACTCTTATTCTACAATGCATAATAACAAACACATTCAGTTTCAAGAAACCTTTCAAGACTTATAGACTTGTAATTCACATAATCATCTTTGATACATACATTAGCATAGATCTTACTTATTATTTTTGTCTCATGTTTCTTTAGTTTTTTACACTTTATTTCATTTAATTTCACTTTATAACCATCATTATCTTCCTTTGGGTTCTTTGGTTTTATTTCACATTACATTTGGCATTTGCTTTCATTTTTGTCCTCATATATCTATTTTATTTTTGTCTTTTTTTAGGTCATTCTTTACCTCCATAGATTTATGATTATTTTTACCCTTATTTAACATTCACCCTCAGGTTTATCTTTTATGAGTTTGTATTATAAGACCATAGATAGGACCTCGACCTCCTTATAAATTACTACCTTAGCTTCTTTTCTCATTTTATTATTTTACATGTTTCTTTTTTGGAAACCTCATGGGTTTATCTTTTATGATTTTCAGTATTAGACCATGGATAGAACCCATCCCTCCTCATAAATTTACCATCTTTTTCTTATTTTTCTAGAAAATACTTTTGATCCTTGTTCTCAACTTTAGCTTTTACTTCTTTTGTTAGATGGAATTTGAAAAAAATCTATGTTAGCATGTTTTCCTCTATTTCCCTCATTATTATCACACTTTATTGTCATTATATCCCTTTTTTTCCTTTATCACATTTTTTTAAAATTTGAAGTAATTAAAATTGTTTCATGTGTCACTCCTCTTGATTTTCCCTTTATTTCACTCCTCATTAGATAAAACAAGGTTGAAGTCAAGATAACACTTATATTTTACCTAGATTAATGAGATTATTAGACCCCATGCTCTTTGAAGTTTCTCTCTCTTAGAAACCAAGTCCCAAGTATTCAAATGAAAGTCATCTTTAGCACCCATGTTTGGTTTTCCAAATCTATATAGAGGAGGAATAAAAAAAGACATCAAGAAAATTAAAATCCAAATCATTTAAAACAAAAGGCAATGATATTTAAAAGACAACATAGAAATCTCAAAAATCAAATCACACTAAAAGATGTCATTAAAATCACATCTCCTATCTCTAATAAAATTTCAAACTCGATAGTTGGCCTTACATAGAGTCGAGGTCTATTAGGGTGTAGTATACCAGTAGATTGGAATAGGAGAATTCAACAAACTCTATGGTGTTACCTACTTTATCATGCAAGTACCCAATATTCATAGTAGATTGATGAATCTAGAAGGGGTACTGAGGAATGGGGAACATGTTGTAGGAAGGTAGGTCCATTTTAATTTTCATGCATATAGCCTTCATGGGATGATATACATACTAAATTTTTTAACCTAAGACTTTTATGGCTAAGAGAAGTTCTTCAGAGTCCTTAAGGTCAAAATTCATCTTGTTTTGATAAACCTAATATGAGTGTCTTGACTTTGATAAAGATTTCCTCTACCTTAGTTTTTCCTTCATTATCCCCTCCACCCATTTCATTTTCCCCCCTTGATAGACAAATTATGGTTCCAAATTTGCTTTCCATCTTCTATTATTCCTTCTTCACATCTTAAAAACATGCTAGAATTTATTTGTTTTTGTTTTATTTATCCTTAGATCAAAATAACATGTTTGAGTGACTATGTATTACACCCTTACACTATTTATTTACCACATCATCTCATTATCATCCTAGTCATGACATTGGGTGGTTGTGTTTTCTTACATTATATCTTTGAATAAGCACTAAGTTTGATTTTTCATCCTTTATAGTTTTTTTTTTTCATTTCTACATCATGTTCTTATTTGATTTTTTGTGGACTTCACTTATCTTACATATGAAATTTTCCATTATTACATGTTTCTCTTTATGTATGTCTTGTTCATGTTTGTCTCACATCTTCAATTACATTTCATTTTTAACCATTCATGTATTCATTTATATTTGACATGCTTATCTTACATGAGCTTACTTTTCCATTTCTTATATACCCTTTTTCAAGTTATCTTGCATTGACATTCTTTTTTGCCATTCATGTTTTACATGCTTCCCAACATCATTTAGTATGGTCTACATTGCCTTTTTCCATTAATCTTTTCCACACTTTCTAATATGATTTAATGTGTTTTACAATCATTTGTTATTCATTTTCCAATCATTTTTCATTCATTTTCCATCTTTTTGTCATTTATTTGCCTTCAATATTTTAAACCTTATTTTGACAATCTTATTTTTCCATTTTTTTCTAATACCCTCATATCTTTGCTTTAACTAATTTTTTATTACCATAGGCCTATCTTCCAAAAAATTTCACTTTTTGGCTATTTTTTTCACTAACTTCTACAAGTTCAGCTAATGTTATTCACATTGGACACCTTCACTTTCTCTTGCAATCTACTTTTTTATCTATAACACTAAGGTAAGTAAAGGTATGTGTTTTTAAATTATGTCCTTTTTTATCTTATTTATTTCTTACTACACTTTACTTATCATCAGCATTATGTGTTATCATGTTCTATTTTTTGAAGCACCATCCCATTTTTCACTTATGTGACATGTGATGAAATTCAATTGGGGAATATGTATACACATAATATTTTCAAACTTTTATTGATTACTGACACTTTATATCATAAAAAAACCCATCGAGACTCAATTTATCTAAGTGCATGCCTTAAGGGGTACATTGGGAAAGGGGTGGGTAGACCTTCAATGCTTCATAGGATTGTTGTCCCTTATTGGCACATTATTACCATTAAAACTAGATCTTATAACAATTCCCTAAGATATTAATCTTCCCTTGCACACTTTTTCAATCTTTTTCCTCTTTCCATCCCTCTTTTCCTCACCTTGATCCACTTTAGCTAGTTGATTTTACTAGGTTGACTGGGTCAACCTTGTACAATTTTTAGCCTATAATTACTGTATAGGGTCAATTGGGTTAACCTTATACTATTTAGAGTATTTTTAACTTTGAGTTTCATCCACATTTTATTCAACCTAGCTTGAGACCTAGTGATTTATTCCCCAAAAACATATAGGGTTGATTGGGTTGACCCCATACAAATGACACATTCATAAGGATTTAGGGTGAGATTTACCTATAAATACAAGATCATTTCATCATTATTTCAATATGTAATCAAGATTTATTATTCACTTGTGTTTCTTTACAATATGATCTACCACAATTCTACTTGAAGAATCTTATCTTAGGGTTTCTACATGGAGAATATAGTCTTGTGGATAAGTATCATATGCTTTGGACTTTCCTAATTATCCTTACAAACCATAAAAACCTCTTGAAAAGCCCCACTGGCTAAGAAATATATTGAGTCTCAACATATTCACATTCAAATGAGTATATTCTAATTTTTCTCTCCTCTCTTTAGTATATAGAAGTAGCATAAGTATTGGCTCGAATAATATTACTCTTCATATTCCATGTATTAGGGTCTTACTAATATTTATATTAATTGAGATTATTTTATACATGTTTTGATTTCTTTATTAACCCCTTTATTGTGCCACAAGCTTTGGTGTGTACTAGATTAAATTTACTTTCTTTTTATTAGAATAAAATGAGCATTAAACCAAGGACTCTTTTAGGGTTGTTGCATGATTATGTTAAACTATAGGATTTAGAACCTTCCTAGCATGGTGTATTGTGAAATGTGATACCCTAATCAAGTCTAGTGGATCCCCATATTGGTCATGACCCTGATAACAAATTTTTTCCCAATTGGAAGTGTAGGTATGCTCCATCTTCTTTGATATTAGATTCATTTATATACATCATGAATTTATAATTTAATACACTTCCTTTAGATACATCATTCCCCAATTCATCTCCCATGCCACTATCAACATCCCATCTCCACTGAGCCCCCAAATCATTAGTGTTATCCAAGTTGTGGGTTCTACCCCCTCGCAAGATACCACTACTAGTGTATCACTCACCCTTTGCCCCATTACATATACAAAACCACTTAAAACCATTCTAAAATCATTCAACTAAAAGAGGCCACTTCACCTAACCATAATAAACAAAAATTTTGGGCCCTAAACATTGCCACATTTATTCTTAATATGGGCCCTGTTAAGTCATTGTTTGATCCATTAGGGAAATTAAAACCAACTAATTTTTATATCCTATCTACGGACTTAGCTTCTTCCTCTTCCCATGCACACCCACTATAATCACCTCCCATTTAGCCAAAAAGTATAACCACCCCAAATTAGGTGAGAAACATGATGCAGATAGTAAGGCAAGGGAGGCCTCAGGCAAGACAATCCATAACCCAAATTGGCATGAGATTTGACCCTACCAATGGCACCATGAAGAGGTTAATTCAAAGAGAGGTGGAGTAACCACAATAAATCTCAATTGTGATATATAAGAGTGAAAAACCACTCTTCACTTTAATAAAGAAGAGGAAGGTTGGCTTTGGAGAGGTGTAAGAGTATGTGAGGATCCTATATCCTTAGTGCAAGAATAAGTAGAATATGCTAGAAAATAATCACACCAATCATTGATGATATATGCTAGAAAATAATACCAAGATATTTTCACCCACCTACCTTCAACAAAATCCAACTTATTTTCATTTATCTATTCATAGATCCCCAACCTATTTTTTGAACCACACCTAACCTATTTATTATTAATATTGACCTGATTATCACTACATTAGTCTATTTACTTATCAAGAATTTCTTGTATTAATTTTTAGTAGATTTTGATTATTGATGCAAGTACTTTATCTTCTATTTTCTAAACTTATTTTTTTAAAACATGTGGATTGATATCCCCTAAGGAAGTTCTTGACTTTGGGATCTATTTAGTGCTAGGCATTCCACCCAGTTATATATATAACCAACCATTTACTTTAGTGTTATCTTATTTGCAAGTCATCCTTGTAACCCAAAGAGGAGCTCTCCATAATCATCTGATTCAACACAAGCACAACTAAATAGGTTTTTCAACCATACCCATATCTAGTTTCTTCTTATTCCTTTCTCAAAATATAAGCTAAAATTACTTTGAAATATAAGGTGAAACATCAAGGTTGGCAATGCTAGTGGTAGGTACTCCTAATCCACTAACCACTACCACACTTTAAAGTATTTTGGTCTCTATACATTTTACCTTACCACCAATCAATACAAAGGCCACTACCCTTCCTTTTATTACCATTCCAGCCATAGATTCTACCTAATAGGTGTCCATTACACCAAACTTAGATTACATCCCTAACCCATAAGGGAATGTACCTCTACCTACTACCCAAACACTCCACCTACCCCTACATAACTTCCACCCAACCACCAATGTCCACATACCAATATGTGGAAACTTCTTAACCTCCCACCAATTATCAATATGTCACCCAACCACCATAAAATATGTACCTTATAACCCCTCATGTGCGTAACCCTAAATAGATCTAATGAAAATGCTCATGGATAAAATGACCACTCTAGAGTCATCCATTTTTGGGGCTTACATCATTATATCATATGATCAGATTTGGAATGAACATATTCACCCATCTATCCCTATCAAACCATATCATCCTCAGTGGGAACTCCCCAAGTTTTCTAAATTTCAAAGTAATAGGGACCCCTAGTAGCACCTCGAGGCATTTAGGCATGCATGTTATTTTATTGCCTATGATGATGCCCTCCTTTTTACCTTGCCCATGTCCCTATCTAATCCATCATTAGATTATTATAGTACCATAACCAAACACTCTCTCTTCTCCTTCACCCAGCTAACCCAAACCTTATTGGATCACTTCTTAATAAATATCTCCAAGAAGGTTTCCATTAGTGACCTTTACTCTACCACAATCTGATGATGAATCTATTGCTGATTTTTTAGCCTATTATAAAATCCTAATCAATCAACTTTCCTTCTCTTTACCTCAACCAAAACTAATATAACATTTTTGCATGTTCTAAGTACATCTCTTCTACATTGCATGTCTATAGCTTTAGAATCTTTGACAAAGATTTTGCCATATCATGTAAGTTATAAAACAAAGCCATCGATGAAGGAAAGTTAAAGTTTTAAAAAAAAACTCTACCTATAAAACTAATGAGGCCTCTTCCTCTAAACCAATTAACAAAACTAATGCCAAGAATAAGGGAACTATGAATATGTTTGTCTTTAAGACCTCTCCTCCACCATTTATCAAATAATAAAATTATTCTAACTCCTAAAATTAAAACATAAGAAACCAAAAACAAAACAATTATAAGAAATTTACCCTTCTCAAGGAATCTTATGCTTCAGTCCTGGAGAAGTTATTAAAGTCTAATATCATATAACTTCCTCCCATTAATCCCCCTCAATAATTTTATTCTTCTCATCCTATACCTGGCTGGTATAATGAGAATGGCATATGTGCTTTCCATCAAGTAGTTGAACATGACATTAGTAGGTGTAGTACCTTCAAAAACATTGTCCAAACCCTCATTGATAAGGGGGAACTCACATTGGACATCCCCAATGCACCTTCGAACTAAGCCATTGACATTTTTTGACAACCCTTTCCAAATCATGCACCTACCAAGAATGAAATCAATAAGGCCTAGTCTTCTCATGATTCCCATGGCATCAATATGATTATTGACATTCTCATTATTAAAGAATGTACCACCCAATCTGCCTATTCTTTAACTTCTCCACTTATTGAGGTAGTGGAGTTACTTTCTCCCCTTCTAAAGACCCAAACTAAGGAAGTAACCTTTTCCTCTCCTCAACTTATTGAGGTATCATTTGGATACCCAAACTAAGGAAGTACCATCTTTTCCTTATCCACCTATTCAGGTAGTGGAGTCACCAATCCCTCCTTTAACTAACATACCAAAGCAAGTAACCATCACCACTTTACCTTATCCCTCAACTACTAAACAATTCACCCCCCTTTGGAGATCATTCCCAAGGAAGAAACTGACTCATTTTTACCCCCCATAGAGGAACCACCCATCCACACATTACATCCTTTGTTTGAGTAAAAGGATGAGGTCACCAATCCTTGTTCTCAACCTATGGGTTTATCTTTTGAGCCCATTATCTAGGGAACAAGACTAGTCTACAAACCATTCTCTAGATTAGTTCAAATATTAGAATTTGTCTCCTACCCTAATATGGATTATTCCACCTTTTATAAGAAATTAGGGCTCCCTCATATCACTAAACAAGAACATTTAACCACCTCATCAACATACCAACCCACCATTTCTATTATCCAACCCCCTACCTTATTAACCAAACCAATAAAAACCTCTACCCACCCAACCATTTCTCAACCCTCCCATGAAAATAAATCTAAAAAAACCAAATCGTCCTCTCTAACCAAAAAAAACAAACCAACCAAAAACCTTGGCATCTTCCCCATGTAAAACCTTAATCACCCATCCTTGAAACTAGAACTTACCTCACTAGACACATCAAACAAACACTAAGACAAATCAACCAAAGAGGTGAAGCCACCAAAAGAATAGAAGGAAAAACTTATACCTCCATCAACCTTACCCTATATCTTAGGGCCTCATCCCTCTACTTTGATTAGAAAGCTGAGTGTCTCAACCAAAACCTAACCACCATTATTTGTTACACTAGACACTTACTTTTTGACACATCCATCTTCATGGAGTCATCAATAAATAAATTACCTACCCTCAAACATCCAACCTCTAGATCATAAACTTCCACCTCATTAAAACAAAAACCATCAACTAAAAACACCACTTGACCCAAACATTCTATCACCAAGCTGATTCCAAAAAGACATCCATCCCACCAACCAAGGCCAAAACCTCTAAACCCCATCTAACTTTAGTTAAATATTACTTGACTATTTCCTAAAGGTTATTACAACATTATTACTTTACCTTACCCCTGGTAAAGCCATTTGACCCTCTCAATCTAAAACTAGTCTTGTATAATGACTACCAAGTGTGTTCCTATCATAGGACATTAGGGTATGACATAGATAATTACAAAACTCTCCAAATTATATTCCATTATCTCTATGATGAGGATGATCTATTAATATATGAACCTCCCACAATCCTCTTAAAATCCAACAACTAATAACCACTACCCCACACCTTCCTACTCCCCCACTCTCACCTTAGAGTGATGTGGAACCAAACCAAAATCTTACCCTAACTCTTCCCTCTATCCATACTATCCATGTGGTCACTCAATCACATTCTCAATAAAAATATAAGGGTAAGGATAAAGTGTCCATCCCATAGATATACCCATCTTCCACCTCCTAACCAAGTCAAAATCTAGCACCTTCACCTTCAACCAAACCCAAGGTATCTATCTTGGGTACCTCCCAAATCACTTCAGAGAGTGGTCCTCAAACAAAATCACCAAACCCTAGTGAATATGAGTGTGTACAAATTGATCTCTACCTCACCTCATCATTGTCAAGCAATGATAAATGAATTTTAATAAATATAGGTCCATCCTAAAGATCCTCAATCTCTGGTGGCATTTGTTGGTGCTTTCCAAATTTCAAACCTTGTCACCTTTAAGGATTTATAAATACCTTCCATCCATCCTGATGACCTAGGTCCCCCTCCTTTCATCACTACTTACATCAACCAAACCCACATCAAATGGATTATGATTGATGGAGGAGCTAGTATTAACATCATCTCCTCTCATTCCTATGATCAACTTAAACTACTGAACAATGTCACGTGCAAAACCTTTGCCATTATTTGATCCTTCAATTATACCATGGCCACTATTTTGGGAATTGTTGTCCTTCATATATATGTAGGTCCTCGTACACTCCCCAGACTCTTTTATATAGTTGAAGGTGAATTCTAGTATAATGTTTTATTGGGATGACCTTGGATTTTCTCCATGGATTGTGTACCTTCTACCCTTCATCATTGTATCAAATTTGAGCATGAAGGTCAGGTTATCACCATACAAGCTGACCCAAGTCCCTTCTCATCATACAACATGACTTATCAACCCAAAGATGTCCTCTTACCTCCATATAACATACCCTCATCAGCCAAATATAAACCTTCAACCACAAAAGTTGACATCATATCTTCTTCCACCAATAAGGCATCTACAAGCTCATCCATCCCCTTAGCTCAAATCCCCACCAAGACCCCTTGGAATCAACATTCCATCACCTTTCACTTGGGGAATATCACCTTTTGGCCCTTGATGCCTTCCCTAATCCTCATGAGTATGGGAAACTTAATAATTAACCTAGGTATGACCCCAATATCATATCCATTATTCCCTTTGGACCTCCAAACTATCAAACCTACTTCATATATGGGGGACTCGACAAACCCTTTGTCATTTCCACTACCTCTCTTTCACCTTGACCATTCACCACTAGCTTTTCCTACCTAGATAAAGTAAGTTTCACTAATACATACCTTCATTGATGTGTTTGGAAGGGATTTGGCCTTGGATGATATTAATATGGACCACATGAGTTGTTTCTCATCAAGACCAAAAAAACCTAGAAGAAACATAGCCTAGGCTCTTCTACACCAAACTAGCACACCAACTCACCTTCCACCACCAAAATTGATGAAGAGATCCCATCCTCATTGACTCCTTCATCATCAAGCTAGGAAGATGATGACATCATCCCTACTAATTTTTTTCATCAACATGATCAGCCTCAAACCCCTGACCTATCACAAGAATGGGGCAACCATATCCATCCCTACGACCCATCCTAAGATGATAAGAGATGACTCTCCTACCATTAACACCATTAAGTGATAGGATACTAATTATATCCTCACTTATATTGGTGCCCCAAATTATTCCATCCATAAATTTCTTCCTCTAAACACTTCAACCATGTTGAATGAATCCACCATAGATATCAACTTGGGTACCCTAGATGATCCCCACATTATCAAAATTAGCCAATCACTAACTTTTAAGGAATTTTAGGATTTCCCCTCTTTCTTCCAAGACTATAGAATATAATTTGCTTGGTCTTATAGTGAAATTATAGGAATTAACCCTACCATTGCCACCCATAACATAGTCACCAATTGTGATGCCAAGACTGTCAAGCAAAAACTTTAAAAAATACACCCTTACATAGCCTTCTCATCAAAGAAGAGCTTCAATGTCTCTTATTTATCAATTTCATTCAACCCCTTGATTAACCCCAATGGGTCTCAAGTGTCATGCCTATCACTAAATCCAAAAGGGGGATATGCATTTGTGTAGACTTTAATGACCTCAACCTTGCCTACCCAAAAGATAACTTCCCCTACCAAGCATTGACCAACTAGTTGATTTTAGGACCAACCATGAGATGTTATCTCTCATGGATGAGTTATTGAGTTACAATAATATCCTAATTTCCCTTGAATATCAACACAAAACTACCTTTATCACCCCATTGGAAACCCTTTTATATAGGTTCATACCTTTTGGACTAAAGAATGTTGGTTCAACCTAATAACTGGCTATGACTTGTATCTTTCATGACCTTATCCATAAGATTATCGAAGACTATATTGATGACCTTCTTGTGAAATTCAAATATCAAAAGGATCATTTAATAGTTCTCAAGATTATCTTTGAGTGACGCATCCATTACCATGTCTACCTTAACCCCAACAAGTGCATTTTTGGGGTCTTGTCAGGTAAATTTCTTGTCTTTATCATTTCCCTTAGAGGAATTGAAGTTAATCCATCCAAAATCAAATAAATCCTTGACATGCCTCCTCCCACCCACATTAACCAACTCCATAGCTTTCAAGGGAAGCTCTAACACATTCATCACTTTATCTCATAGCTTTCGGATCAATTCCAACCCTTCCACCACCTTCTAAAGAAGGGAATATCTTTTAAGTGGAGAAATAACTATCAAAAGGCCTTTGGTTCACTCAAAGAGTACCTCCTATCTACACCTATCCTCACCCATCATAATAATGACCAACATTTCTATCTTTATATCTCAACCATAGACCACTCCCTAGGGGAAACGATTGCTCATCAAGATGAACAACACAAATATCAATCCATCTACTACATCAATCACACACTTATAGAGTATGAGACTTAGTACACCCATATCAAGAAGCTTTGATTATATTTAGTGTTCATGGCCACTAGACTTTACCACTACCTTCTTAACCATAAAACCTATGTCACAACAAATACTGACCCACTCAAGTATATGCACTCCAAGCCATACCAAAACCAACATATGGTCAAGTGGCTCATGTTTTTAGTTAAGTTTGACCTTGATTTTCTTCAATAGAAGTTGATTAAAGGACAATGAATTGCTAACTAATTAGCCAAAGAAAAATTATTATATTACTAACCTCCTCCTCTTGAGTTTCTCAATGAGTCCATCGTGACCCTCTCTTAGGATGAATTCACCTATCAATTGAACATGTTATTTGATGGATCAAAGTATCAACATGGTGGTGGTGTTGGTATAATCTTTATTACCCTTGATAGAGAACCTCTTCCTTTATCCTTCAAGATAGATTTTAGATGTACCAATGATATGGATGAGTATAAAGCCCTAGAAATAGGCCTTCGAACTGCTTTAGCCTTGGGAGTCAAAAATATCAACATATTTGGTGACTCTCAACTTGTGGTCAATCAGATGAATGACTCTTACCAATGTAATAATGATGTTTTTTTATAGTATAAAGAACTAGTTAAATAACTATTAACATCATTTAAACACTAACATATCCAATCCATTCGATAATCTACCAAAAAGTTTTTTTATACCATGGCCTCCCTTGCCTCTCAGATCTTACTTACACCTTCTAAATCTAAGTTATCTATCATTATCCAAAGACTTATCTAGCCTTATTATGTCAAACTATATTATCCTACCATCTTTAATGTAGAGGAAACCAACCTAACCTTTGGTATCATCAAACCTTCAACTATCTCAACCTTGCCATTGTTCCTTCTAGTCTTTCTAGGAATGATCAAAGAGCATTTATCTAGAGTATCTCATGTTATAAATTTATGGGGAAATTATTTAAAAACATGGTTTTGATGGTCTCCTCTTCTTTAACCTATGTATTCATAAATTCTCTCATGCTATCAAGGAAACACATGATGTGATATGTGGGGGATACTTTAGTGGCTTAGATTTTGCTAAATGCAACCTTCACCTTGGATACTACTAGCCTAACATTAACCAAGACTATTTTGAATATGTAAAAAATCATGTTAATTGTCAACAACACACTAATTTACATCATGCACCTAGCCATAGTCTTTACATATCCATAGATTTTTTGCACTTCTCACAATAAGGCCTGGACCTTATTGGTGAACTTAACCCCCATTCTTTGCAATGACACCATTATATCATCATGATGACTGAATATTTTACTAAATGGGTAAAGGATATTCCTTTATTCTTTACCAAAGCCAAAAATATTGTTGACTCTATCAACCATCACATCATCTGCTATTTTGGTGTTCCTCATAAAATTATCATAGACAATGGTAAATATTTTAAAAATAAGCAAGTTTAGGGTCTTTGTGACACATTTGGTATGAAGTTAAGTTTCTCGTCACCATCTCATCCTTAAGAAAATGGAAAATTAGAAGACTCTAAAAAAATCTTAACAAAATTCTCACTAAAATGGTCAATGTATTTGGTCAAGATTAGCATTTGTACATCCCCTTCACCTTATGGGCATATCATACTAGCATTCAAACCCCTATGGGTGTTACACCTTTTCATATTGTGTTTAGAGTGGAGGCCATCTTTCCTCTTTAAATACAAATACCTTCTCTTCATATATCCTTGCAATATCTCATCTCTAAAGATGATTATCATCAACACCATTTACCCCGATTTGAGCTACTTGATGAACACCATTTACCTACCCTTACCTATCTTCATGTCTATCAAGATATAGTTAAATGTGCCTATAAAAAAACCTTAGAGTGTGAGAACTCAACATCAACACCTCATCCTAAAGGAAAACCAACATGTCACCAATATGGAAAAAAGCAAGTAGGGCAAGTTTTCTTTCAATTGGCTCAGACCTTATATCATAACCCACAAGTATGGATCAAGAGCTTACCAGTTATCCTCTCTTGAAGGCAACCAAGAACCTGATCTCCTCAATGCTTTGTATCTATATCCTTTATTTTGTTAATAACAATAAATATCACCTTTTTTTAACTTAATCTCATCTATTTATTTCAAACTACATTCCATCTCCTTATTTTTGGGGCAATTGATAAAAGGTAAATTGTGTGATTATCTATCACAATCATGACCTCATATTGAATTATGGGTAACACAAATCTACCCATGGTATTATTCTCATGGTATTTTATACCCCCTCTACATAATGGATTCCCATGATTATTGTCACCTAAAACCTCTTTACACCTCATCAACCTTCTTGTGCTTCTAGTTTTGCCTTCATAAAGGTGAACTTTTATGCCTGTATAAACATATCTATGTCAAGCACAAAGTAAAACAAAACACAAATCAAATATAAACCAATAGAAATCATTGGTCATTCCTAGATTTCAAATATTTCTCCCTTGAAGGATAGTTATTGAAAACATATTTGAAATTTCTCAAAGTAAAGTGGACTGCTCCCTTAAAGGATAGCTATCAAAAGCATTAAACAAAGCATATAAACTTAGACCACTCCCTTGAAGTATGGATGATTAAATCATTTGTAAAAACAAGAAATTTCTTGGAATATTCCTTCATCGATTAGCTTTCCCAACCCTTAAGAAATAACAAAAAAAATCAAAATACCCATTATCAAGTGATAGCAAAATCAAAACAATTTTGAAAGCCGCAATCAGCTCTCATAAGAAAAATAATTTTTAAAGTCACAATCATCTCTCACAAGTAGACTTCCTATATCAATTAGTCTACACTTTATATGACATAGACTTATTTATACTAACTCTTTGGTAGCCTCCAAAAGAGGCATGCTAGTCTAACAAAAAGGTTATATCTCCATCTATCTTTCCTCTATATACTCTAAAGCAAGGGATTTTCAAGATCACTTGACATTATGTGATCAAGACATCTCTTTAACCAATGAAATAAAACTAATGCAAATCATTCTAAGGATTTATGTTCCTTAAGCCATTCTAACTTTGGTTATGTACTATTCCTTTCCAAAGAGGAAGCATTGTGACCTATTCCTATCCTATCATGACTAGTTGATATATTCATTAAGTCATTTGTCTCTTGGTTAAATTATTTTCCAAACATCTAAAAGTTGTTATTCAATTAATTTTGTGTTTTACCTTCATCAAAAATTACCATAATCATAACCACAACATATCAACATGTATCTTGAAAGAAAGAAACAACATCATTAACATATCCATCAAAAACCATACCAACATCATAACATCTATGCAAAACAAAGAAATAAACAATTTATACCACATGTCTAAATATAAATGAGGAAGCTTGTAATCATTCACTTTAACATAAACATCATCATCATAACCATGAACATAAACAAAATACATCTCATCACATGCCTAGCTAGGTGAGTCCTCATCATTAGATATCATCATGAGCATAATCAATATAAAATTCATCAATTATCCATTTGAACATCAAAACCATGAGTAATGAGAAATAAAAAAGGATCATATATATATAACTCATGAGTCTAACATGATAATGCATACACCAATATACATGTATCTCTCTCTCAAAATGTATATCTCACCACATCAACTCATAGGATGGTATCAAAATGATAAAAAAACATATATGGTATGTCATAAACCATGATCAAACTATGCCCATAGGGCACCACTATCTCCTAGAGTACCACTAGGTCCTGGTGCCTATACCCTTGAAGTACATATCAATCCACCTATAGAATTATCCCACTAACCTGGTGTCACCACATTGTCATCACCTACAAAACTATCTATATACTCAACCCATCTAGGCTCATTAGGGCATCACTTCAAGACTATAGCCTCATAGTAATGTAACTACTCTACTTTGGCTTGGTATCATTCTATGCGGATGGTACTCAATGGTCGTATAGGTGTTACTAATCCTCCAACCTATCTCAATGAGTCTCTCTCCTAGGTAACCAATGCTAGTGAAGCTCTGGCTTGGTCCCTATCACCTATAAGTATATCGACCTAACCTTGTAAAGCTACCACCTAACCTTGTAATGCTAAAACCTATGCCTATGTAGTGGTTAACACCATTCCTACCTGTGAATTTAGGGTACCTCACTAAAATTGTGCCCACTGACCTCTACTAGCTAGGTCCACATCTATTTACCTCCTTCCACCATCATCCCCACCAAATTTTGAAGCCATGTAAAGAGCCTATTACCATGTAGGTTAGCCATCTATAAAACCTACATAATCTACTTTTGGCCATGCTAAAAACTCGTTATGATCTAATAAGGTCTATACTAGATGTGGTTTAGGTAGTAAGATCTCTACATCCTCCCACTTATATCTAAGAAATGGGCTTGAAATACCCTGTACCAAATTGAACTACCTCCACACCCTATCAAATGAGATTAGCTCTACCTCCCCATCTCACCTACTAAATATCCACCTATAACTCTATAAAAATAAAGTCTACCTACTATATCTGACCCATTTTAAAAACATAACATATGGCCTCTAGGTAACATAATTAATCACTAATGCATCTTGTGTACCCTTAAACTAATTTAAATCATGAGATCCTCCTCTTGCACTTGAATTGGAAAATTCATCTCTCTACCACATGAAACCAATCAATAAATCTATCTAAGCATACCCTACCCATGACAACCCCATCAACCTCAACATTTAGATGTGCTCATAAGGTCAATAGTGTAGAACAATCTTGATGTTAATGCCATACCTTCTATGAGCTTTGAAGCCCCATAACACCTTGTATATCTACACAATTAAAATAGGTAGCCATCCAAAAACTATGCATCCCAATAGCATCTCAACCAATGCCCCCAATAGTAGATAGGTAAATCTCTTGCTACTCAAATTTATAAGGGAAAAGAATGGCATAGCCATGATCATCATGGTCATCTATCTCTTCTCACCATTTTCCCTCTGATAGAGAATAGAGTATCTAAAAACCCTAATATGCTACATGATATGATCATGGTTTTTTCTAAATATTATCTCTAATCACTCCTCCCACTCCTCTTGCTTAATATGATATATTAGATCACCCTAAAGGGGCAACCAAGTGATCTTATGCATGTCCTCTGGTAAGATATTCATCTCACCAGTGTGTAGTAGGAAAGTGTTCATGGCCAAATCCCATCTCTTGATGAGCACCATCATCATCACTACATCTCATAGCATGTTTTGGTAATGTCACATTTTTCTAAGCTTGATCTCCTTCATATATGCCCAATCTATTTGGGTCATCCCCTGATGGACCTTTACAAAGATGTGAGGTACCCGATCCCACATCTAGATATACTCTTGTGCCTACATAGTTTATTATTAAACAAAGTTAATTATCTATAATATGATTACGTACAAGTTAGCTCTTTAACCAACCCTACCTACCTTTAACCCATTTAACCATTACACTACTATAATTTACATCAAAAACTAAGTTTTTTTACCTTGCACTAACTACCCATTGTCACCTAAAAACATTACCCCAACCCACCTAGTACCTAAACACTTCAAACATATAACACTCCATACACTCATATTACCCTCATACTTTAAACCATTCAAGCCAACTTTTTGCAAGCATTACCAAACCTACTTGACCATCGATGGTCCTAGTGACCACTGATCATTAGGCACCCCTTTTTACTAATGGTTATTGAATGTCAATATTTGGGATGACCACCAAAAATCACTATGCATGACCACTGATGAAAATACCACACAACCCTACCCACCCAAAATCAAACATTCACACCTAAATATGATAAATAAGCTAACCTAGATACTTTCTACCCTACCCACACTAGCCTACCCCTTCCACTTTAGAAATTCAAACACTAATTTAGCCCAAACACAAACCACTCTATTTACCTAGGGTATCCCAAAAATCACACCATAAAATTAATGACAAAACAAAAAAATACCAAATTCAAATGCATTTCCAAATAACAACTAAACTATCAATTTGATGTAGCCCCTACCTTATTACTCAATCAACGTCAAGTAAGAATTTAGGGATCCATTACCCATCCTTATCTGCACTCATGTTATATCTTGGCTCAGTCCACTTAGTCTACTTGGTCAATCAAACTCACAAACTCAACCACCCCTAGTCACCCTCTAAGATTTTACACAAAATGATAAAAATAAAAAACTATCACTCTCACAAGTTAACACAAGCAAGTGAAAAAGTGAGATAAATAGATTCACTTTTATCCTTCATGATTTTAAGGTTTTCTACCCTAAAAATTGATAGTTAGGGTAACCACTGATAATTGCATTTTAGCCCCTGACCATCGATGATCAAATTTTTCACTTTTTAAATTTTACCTCAAACAAGCTACTTTTCAACCAAATATTCACCAACCACCCAACCATGAAGTGTACCTTCTCTACCCACCTCACCCACCAACCTTATCACCTCGCTATTGGTCCATTTTGGCCCAACTAACATTCATTTTGAAATAACTTTTTCCTAGTTCTTTTGATCATAATGATAATAATTTCCATGTTGACCACTTTTTAAACTTGTACTACCTTGCACATACCATACCCACTTATGTCTTCTTGGGAGTAGTTCTTACCTTGGATACTAATGACTTTACTTGACTAGTTTTTGTTTTCCCTAGGAGTATTTCCTACCTTGGATACCCATATAAACATTGACATTGCCTAGGAGACTTGCATTTATGAGTGTACCTAGCTACCGTGCCTAATTACAGTCATGTAGTCCACTTTTCACTTATCCTTCTAGTACCAACCTTTTTTTTTTACAAACTTTAGATACCTAGTCAATGTGTGATCTTGGCTATTACACCTTTTATCACACTTTGTGTGATTATTTGTGCTTCAGTGCCTAACCTATCATTCACCCTTTTTATCATCAACTTACCAACTCATCAAACCCACCCCTAATTCTATTTTACCTCATAGACTCTCAATTTGAGGGGCAACACCTCCTCCCATGCTCAGGGTAACTAAAATTTCAACCCACAATCCATTTTTTTTTAAAGCATGTTGATACAAAATACATAACAAAAAGGGGCAAAATGTAGACACCAAAAATCTACACATGATGGTTTTTAATGTCACAATCCCCTTGGATCACCTTATGCTTGCATTTTTGCTATGCAATTTGTATTAGAAAGCTATAAAAATAGTTTCCTCTTAAATACATTATACCTTCACAAACCATCTTCATGAATAAGAAGAAGATTTTGAAAACACATATTTTGATAAAGTACACCATGATCACTAGAGTGACTAAGCTTAATAGCTCCTTAATGGATTAACAAGATTTTAGGGAATAGATAAAGGTCTTCATCACTTAATTTCAATAAGATGTAGCAAGTGCCAAGATAGTTTTAGAGGTGATAGATATTATGGAATTTGCTAATCAAAGGCTGTAGAAAGTAGAGGTAATTAAGGAGGCACTCAGACCCATACTCATAGAGAATAGCAATTTGATCCAAGACATACCTAATTTATTTAGGCCTATAATACTAGATTTTTCTCAGATAGATAAAGACTACTAGGCATGTGCTAAATTATGGACTAAGGATGAGGTTGAAAAGAAGAAAAAGCAATAGCAACAACAACAAGTGAGCCAATAACCACCTTCAAGCCCATAAAGTATATTCTATTATGATTTTTAAATTTAAATATGGAATATTTCATTGTAGTGTGCCAATTCAAGCCACTTGGTTGTATTTGGACACCATTTTTGGGCCCACTCAATCTTGTCTTAGGAATTTTAAGACTATAAATAGGGGTGTCCCCCTCATTTGTAAAATAAAAAATAATTATTTACAAGAATCAATACAAGAGAGACAAAAAAATTCATGAGATTATCTGTAATGCTTAATTATTTGTTTTTTTTTAATTCAATATGTGATGTCTAATTATTTTCTTTCTAAAAAATAATTTGGTATTTACATTTTATACATGCATCTACTAGTTTTAGCTTAATGCTAGGTTGACTAATTTGATAGTACATTTTCTCTAATTTCTCTCATTTACAACTAGATATGTTGCATAATTTACTATGAGTGAGTTATATTTATGTAAAGTATGTTATTAGATACATGCATTCTCTTTCCTTAAAGCTTCAGTTTCATTTTTTCAGATTTGAGCATTACGTTAGGGCTAGTAGATGTTAGTTTCATGTATTTGTCTTATAATTTTGCAAAATTAACATATTCATTCATCTTAAGCACAATCTCTTTGTTTCCCTACCATACTCTCTCTAGGATCCACCCATGAATCACCTTAGCTTAGATCATGTTGTATATATCCATTATTCATTTACATTTTGGGCATTAATTGGAAAACATTAAGATAATTCACAAATATTAGTAAGAAAAGTATCATTGCATTAAACATATGATATCCATATATCAAAGAAAACTGTTACGGATGGCTCCTGTGCACGTGAGCCCTAAAATTTTGAAATTGGCTACTGTGAACCCGGCGGCCGGTGTGGCTGTGGAAACCGTTGAGGTTTTTTCTACTAGTAAAGGGACTGAAGACACTACAGCCCTGCGTCTGGCCTATGTTCCTGGTTCAGGGAATGGACCTAGGGGGAGAACCTATGCAGATGTGGCAGCCTTTAAAGTGGATATACATGATGCTCTGCCTCATGCAACATTTGGACCAACCCGTGTTTCACCTGTAAGTGCTTTAAAACCTATAAGGGTAACTCTAGACCCTGAATTAGCGGAAAATATCTTCCAGTCAAAAAAATGGTTTTCCTCTTGTGTTTCTATTTTTCATTTCCATGGTTTTTGGCCCTCTTTTGTATATCTACAAAATTGGATTGCCAAGAACTAGTTGCATATTAAAGATGGTCAAATCCAGCCTTGCACCAGAGGTTTTTTTATAGTAATATTTAAAAGCCCTGAAGATAGACAGTCTATATTGTGTCACAATAATTTTTCTTGGCAGGGTAGATTTCCTCTTATGGCCAAACCTTGGCATAAGGATTTTAATCCTCTATCAGAATCCTTTAATAAGCTCCCTATATGGGTGCAGCTCCCTTATCTTCCGATACACTTGTGGAAAGAGGCAGTTTTTAAAACCATTGGAAACACTATAGGGGATTTCTTATATGAAGAAGATAGCACGAAAAGTAACCATTCAACTTATGCACAATTTATGGCTGACCTGGATGTTTCAAAGGGCATTCCTGAGGTGATTTGCATTGATTCCCCAATGGGTACCTGGACACAAATCTTGGATTATGAGAGAATCCATTTTCGGTGCAGGAAGTGTCACCAGACAGGACATATTACTGCTCATTGTGTTGCTAGGAAAACCAATCCTAGACATTCACCTTCTTGGTGGCCTAATGATTTCTCTAAACATAGTATGGACAAACAACCTCTAGAAGCAACAACAAAATTTGAGACTGAGAAAGAGGATAGTTCACAATCTGAATTGGAAGATGAAGAGGAATATTTGGAGAATCATTCTAATGAAGCCCCTGCAGAGGCTGTGGTTAGTGATACAGCTGAGCCAGAGGAGGAGATGGTAGTCTCTTCCCCTATTTTGGAGGATCTTTCTAAGAGCCAGACAGTGTTTGATTCTCACAAGGAGTTTATGCCCACTAGAGTCCAAAGATCATTATCTCCTGAGGCATGGGTTGTTGAGGCAGCTAAGGTAGAGGATGGATGGACAGCAGTTAGGAGAAAGAAGTCTAAGCCTTTGGTCCCTCCTCTAGATATGAATATTTGGTCATGCAAAAAGAAAAATCTTTATTTAAAAGATTCATCCAAAGTTCCCTTTTGCTGACTGGTTTATCGGGGGTTGTAAACTGGTCACTTTTTTTGGTTTGCTGGTTACTGGTCTAGAAGGTTGTTCAACTTGCTATTCCAGTTGGTTAACCTTCAGATCAGTTTTTTGACAGCTATTTTTCATGGTCATATTTGTTGGTTACAGGTCCCTGTAAAACCTGGTTTAGGTTCTATTCTGTAATCAGGTTCTTTTGTTAACCTGGTTGTGCTTTAAGGTTTTTATTTCTCCTTGTGTAGGGTTTTAGGGTCCCTTCAAAACCTGTTCTTACCTTAATCTTAAAAAAAAAACATATGATATCCATATAACAAGGTTTGCTTGTAGACTTGTAAAGTGGTGACCATATCTCTAATATTTGTGTTATTCCTAGCAATGTTTGTATAAACAACTCAATCCCCAAGTCATTACAAGATTTTAAATTGAGTTTATCACTTTCCCCTTGTTCCCTAGTGATTTATGGACCATAAAATGTGCATCAACAAGAAGGTAAATTCTCTAGTGCTAGTAGAGCCATTATGCAACTATTTTCATGCATCTTTGTTGATTTATAGTGTAATTCAATATATACATGCTTAATTGATTAAAATTATAGGAATATTATGTTAGGAATACAAAAATTATAGCAATATTAATGAATTAAAGATGAAAATAAAATGTAGAAAACATAACATAATAGAGATATATATTTAACATTGTTCACCTAATATGGGCTATATCTACACAAAAATAGTTAGTCTTTTCTTATTATTTAGTCCAAAAAATGAAGGAAAAAACTTGTAATATAACCACTAAAATATCATATTCACTCACATATAACATTCCACGATAATTATAATAGCCTCATATCGAAAAGAGGGTTATACATAGGTCAAAAATGCATAAACATAATTTATACCATTAGATCTACAACCTGATAATGAATGGTTCAGATTTACTATGAAATTATAATATTTTATAGTTCATTTTTAAACAAAAATTTTCTTTGATGGTATTTTCCCCAATCCCTCACCAAGGGGATATCCAAAATAGGTCATCACCCTCCATAGACCCCCATGGTGACCATGGTGGGGGGGCATTGCCCCCCATACCCTCTTGTCAAGAACTAAGAATTATAATAAGATCAAGATCCACCATCCAACATATTGTTAAATAACACTAAGTGTATGAAATCAAAATTTCATGGTGCACATGAATCAATCCTAGATTAGATAAGATAGGTCACACCTACACTTTCAATTCAGGCACACACTTGTTAACTGGGAGGATGACCAATATGAGGATCTGCTAGACCTAATTAGGGGATCACTTGTATCATCTATCACAACACATCATGCTAGACATCATTATAAAGCCTATAGTGTAATAAAATTGCATAATAACCCTAAAGGAGTCCTATGGTTTCTATATTCACTTATGATAATAAAAGAGAAAATAAACTAATCTAACAATAAGAAAAGTAAACTAATCTAGCACTCACCAAAGCTTTTGGCACAAAGTAAGGGGTTAGATGCAAAGAAACAAAATACATGTATAGGGAACTTCAAATAAAGTAAGTATGATTAAAACCCTAATACATGGAATATGAGGAGTAATATTATTCAAGCCAACACTTATGCTACTTCTATCCACTAAAAGAGAGGAGAACAAAGTTAGAATATAGTTACCTAAATATGAACCCATTATGACTCAATATCTCCCTTAGCTAATGTGGATTCACAAGAGGTTTTTGTGGTTTGTAAGGATCACTTTGTTAGGCCAAAGCATCCAAGACCTATCCACAAGACTAATATTATCCAAATAAGAACCTAAGATAATACTCCTTAAGTAGAATGGTGGAATAGTAGATTGTGAAGAAGCATGAGCAAATAATAACTCTTGGTTGCTTCATATGGAAATGACCCAAATGACCTTATATATATAGGAGTATCTAGCCTAAAAATCACTCAAATATATCATTTGTGCTAGGTTGATCAGGTCGACCTAGCACATTATTAGGCTAATGCTTAAAGTTTGTGCTAGGCCAGCCAAATGGAAACTAGGATTAAAGAGCTAAAGTGACCCTAGACTAGGCTAGGTTGACCGAGTAAAAAAGGGTACTAAGCAAGGGAAATAAGTATGAAAAGAGGAAGATACTAGAGGAATGTGTAAGGAAGGAGAGATAGCTTAGGGAAAGGTTTTAGGAGCTGAATAGATAGGGAATAATATGGAAATAAGGGACAATAATCTTGAGAAACACCAAAGGTTTTCCCATCCTTTTCTTGGTTTACCCCTTAAGGAATGCACTTAGAGAGATTGAGTCCTGATGGGTTTCTACAAGATGTAAAGCTTCAGTAATTGATAAAAGTGTGAAAATGTTATGTGTATACATATGCCCCACTCGAAGCTCATCACATGTTATTAAGGTGTAATAGGGGATGGTGATTTGAGAAATAACATAAGAACACACACAACATTGATTCTAAAAAAAGTAGTATTTTAAAAAACATAAAATAATTATCATAAAAGGAAATTAACTAAAAAGTAAAAAAGTAAATGATGTGTACCTTGACTTACCTTTATTGTAGGATGTTTGTTAGTTGTGTTTTAGTTTTGATTATGGAGGGTACAAATATTGCTTTGGAAAAACCCAAAAATACAAAACCAAGGAGAAATAACAAATAAACACAAGAAAATCCAAGATAATGGGTGCTATGTGGATGAGACATACTTAGGAATTTGGCAAGTTGGGTGATAAGTGATATGTTAGACCAAATGACCAAGTCAAATAAGAGTAAATTAGGTAACTAAAAAATTAAGGCTACTAAAGACCAAAAAAATCAAGAAAAGGCAAACTCACCAAATCAAATCAAGGATACATGTCAAGCAAGATGATAAAAAGGGGCTTCAAAAATAAAAATGGTAAAACAACATTGATGGGAGCAGTAACAATCCACATCTCAATCATCAATGAAAAAAGGGGATCCATAAAAGGGAAAATAGCATGGTTGGGTGAGTAGTAACAATCCACATCTCATGCAAAAATGGAAAAGGGTGTGAACTCAGGTGTCTATAATAGTAGAATATCAAAATCAAGATAAATGGGAAAAAGATAGAAAATTAGTTTTATTAAATATATATAACATGATGAAAATGATCCATAGTTTCTCAAACATGTTGTTTTGCATCTAAAGATAGATAAAAATGAAACAAAGTAGTGTTATCATGTTTTTAAGAAATGAATAAAAAGGAATTTAAAGAAGAGGGAAAATAAATTTGAAATCACAATTTGTCTATCAAGGGGGGAAATGAAATGGGGTGGATGGGAGAATGAATGAAAAATAAAGGTAGAGGAACTCTTTATCGAAGTCAAGACACTCAAATTTTGTTTGTCAAAACAACAAGACTATCAACCTTAAGGACTCTGAAGAACTTCTCTTAGCTACACAAGTTTTAGGTTAACAAATAGAGAATATAGATCATCCCATGAAGGTTATATGCATGAAAATTAAAATTTACCTACCTCCCCATGACATGTTCCATGCTCTTCAAGACCCCTTACAAAGTTGTCAGTCTACTGCAAAGAATGGGTACTTGCATGAGAAAGTAGGTAGCACTATAGATTTTTTTTGAAATCCCCTATTCTAATCTATTGACCTAATGCACCCTAAAGGACTTTGATTTAATCTGAAGCCAACTATGGAGTTTAATCCTCGATTTTAGATATGATATGTGCTTATAATCACATCTTTTGGTGTGATTAGACTTTTAAGATTTGTATGTTGCCTTTTAGATATCATTACCTTTTATTTTCAAATGATTGGCTTTTAAATTTATTTTTATTTTTTTTAATTCCTCCTCCAAATGGATTTGGAAGACCAAAAATGGGTGCTAAAGATGACTTTCATTTGAAAAACTTGCAACAAGGGTGCTAAGAGAGAGAAAATCAAAGAGCATAGAGTCTAAGAGTCTCATAAATCTAGGTGAAATAAAAGTGCTATCTTGACTTTGACCTTTTTAAATCCAAATGTAGAGGTGAAAAAAAGGGGGAAGTCAAGAGTAAAATGACACATGTAACAAATTTAAATTTCTTCAAATTGCAAAAAATGTGACAAAAGGAAAAAAGGAATATAATGATAGCAAAGGTGTGATACATTATCATAAGACTATGGGAAGTGAAAGAAAACATGCTAACATAGATTGTTTATAGATTCCATCTAGAAAAAGAAGCAAAAGACAATGTCTAAATAATAAGGATCACAAAGAACATGAAAAGAAAGGTAATTTTATGAGGTGGGCCAAGTTTTATCCATAGTCTTACCAAGCAAATCACAAAAGGAAAACCCAGGGGGTGCCAATAATAAAAAGTGAGGGAGCCTTTATATAAATCACCTCACAAAGAAAGACCCAAAGGATGACAAAATAACATTGGCAAGTAGTAAAATAATGAAAAGGAAGAAATGAGAAATAAAAAGAATGGTCATTTTATGAGGAGGGTTGGAATTTATCCATGGTCTTACCAAGTAACTCATAAAATAAAAGCCCAAGAGGATGCCAAAAAAGCATTATTAAGCAGAAGGAAAAATGAAAAGATAAGTGATTAAGACTATGGTACATCTAGAATCCAAAAGACCAAAAGGGAGGACTAAAGGTTTGAAAAGACAGGAAATGAAGACTATGGTACATCAAGAAACCAAAAGACCAAAAGGGAGGACTAAAGGTTTGAAAAAGAAGGAAATTGTTGCATAGGGAGAGAACCATGCTAAAGTAACCTACAAAAATATTTTAGATAGATATATATAAAAAAAGCATGAAAATAAGGGAAATCATTAAGCAAAGTATTTCTTAAGGAATTGAGCATTGATGGGCTCTTTGAAAACATGGCCTTCATTAGTTTGAAGGTGATAAGTACTTGGATTGAGAACATCTTTAACTACGTAATGGCACCACCATTTTTGGGCATACTTACCTTATTTATCATAGGTGTAATCTAATTTAAATACAAGATCACCAACATTAAATGTGCATTTTTTAACACATTTTTATGTTGTCTAGCGATGCGAGCCTTGTATTGGTGATTAAGATGCAAGGTAAAATATGATGTTCATCAAGTAGATCAAGGGCATAAAGGTGAGCCTCACAATTTTTCATTGAGAATGATGGCATGAAGAGATATGCAAAGAGAATGAAGCTTTAATTTAAGAGGAAGAACCGACTCAAAACCATAGACTAGAGAGAATGGAGTTGCCCCAGTGGCAGTATGAATACTAGTCTGATAGGCCCAAAGTGCAGGATAAAGATGAAGATACCAATCTATGTGGGTTTCACAAATTATCTTTTGAAGAATTTTATTGAGAATTTTTTTGGTGGCCTTAGCTTGACCATTACATTGTGGATGATAAGGAGTGGAAAATTTGTGATTGATTTTGAATTTGGTGCAAATTTGTTTAACATGTTTATTTTTGAAATTACCACCATTATCAAAAATGATGGCATGAGGAACACCAAAGAATAAAATAATTTAGTTGAGAATTAATTTAGATATATTAGGACCACTAACATTAATAAGGGGCATGGCTTTAACCCACTTGGTAAAGTACTTGGTGGTAGTGATGATGAAGATTTGCCCATCTTGGGAATGAGGAAGCTTGTCAATGAGATTTAATCCCCATGTGGAAAATGGCCAAGGAGATTTGATAGCTTGAAGTTTGACTAGTGGTGAATGAATGAAGTCATCATGAAGCTGACAATGATTACACTTTTTATCATATTCAATAGCATCCTTTTCTAGAGTAGGCCAATAATAACCCATACGTAGGCATTTATAGGTTGTAGCATGTTTGCTACAATGACCACCACAAATTCCCATATGTGCTTGCTCAAATAGAGGAAGAACCTCATCTTGCATGACATAATAGAGAAAAGTACCTTCATCATTATAGTAATTAAGGATGTTATGTCTAAATACATACTTAAAATATTGTTTGTGAAGATGTATTTTTTTCATGGGAATCCAAGTTAGGAGATAAGTTTTATGTTCTAAGAATTGGATATCTTCTTGATACCATGAACATTATCGAATGGTGATAGCTTCAATTAGACATTATCCCTAAAATAGGTTAAAAATTGTCATAACCCAAACTAATAAAAGATATGCTACAAGGATAGATAAAGGAATCTAGAAGGTGAGTGGATGATGGAGATTTGATTATTTGTATGATAAAATAAGGATCAGAAAGAACTTGATGTGGATGAAAGGGAGAAGTTGAAGAGGCAAGAGAATCAACAATGTAATTTTGGTCTCTAAGAATAGGTTCAATTGTAAAAGAGGCAAAATCCTTCGCAAGAGTGGTTGTAATTTGATGATAGGTAATAAGATTTTAATTTTTACATTGATATGTACCACTAACTTGATGAAAATGAGTTAATAATCATAAAAAGCATGAAGATATTGTATGTCTAGATCAAGAGTAGTTCTCATACCTAATATAAGAGCTTCATACTTGGCCATATTATTGGTGACATCAAATGTAAAATGGAAAGCTAAAGGAATTATCTTACCAATAGGACTAGTGAGAATGCAACCTACCATGAATCCTTGAAGGTATTTAGCACCATCAAAAAAAAGGATCCAAGTATCCTCATGCAAGTCAATATTGATTTTAGGGAGCTCTTCAATAACTAATTTTGGTTTGGTAGTATCAGAGGGAGTGAAAGGTTCATTAGATTTATTAGATTCAAGATCGATAGTAAAGCTATGAAAATAATATTTAAGATAAATTTCTTGATTAATACCTTCAATGTAAAGAATATTATCATTGAGAAGGTCATCTTGAAATGAAGAAGTGGCTGGAATGGGAGTTATGGCAAGTTGGTCAGCTATGACTTGCCCTTTGATAGCTTTTTGTGTGATGATGCAAAGATCAAATTCCATAAGTAAAACCATCCACTTGCCAATTCTATCTCCTAAAATAAATGCTTTAGAGAAGAAGCGATGAAGGGAGTTGGAATGAATAATGACATAGGTGGTTTGGTAAATCATGTAGTGATGAAGCCTTTCAACTACAAAATATATGGTGAGGCAATCATGCTTAACTTTGGTATAACATGTTTCATAATCGATGAGGCCTCAAATAATGTAAAATATGGCATACTCCTTACCTGTATGATCTTATTGGGTAAGAATTTATCCAACTAAAATAGGTGTGGAATAAGTATAAAGAATCATGGTTGATCATTATAAGGGGGATAAAGCATAGGTGGATGAAGTAAGGACTCCATGTTATCAAATGTTTTTTTACATGGATCCATCCATTCCAAATCTATACCTTTCTTTAAAATGGAATCGATGGAGTGAATTTGATAAGCCATATTAGGAAAAAATCATCTAATTTCCCCAAGCTTACCTAAATAGGTACAAATGTTAGGAATTGAATGAGGGATAGGTATGTTGATAATAACATTAATCTTGGTTGGATCAACATCAATACCATAGAGAGAGACTAATAATCCTAAAAAATTTCTAGATGTAACTTCAAAGACACATTTGAAAGGATTAAGTCTAACTTTATATATGATAAGATGATCAAATATTATGGAAAGATCAGAAAGATGATTTGTGTGATGCTTGGAATTGGTGATAAGATCATCCACATATGTTTCAACAATTTTATGGATGAGATCTTGAAAGATGTGAGTCATAGCATGCTAGTAAGTAGCTCTAGCATTTTTATACTAAAGGGAATTTTAACATAACAATGGGTTCCCCATTTCATGGTGAAAGTAGTCCTATGTTGGTCCTTGAGAGCTATATAAATCTAATTATATATTAAAAAGCCATTTATAAGAGATAACATTTCATATCTAGTTATGGAATTGATAATGGCATCTATTTAAGGTAAAGGAAAATTATCTTTAGGACAAGCAAGATTAAGATTGTAGAAATCAATGTAAATAAGAATGACCATTGTGACCTTCTTTAAAACACTAAAAATATTGGAAACCCATTCAAAATAATCCATAGGTTTAATAAATTTAAAATTGAGAAATTTGATTATTTCTTTATGGCATAAGTTGGTAACTTCGAGAGGAAACTTGCAGTGCTTCTAACACATAGGTTTGGCATCAGGATAGGTAATGATATTATGGACCACTATGATAGGGTCAATACCAAGCATATCTTGGTAAAACCATGTGAATTCCTCTTGATAATTATCAAAAAATAAGCTAAAATTATCATGTTTAGAAGGTGAATGTTCTTTGGAAACTATTATTGGTCGAGGATAAGATGGAGTACCATAGTCAATATGAATTGTTTCTTTAATAAGCATGGTATTACCATCTTGAAAGTGGTATGGTGCATTGGGTAAAGATAAAATTAGATTATATTTAGGATCAATGATAGTAATAAAGTCATTAAAGTGAGGAGTTTTATTTTTAAAATTTCCAAGTTAATGATATTATCGTGGGAGTTGGGTTTCCTTAGCATAAAATAACTCAAAAATAGCTTCATCACTAGGCAAGGTAAGAAGAGGACCATAATATTACACATCTACTTCTAGATCTAAAATTTTATTTTCATGTCGGTCATATTCAGAATGTATTCAATGGACATTGGTTACATTGGCATCAAGTGTGATTTTAAAAGTATAAGAAATAGATAGAGTAGAAGAGGTCGATGGAGAGCTGATAGGAGAAGAATTAGATTCAATTGGAGAATCCAAAGGAGGTAAAGAAGATGAAAGCACTTCCAAAGGTTTAAAATCCATGATTTACTCTACCACCAAAGGAGAATCAATAATAGGAGGATTGATAGGAGGCACATAACCCTCAGGAGCACTATTGATGTTAAGAACCATAGGAACATGATATTGTGATTTAGGATTAGGTAATTGGATACTCCATGGGTTGGGATCATATTCATGCTTATAACATTTTCCATTGTGTATAAATTTAATGCATTGACTACTACAAGAAGTAATGGCCCTTATTCGATGAGTCCATGGATGACCAAAGAGTATGTTATAAGATAAAGGAGATCAAGAACCATGAGTTTGGGTCACATGCTCTTAGGACCAATGGTTAAGGGAGGCCATATATAACCAAGTGCCTTTTGATTTGTCTTATCAAAACCATGGCAAGTAAGATGGGTTTGTTTAAGATGACTTTTGTTATTACCATTTTTTTATAAAAGCCATAAAGAAGTCACATTAATACTAAAACCTTCATCAAATAGAAATTTTTGAATAAGGGTGGTATTTGTTGGGTGAATATTTTGTCACCAATGTACTGATGAGCAAAATAGGTCTGATCATCCATAGCAAGGGAGATTGGTCATCCAAAGTTGTAGTTTTACCACATCCAAAGGGGACAAATCTCTCCTCTCATCAAGGGGAGGTTCCCTATAGGTATAAAGGGGGATATATACTATATATATAAGCTAAAAATAACACTCAAGGGTAGAATAAACCATCCATCTCTCTTTTTTTAGAGATGATGCTCACAAATCAAAGGAGAAATCTAGGGTGATTGGTGAAGGTGTTTCTCTTCTTTTAGAAGTAACATTCAACCAAGAGCTAGATCCCTTCCTAGATAGTAGAAATCCTAGTGAAATGATAAAAGTCACTTCTCTTCTTTCAAGAGTGCTTGTTCTTGCAAACAACAGGAATCTTTCTGGTAACAAGTGACTGGTAATAAGTAAAAAGTGACCGGCAATCTAAGATGTAGCACAAAGTCTCCACCTTGACTACCCAAGAGTGAGGTATGAAGAATGATTGGGGCACAAAGTCATCCTAAGTTTCTTTACACAAAAACAAAAAATAAACACACACTAAAGACAACTATGGTAGCACAAAGTCTAAACGTAGTTAGCTTCAGGACACCTTCCTTATCACTTTCACTAGCTCTGCTTGTTAAATTGCATAAATAAGAATATATTCAGGAAATAGACATAAGAACAATCTCCTAGAATGATACAAGCTATAACAGCATAAAGTTTGAAAGTAACTTGCTTTCTGATTCAAACAAAGAAATATGATAAATAACTTGAGCTCAAATTCTCAGTGATGCCTTTCAATTTGGGCAAAGTTTTGCTTCTATGGTCAAAAAGATCCACTTTAGAACAAAGCAAGAGATTAAAATATATAGAGGCCTAAGGCAATCTTGGCACTTTGTCCCATGGAGTGACCCATGCTGTGAATTAATGCCTTGGATGCATTTTTAGTTCTATCAGGGAGGGCCATGCTAGAGCAGGGCAGCTACCTTAACTGTGGCATGTTGATTTATCTCTAGTGTTTACTCCTGAGCTTGAATCACTCATTTTGTCACCTGATATCCATGCAAATATCTACTCTACCTTTACTCCAAAGGGGACAAGTAGGCTACGCTTTCAATGCTGGCAAGCCCCAAATACCTACTTGGCAAACTACTCCACCTATTGGGAATAACTCCCGCTGAGATTTCCCTCTTTGTCTCTTCTTCCTTTGGCCCTAGCCTTAGGGTCCTTAAATGCATTTGGGTCCATGTTTTAAGCCTACAAAAATCAATAGACACTTCATTGTAGCAATTTTGGCATTCATGGGTCCTTCCTCATTTGAAGTTTAACAGCTAGCTAGTCATCCTAAATTTGACATTTGTGGTCCTGTCATTTTCCTTAGAAACTTATTTGTGTCTTTCTTACTTGTTATGGTTGCTTTCCACTGTGACATAGGTGAATACATGTGGCAACATCTACAACTTTGAAATAAGCTTATCAAAATAAGCTTTGAAACTTGTTAGAGACTGAAAGTGTAGATGCAGACACCTGGCAGCTTCCATTGAGTTGGGATGGGACATGTGGTAAGTTTCACTGCTTCAAAACTCATTAGAGACTATTGTCTCAGCATGCAAAACTTGGTAGTGTCTACTGCTCTTTGGGGCTTGACCCTTCCTGAAGGGAACTTGCCCTTTGAGGTTTTGAAATGGGTCTGATTCTAAGTGTCGAGTGTCCCCCCGCAAGGGTACCTACCCTTTGGGATCATATGGGTGGCCTTCAAGATTTAATTCTTTCAGAGGACTTCTCATCTCTTTATTTCCTTCAAACAAAATGTCTAAATAAATTCCTTCAGACAATTTGTCTAAAGGAAACCTTTCCTTGGCTTTGTGTCTCTACATTTGAGAGTGTTCCATATTTGACAAGTGGCACCTTTTGCTATTTTTTACAAGTGACATGTGGCAAATTCCATCAGAATAGGTAAGGACACATGGAAGCATCCACCTAATTCATAGGAGCTTTTAAAAACCTTTGATATTCTCATGGGAGATGACATGTGGTAGCTTCTGCCAAACTCTAGAAACACTTATAGAAGCTATCAGGACTCATTTCTGATTCACGTGGATGATGAAACTTGTTGGCTTTAATTGATTCTTACTAGGGACACGTGGCATGTTCCATTGCATCATATTGAAACTTTCCACTATTGACACTTGGCACTTTCTACTCTCAGGCTTTTGCAACACTATAAAAATGTTTGGGGCTCAATTGGGTTCTTATGGACAATGACACTTATTGCATTCCATTTATTTTAGTTATTCACTTGGGACCCACCATGGTCCTTGCTCAATACAGTGAGATGAAAGGACTTGGAGGCTTCTGACAAGATTTTTAAAGGGACACGTGGTAGTATCTGCCACTTTTTAGAAACAAAGCATAATGTGTCTTGATAGGTGACACTTGGCAGCATCTATTGGATTCTAAGAGAAGATTTAGGAGAAACTTGAATCTGACATTTGTGGGGATGTCATTGGTTACTTGGTGTTTCCCTCCTGTAGAGTTTGTAGTCTTAGGCCCATGAAGTCTATAGAAATGAACCTACTTGCAGAGTCCATAGAAAACTTGTGGAGTCCGTAGATTTTTTGAAAAGCTCAAAAAATGGAGAATTTGAAGACTCATACCAATTTTTTGAGAAGGGAAGAGATAATTTGGGATATGTAGGGCCAAAATAGCTCGTAGGTTGTCCCAAAAAGGAGTGACATTTTTTGAAGACAACAGTTGGCTCTAGTTGGGGAACTACCTTTAGTGGGAAACTTGAGACATAGCTCAGGGGAGTAGAAACTAGAATCTCCAATGCCTTGAAGTATGCCATTGGGCTATGCAGTCATGCTACCCAAAAAAAAAGGCTCCAAAAAATGAAAATAAAAAGAACAAAATAGAAATAAAAGACTATACAAATATACATATGTACAGGGGTAACTCATCTGATACCTCAAGATTTGAAGTGCTTCAGATGCTACCCATTGTGAGGTAGAGAAAAGAGAGTGCCATCTTTATACTTCAATAGGAAACTATTTTCACCATTAAGCTAATGAATGGTAAAGGGGCCCCTCCATAGGGAATCAAACTTTCCATGCATCCCTTTTGGTTCTCTTCTCTTGTCCCACAGTAGGACTTGATCTCCAATCTATAAATCATGGTTCTTTGCTTTTTGGTCAAAGAGCTTCTTCACAAAACCTTGATGGGTGGAAATTCAGTCCACCACTATAGTTCTCTACTTTCTATCTTAGTTAGGCACATGATCCTCTTATCAAGGGCACTTTCATATGTTTGATCTTCAATTGCCTTAGTTAATTTCAATGCTGGCAATTCTAGGGTGATTGGTATTTCAGCATTGAGACCATAAATAAGTTGGAAAGGAGACATACCAATTGCCCTCTTTGGTGTAATTCTATCTACCCATAGAGCATCAACTAATGCTTTATGTCACATCCTTTGGTTGTCATCCACTAGCTTCTTGATGATAGTCACCAGGTTCTTATTGCTTGATTTAGCCTATCCATTCCCTTATGGAAAGTAATCAGAAGAGTGGGAGAGTGTAATTTCATAGTGGAAATAGAATTGAGTAATCTCTTGGGAAGTGAAACAAGCTACATTATCAGTGACAATTTTGGTTGGGACCCCAAACCTGGATATGATGTTCTCTTTGAGGAAGTTTCATACTACTTTTGAAGTAGCATGTTTGGTTGGAATAGCTTCCACCCACTTGGTGAATTAATCTATTACTATAAGGACATAATCATGTCTAGCACTTGAAGATGGGTTTACAGCACCAATAAAGTCAATTCCTCATTGCTAGAATGGTTCCTCTATGACCACTAGTTTGAGAGGTAGGGCAGCTAACTTGGGTCTCCCAACAAACTATTGGCATAGTTCACATTTCCTAACCCACTTGTATGCATCTTGAAAGAGAGTTGGCCAATAATACCTAGCTCGTAGGATCTTATGGGTAGTCATAGAGGTGGAAAAGTGTCCTCTACAGGCTGAATTATGGAAGGACTTCAAAAGTCAGCTTTGCTGCTCCTTATCTACACAATAGAGGAATACTCCATCAAGGCTCCTCTTATATAAGTCATCCCAAAGGATGAAATTGGTAGCTTTCAACTTGATGGTTCTCCTTTCTTTATAAGATAGGTGAGTAGGACACTCACCATAAGTGAGGAAATGAGTAATACCTAAATACCACTCATTCATGGTGGAGACAAAGAGGACTGTAGGTGTGTCATCCACCTCTATTTCTTCATGCTCTATTCTTCTTGGCTTGTTATCAGCAATTAGTTGGCATAACCCCTTTCCATGCACCGAATTTATGGGCTTGATGACCAGATCAAAATCCTAGATCTTTACAACCCAATTGCCTCTCTTCATCCCAAACTCTTACTGAGTCAGTATGGATTTGATCATGGTGTTAAGAACCAAGGTGGTGACTCATGAATTGAGGATGTAGAAATGGAAATGTTTCACTACCTTGACCACCACATAAGCATGCTTCTCCATGTTTGAATATTTTAGCTCATGAGCTTTGAGAGGATAGCTCATGAAGAAAATGGGGGATTCCACACCTTCTTTATCCTGTTGAACCAAAATTGTTGAAAGCATGTGTTCTGAAGCATAACTATACATGAGGAAATCCTTTGTATAATCTGGACAAACTAGAAATAGGGTGTGGGCAATAGTAGTCTTGATATCCTCAAATGTTGACTTTCCTCCTTTAGTCCAGCTGAAGGTGGCCTTATTCTTCATCATGTTTACAATGTGCCTAGTCTTCTCAACAAACTTAGGGATGAACCTCCGTAAGAAATTCTCCTTTCCAAAGAAAGAGTGAATAGCAGTCTTACTTGTGGGCAAGGTAAGCTCTTGGATAGACTTGACTCTATCTGAGTCAATATTTATACCTCCTTTGGACACAATGTGTCTGAGAAGCTTCCTCTTTGTTACTCTAAAAATTGACTTCTTGGGGTTTAAGGAAATGCCATTCTGGCAACAACGATCTAGCACTCGTTACAAGTGGCATACATGATATGGGTGATGCTTAGAAAAGATGATCAAGTCATCAAGATAAACTATGCTAAAATTACTCATTTCATCTTTGAAGGCAAGGTCCATTACTCTTTAGAAGGTGGTGCTAGCATTTATCAAGCCAAAAGGCATCTTTCTATATGCAAACATGCCCAAAGGTGTGGTGAAAGCAGTCTTATGCTAGTCTACCTCACCAACTTCAACCTGACTATATCTTGAGAAGCCATCTAGCATTGATAACATCTCTTAACTAGTCACTGTTTGAAGCACTTGATCCATGATTGGTAAAATATAGTTATCCTTCAAAGATGATTGATTTAAGTTCCTGAAATCCACACAGAGGCAAATTTTGCCATTCTTCTTCCTTATAGGCACTATATTTGCAATCCATGTGGAATGATGGATTGGGAAGATTATCCTAGTAATTAGCATTTTTTATATCTCAGACAAAATGGTACCTAATATTTTTGGATTATACTGCCTAGACTTTTGCCTGTAGGGTGCTGAATTAGCCTTGAGAGGAATGGCATGTCAAATTTCATCAGGCTTGAGTGACTTCAGATTGTCATAAGAATATGCTAGGACATCCATGTACTGGTTAAGTAACTATTTATACACTATTTGTGCTTTCACATTCAAACAGAGAAAATGAGAAACTTAAAGAAATGGTCTAAGGCTTATATGTACTTGGATATAGTTTTGCGCACCAGAATTTAGACGATAGTGAGAACTCCTCTTTGGTTGTGGAGGATGACACCTAAAAGAGACAAACACTAAAACATGAAAAATGTTAGCTGACAATAGGGTGGATTTCCAAGCAAAAGCTTGGTCCTAGAAGCGCTAAGGCTCCTTGGAGGATGACAATCCACTGTTAAAATAGAGTATGATAGAGACAGAAAAGAGAAATAATAAAAGATTGAAAAGAAAGAACTGAAAGCAAATGCGTACCTAATAATATACAATCTACTTATCACAATCGCCGACGTCGGTGATATTGCCGGTGTCAGTCAAAAAGGTCGCTGACGTCAGTTAGACTGCCGACGTCGATATGGGAAGTGGCCGAGGTCAGTCGGGGTAATGGCCAAGGATGGGTTACAGGTCTAGTTTCTGGTTTGCAAGATGGACTGTGATCTCATCTGAGGGTCTGAGGGTCTGTGTGGGATAGTAAAATAGTAGATAGAATATTTAATAAGAACTAAGGTAGAGGGTATGTTGTCAGAAAAAAGGGTAAGGAGTAGGGAAAAGGCCTTTCAACCTTTTTGAGAAGCAATTTAGTCAGGTTGATCAGATTGATCTTAAGATGGTCTGTAGGTCTCTGATAGCTTGTGCTAAGTTGATTGGATAGAGGGTGTTATCTAAAGAGAGACTAAACGGGTGTCAGAGGCAAAGAAAAGGGAATAAGAGGTGAGAGAAGGCTTTTCAGCCTCTCTGGGAAGAATAGAGAAGGTTGGGTCAAGGATGCTTGGAATAGACAGTAGACAGAATGCTAATATATTTGAAATGATACTGAAATAAAAATAGTACAAATACTTAGCTATGACACGAGTTAGCAAAGGTGCAGAAGCTGTGTTTCTATTGCTGCTGGTGATGGAGATATCAGGCAATCCCTGTGTAGAATGTCTGATGCAAGACCTCGTTTCCTAGAAAATGCTGTCAAGAATGCTGATCCCTGTAAGAAAACAGAAGCCAAAGCACTGGAAAGTAAGAGCACATGAGAAATTTGTTTCGTCGAAAGATGTTTTAGATTCGTGATTAGCTCCAAAGATTAACGATTTCTGATTAGCCCCATCAAAGGTTAGAAATTTGGTTTAAGTAAAACCAACGTCGGCAATCCCGCCAGCGTCGGCTGACATTTGACCGATGTCAGCGAGTGGAGAATGAGTAAAAGAGCCACCAAGCCCGTTCTCCATCTGCCAAGTGCATGATCCGTTGGAAAATTGTCGAAGGTTGGGCTAAATATGCACGAGAGTTGGTTAGGCGGTTAGAAAGAAGTAGGAATAGGTCTTGGGTGAGTCATAGGGTGGGAAATAGTCCAAGGCGAGGTGTCAGATGAGGTGTTATAGGTGATGTGTTAAAGGGGAGGATATTAATAATAAATTATTATTTTTAAATTAGTAAGTGCATGGTTTAGGAATGGGTTAGGAATGGACCAAGGGGGAGGATGACCAAGGGTTAGACACGATTTCGGTGTCTACATGTGCCCCTTTTTGTCTTGTTGGTTGCTTTAGATGAACTGCAAGATAAAAATAGGAGTTGGTTGCCCCAGGTATGGGATAAGGTTGATTATGTCTTGTTGGTTGTTCAAGTGAACTGAAAAACAAAAACAAGAGGATTGGTTGCCCCTGATTATGGATGAGGTATTCCCCCTCAAAGTAGGAGTCGAGGGAAGGGAACCTAGAATCGAGTGCTAATTTGACAAAGAGTGGATGAAGATGGTGAGTGTGAATGCTGCAATAGTTGTAATTGTGCACATACCACTTCACGAGATGGTCAGGTCAAATTATCGCAGGTCGAAGGTCAAGGAGTGCCAAAATTGAAATAACTAGACCCCAACATTTAGTCATCTACTGATTGGGTTATTCAATCTAAGCTGAAGCTCCAAATGGCCATCATGTTCCAGGTATCCCAGGATCAAGAAGTGCTCTTGGAAACACGAAAATGTCACAAGTAGTGCAGATCAACCGGCTTGCGATCCTATACTTGTGAGGGTCAAAAATAGTCTACACACAATTTTGCTAACTAGTCGTGGGGTAGCATGCATGCAAAAATAACCAAGGCGAAGTCGTCTTGGAAGTGGTCACGGTCAGAGGAGATGGTCATGATCTCTAAGGTCTAGTGGGCGATGCGGGCAGATGGACAAAGGAATGGCTGAGCTAACCTCAGAAGACCCCATGTCAACTGAGTGCTGCCTACATAGCCCCTGTTGGAAGGGCCTCAGGCTAATGTAGTTATCCCAAGAGGGAGGAAGAGGGTCGAAGTGATTGATTTTGGTCATGTGTTGAAATGATGAGGATAAGATGATGTTGCAACCTTTTCCATATTGTGTGATGGTGTATTTTGCAACATTGGTCGAGAGGTCTTTCATCCCTAGCAATTTTCCATATTCGTGATGGATGTATGCTAAAAATTAATTGGGTCTATTTATGCTTCAGAAAGTAATGGTTTATGCTTAACATAAATTGTGTTTGGTCGATAGTCCCTATGTGTATTGTTGTCCATAGAAACTATGTGAATGGTCTATGATGATGTATGATGTCATAATGTCATGTTGGTGGTCTGAAAATGTTTGGGTTGGTTTGGTTTGGGAAAATGATTTGGTTGAATGTGACCAAAGTTTGAAAAAAAAAAGTGAAAGGCAAATTTCTCTTTCATTGACATAGACCAGAATGACAGCATAGATAGGGGTTGTTAGAACAAAAACCCTATTTATGCATTGCATCGTTGACCATAGGTTGTGTTAGAGAGGTAATCGAATCACTTTGACATTAAAATGAGCTCGAAGTCCCTTGAGTAGGTGATGTGATAGGAGGAGAGGGTAACCCATTTTAGAGTAGGGATAACTTTGCCCCTTTTTATAGGAGACCCTGAGACAACTACAAGCCAAGTCCATGACCCCCCCCCTTTTTTTTTTCTTTTTTTTGAGAGCGGACTGATCAATGCAGGAAGTCCACATAGAGATGTCACTTTGCTTGGTGGTCATTTGTGAATCTGATCGATGCGAGAAGCTTCTAAGAAAGTGTTGTTTATATCAAGATTTAGTTATATCCATCCTTCGAGGGAGTGGTCTATATTTTTTTTTATATACGTTTAAGGGCTTTTAAATAGCTATCCTTTGAGGGAGCAGTCTATTAGCTACAACAATGATAGTACAGCTGTCCTTCGAGGGAGCAGTCTGCTTTTTGATTTAATTTGGTGACCTTGGATATTTTGACATCTTGATTTATTTTTGACAAGAATGTTGAGTCATGGACAAGTCTATAGAAGGTCAAGGGCTTCCTTTTATTAGGACAAAGCATTCATACGTCATAAAAGGGTTATAGAGGATTTGTTAAGGGAAAAAGGGTGGAAAGGATTGAGGATTAAAAGGACAGGGATTGCTCAAGGGATGAGCTCAAGTTAAATTTCAAGTGGATGAGTACTCGACTAATAGTAGAATGGTCGTAGATGCAAGGCATTAAGGGGCTCAAGTTTTGGTCGGCCTTCAAGAGAAGACAGATGATTAGTCCCTGATCCATACTTATGCGTGATGATATAAGGTTCGAGCCAATAAGGAGAAAATTTGCCATGTTTACTCCATTCCATATTGGTCACATGTTGGTTCTCTTTGAGGATGAGGTCTCCGATATTGAAATCTCATTCTCTCATATTTTTGTTATAGGCTCGTTTGATGTGATTTTGATAGACATGGAGATGGTTGAGGGCAGCAAGATGTCGTTCGTCGAGTAACTCAAGTTGAGCTAATCAATCTTGACAAAATTCATTGTTAGAAAGAATGTCATGCAAAGAAATGTGAAGAGATGGGATCTGTACATTGAGAGGTAGGACAGCCTCTATTTCGTACACTAGAGAGAAAGGGATAGCACTTGTAGAGGTTCGGATGCTAGTGCAGTAGGCCCATAAAGCAAAGGGAACATGAATGTGACAGTCCCTTCTTGTGTTGTTGACCACCTTCATGAGAATTTTCGTTAAGATTTTGTTAGAAGCCTTGGCTTGCCCATTTTCTTGTGGGTAGTAAGGCGAAGAAAAATTGAGTTTAATGCCAAAGGAGTCACAAAGTTTCTGGACAGTTTTGTTTTTAAATGACTTTCTGTTATCGGTGATGATTTTGTGAGGTACACCAAAATGACAGATGATGTGGGTGTTGATGAAGTCAACAATCTTGTCGGCTTTTGTGGAGACGAGAGGAATAGCTTCCAACCATTTAGTGAAATATTCGGTGGTGATGATGATGGACTGATGACAAAGAGATGAATGAGGGTTAATCTTGCCGATGAGATCTAAGCCCCATTGTGAAAAAGGCCAGAAATATTGAGCAACTTGTAAGGCGTGGCTAGGGAGATGAAGCAAGTTAGCATGTTGCTGACACTTGATGCAATGCCAAACATAATCACTACAATCTTGATGAAGAATGGGCCAATAATAACCCAGGCGAAGGATGTGCTTGGCAACCGAGTTACCACTGAAGTGTCTGCCACAAATCCCGTCATGGGCTTGTTTAACAGCATGAGAGGCTTCAGTGGAGTTTAAACAACGAAGAAGAAGGCCGTCAAAACCTCTTTTATAGAGAAGGCCCCCTAGCATGGTATAACGAGTAGTGTGCTTGATGAAAGCCCACCGTGCATTTCTAGAGAGGTTGGGAGGAATGAGAGAATGAGCCAAGTAGTCCACAAGTTGTTTATACCATACATCTTGTGAACTAGAGTCTATGGTGTGGATGAGGTTGATGTCAGTGGAAATGTATGAAGGCAATGGCACATGATGTACCATGACATAAATTCTTGATGAGGATGATGAAGAAGGAATATGTGAGGCGAGGGAAGCCATGGTGTCAGCAAACTTATTTGTAGATTGAGGAACAGTCTGCAATAAGTGATGGTCGAAAGATGCTAGAAAGGTGTCAACACGGTGCTTTTACCTTTGTAAAATTTCATTTTTACAAAGATATGAGCCATTTATTTGATTGACGACAAGTTGTGAGTCACCGAAGATGTTGATAGTCTTGATGCTTAAAGAAAGGGCAGTTTGAAGTCCCAAAATTAAGGCTTCATATTCAGCCATATTATTGGTACATTCAAAGTCGAGTTTGAAAGATAGGGGCATGGGCTCACCCTCATGTGGGATGAGGATGACCCCTGCACCTCCACCAAGTTGACATTTGGAGCCTTCGAAGAACATCATCATTTGGTAGAATGTGTCATCAGTCGAGAGAGTGGTGATAGAATGTGTCATGTGTCACCTGTGTTACCCATTTAGTAACGTAGTGAACTTGAACCTCTCCTCACGAGTACATCATTTCCCAATGTTCACCATCTTGGCGTCTTCCTTGGTTCCCAAATTTACTTGATTAAACTCTTAATAGGAGCTTTAATTCATTTATTGCTATTTGATAAATCTATCATGCTTGTCAAATAACTTTTCAAGGAAAACTAGACCTTTGGGAATCTTATTCCCTTTAGTTTCAAGAAATCCTCACCTGTGTTTGCATTTGATTCAGGAGCTAGTTCACACTTTTGAGGTTTATTACCTTTAAAATTTAGCCATTGAAAGCTATCTTTTTGTGCCAAGAAGGCAAAGATTTGGTTATCATTATTGAACACTTGCCAATGACTGGCATTATCAGGTACACTTGGTATAAAGACTAGCTCAATAGTGTACTTGTCTCCTTTGAAATCTAGATGGGGGACCAAGAGGGTAGCTAAAATAGCCAATGCATCAGCCTAGTCATTGAATTTTCTAGGAACTATAGAGATGATGAAAGTATTAAAGTTCTCAATTTGATCCTAGACTAGATTATGGTAGTGGTGCAATCTTTCATTCTTAGTTTGATATAGGTTCCTCACTTAGAAAACCACTAATTTAGCATCTCCTTTAGCATGAAGGAGATTGATGCCTTTGTCCCTAGCAGCTTTTAATCCAAGGAATAGAGATTCATACGCAGTTGGTTTATTAGTGCTACTAAACTACAATTTATAAGATGAAGGAAAAATATCTCCTTGAGGAGATATTAACACAACCCCAACCCTTGAATGAGTAGAGGAGCAGCTACCATCAAACTCCAGAATCCATACCTCATTAGAAACTACTTTTTCTTTGAAATCTTCTTCATTCGGAGGGGGAGATTCTTCCACACTTGCATTGTGCTCTACCAATTCATCTGTTGTTTTAGCTAAATGCATTTCAAGGTTGTCACTGGTAGGACATCATCAGATTCTTCATGAACTTCATCCATAGATAGAAAGTAGTTACCCATGCTTGAAGACTCAAACAAAATTTGAGCTTCAAGTGCTAAGGTCTCGATAACCACATATTTCACTTCCTTCTCAGGGAGTAGCCTCTTCATAATAGCTTTGACTGGAATCCTCGCCTCTGATAAATCCATGCTCAATTCACCACCAACATCCCTACATAAATTTTTCCTAAGAAGGATGCCATATGATGCTAGAACATTAGCTACCAAGACAGTCATCTTGATTCTTTTATCTGGAAAGGTTGCAAATGCAAATTGTGCATCTTTGATTTGCCCCAGTAGTGGTACTTGCTTATTCTCCATGGAGAATCATCTACCAAATGTCTTGGTCAATGTGAGACCAAGGGACTCAGCCACTTTAGCAAGCATGACATTATCTGAAGCTCCAGAGTCAATGATGCAATTATTCAGCTGATGTCTATTTATTAGCAATGAGACATAAAAGGGTTCAGTCCTACCAAGAGCAGCAAGAGGGGTAATGACAAGATTGTTCCTAGTGGGTGTGTTCTTGGGTGGATCATGCGTCACTTTGAGAATTGCTTATTTAATAGGGACATTCTAACTTTTAACACACTGAACCAATTTATCTAATTGCTCAGGATGGGACTGCAGAAATTCAAATTCAGACATTTGAATTTTAATCTTTTTTACATGGTCAATGATATCAAATGTTAGAAACAAACCAAACATGGAGGATGAGAGTTCATCCTTTTGATTTTTGGAAGGGGGAGGACTAGACTACAAATTTGAATTTGAAGGCACAGGAATGTTAGGGGTACTTACCTTTCTAGTAGTCACCAGGTCCTTTGGCTGGAAGGGCAAAGTAGTCCCATGTTTAGCAATTAAAACTACTGGTTGAGGTTGCCCCTCTACCTTCTCTTTATCAACTTGTTAAGTTGATTGATTCTTGGACTAGGTGAATATATCATATGATCCCTCAACTACATTACCTTCACTTCTAAGTTCATCTTGATAATTTAGGAAACTGATATTGGAGTCACTAGCTTATTCTTTTTCTTCCTCAGTGAAGAGATTAGTGTCATCTTTAGGACTCAACTCGGGCTGGAATGAGAAATTTGATTCACCTTCAAGATATCTAACTATTGAGTTAGTTGGAGGTGCTTCAATGGCAAGGTTATTCCTCTGAGGGGGAGGAAGATGATTGGTTTGTACTTGGTTTCTGGTAGCATGGCCCTGATAGGACTAATTAAGGAATGTCCTCCTTGGTACATCTCTATAGGAAGGAGCAAATGACATTCCTTATGCCATTTTTTTTTAGGGCCAGTAATTTATTTTCTAACTTCTACACCATTGGATCAATGGTGGTTGAAGGGAAGTATTCAGAGGAAGAAGAAGATTTACCTCTATTTGGATCTCTCTTTATCTTTCCTGCTAAGATAAGGTCATCTTCAATCTTGGTAGCCAAATTTTGAGTAGACTTGAGATCTATGTGGCTAGCTCTTCTTATAAAAAAACTCACTTCAGGTAGTTGTGAGTTGATGAAGAAGCATTTGAGGTTTTTAGGGGTCAGCTAAATAATAGCAGGAATTCAGTTCCTTAGCTTATCAAACTTTGCTATGAAATCCCTCATAGGCTCATGAGGTTCCTTCCTCATCCATGTGAGTTAGGCTAACAAGGCATGTGCATCTTTTGTAGGCTTGAATCTGGCTTCAAATTTGGCTTTGAGTGTGTCCCAATCAGTTATTGATCTAACTTGTAGATGGTAAAACTAGTCTGTAGCAGTACCTTGCAACATTTCCATGAAAATCCTAACTGCCACATCTTTAAACTATATGCCTATCATGCCACAGGCTATGGTGAAGGCTATAACATGTTCATTAGGATGAAATTTTCTATCACCAAAGAATTTTGGGAAATTCTTTCTTGAGTTGCATGGAAGTTCATGTAGGGGTGGAGTCAAATTTAGTGGGCCAAAAGAGTTACCCCATGGGCCTTAAACTGCCATGATTGGATTATTGAAAGTAGGGATAACAAATTTGGATGGAATTTGGATAGGCAAAGCTCTACTAATAGTAGGAAAATTAGCTCTACCTTGTGTTGGTGTCTTGGTACGGGTAGGAGGGACACTCCTGGATCATTGAACTTGAAGTTGGGGAGAAAGTAAATTAAAATTTCTTTGCTATGCCAACTCAAAGATAGGGTCAATAACACCTTGAACTCTCTAGTTTTTGGTATAGCATGGAGTTTCCAGATTGTGAATAAAAAATGGAAAAGGATTGGTCTTACTTTAATTTGAAGCTTGAGGCTTCAAACTACTTGTCCTTCCCCAGTGGAGTTGCCAAAAAACTATTGGGTGAATATTTTGTCACAAGCATACTGATGAGCAAAATAGGTCTAATCATCCACAACAAGGGAGATTGGTCATCCAAAGTTGTAGTTTTACCACATCTAAAGGGGAAAAATATCTCCTCTCATCAAGTGGAGGTTCCCTATAGGTATAAAGGGGGTTTTATATATATATATATATATATATATATATATATATATATATATATATATATATATATATATATATATATATATAAGCTGAAAATAACACTCAAGGGTAGAATAAACCATCTATCTCTCTTTTTTTAGAGATGATGCTCACATATCAAAGGAGAAATCTAGGGTGATTGGTGAAGGTGCTTCTCTTCTTTTAGAAGTAACATTCAACCAAGAGCCAAATCCCTTCCTAGATAGTATAAATCTTGGTGAAATGATAGAAGGCACTTCTCTTCTTTTAGGAGTGTTTGTTCTTGCAAACAACAGGAATCTTTCTAGTAACAAGTGACTGGTAATAGAGTATAAAGTGACCAGTAAACTAATATGTAGAACAAAGTCCCCACCTTAACTACCCAAGAGTGAGGTATGAAGAGCAATGGGGGCACAAAGTTGTCCCAAGGTCCTTTACATACAAATAGAAAATAAACACACACTAAAGACAACTATGGTAGCACAAAGACTGGAAGTAGTTGGCTTCAAGACACCTTCCTTATCACTCCCACTAGCTCTACTTGTTAAATTGCATAAACAAGAATACATTTAGGAAATAGACATAAGAATAATCTCCTAGAATGATACAAGCTATAACAGCATAAAGTCTGAAAGTAACTTGCTCTCTGATTCAAACAAAGAAATATGATAAACAATCTGAGCTCAAAGTCTAAGTGATGCCTTTCAATTTGGGTAGAGTTTTACTTATGTGGTCAAAAATATCCCCTTTAAAATAAACCAAGAGATTAAAATATATAGAGGCCTAAGGGAAGCTTGGCACTTTTTCCCATGGAGCAACCCATGTTGTGCATTAATGCCTTGGATGCTTTTTTGGTTTTGTTAGGGAGGGCCATGTTGGAATAGGGTATATGCCTTAATTGTGGTGTGTTGATTCATCTCCAATGTCTACTCTTGAGCCTGAATCACTCATTTCATCACCTGCTATCTATGGAACTATCTTCTCTACCTTTACTCCAAAGGGGACAAGCACGCTACACTTTTAATGCTGGCAGGCCCCAAATACCTACATGGCAAACTGTTCCACCTACTAGGAATAACTCCTACTGAGATTTCCCTCTTTGTCTCTTCTTCCTTTGGCCCTAGCCTTAAGGTCCTTGAATGCATTTGGGTCCATGTTTTAAGCTTGAAAAGATCAATAGACACTTCATTACAACAATTTTGGCATTCATGGGTCCTTCCTCATTTGAAGGTTAATGGCTAGCCAGTCATCTTAAATTTGACATTTACAAGCCTGTCATTCTCCTTAGCAACTTCTTTGTGTCTTTCTTGCTTGCTATGGTTGCTTTCTACTATGATATAGGTGAGGACCTATGGCAGTACCTATAGCTTTGAAATAAGTTTATCATAATAAGCTTTGAAACTTGTTATAGACTGGAAGCACGGATGCAGACACTTGGCAGCTTCCAATGAGTTGGGATGGGACATGTGGAAAGTTCCACTTCTTTAAAACTCATTAGAGACTATTGTCTCAGCATGTGACACTTGGTAGTGTCCACTATGCTTTGGGGCTTGACCCTTCCCGAAGGGAACTTGCCCTTCAAGATTTTGAAATGGGTCTGATTCTAAGTGTTGAGTGTCCCCCTGCAAGGGTACCTACCCTTTAGGATCATTTAGGTGGCCTTTGGGCTTTAATTCTTTCAAAGTACTTCTCATCTCTTTATTTACTTTAGACAAAATGTCTGAAGAAATTCCTTCAGACAATTTGTCTGAAGGAAACCTTTCCTTGGCTCTATGTCTTTGTATTTAAGAGTGTTCCATCTTTGACACGTGGCACCTTCTACCACTTTTAACAAATGACACGTGGTAGCTTCTGCTAGAATAGGTGAGGACACGTGGAAGCATCTACCTAATTCATAGGAGATTTTAGAAACCTTTGAGATTCTTGTGGGAGATGGCATGTGGCAACTTTTTTTGGACTCTAGAAATACTTACAGAAGCAATCAAGACTCATTTTTGATTCACACAGATGATGACATTTGTCAACTTCCATCGATTCTTACCAGGGACACGTGGCATCTTCTGCTACATCATATTGAAACTTTCTACTATTGACAGTTGGCACTTTTTGCTCTCAGGCTTTTATAACACCATAGAAATGTTTGGGGCTCAATTGGGTTCTTATAGATGATGACACTTGTTGCATTCTATTTGTTTTAGTCATTCACCTGGGACCCACCACAGTCCTTGCTCAATACAGTGAGATGAAAGGAAGAGATTTTGAATAATGACACTTGGAGGCTTTCAACAAGCTTTTAAAAGGGACACGTGGTAGTATCCACCACTTTTTATAAATAAAGCATAATGTGTCTCGATAGGTGACACTTGGCAGCATCTACTGGATTTTGAGAGAAGCTTTAGGAGAAACTTGAATTTGATGTCTACAAGGACGTTGCTAGTTGCTTGGAATTTCCCTTCTACAGAGTTCATAGGTTTAGGCCGTGAAGTCCGTAGAAACAAACCTTCCTACAGAGTCCGTAGAAAACCTATGGAGTCCGTTGATTTTTTGAAAAGATTGAAGAATGAAGAATTTGAAGACTCATACCAATTTTTTGAGAAGGGAAGAGATAATTTGGGCTATGCAAGGCCAAAATAGCTCGTAGGTTGTCCCAAAAAGGATTGACATTTTTTGGGGACAATAGTATTTATGGCTATCTTGATGAAAAGAGGTGGATCAAAAGAGTATTTCATCATTAATCATGTCCTCTTCAAGGAATTCAATGGAAGGTTTGGAAGGACACATATATTCAATGGTATTAACATTTATTGGTTGAGAATCAATAGAAGGTGGTTCTTCATCTAAAGAATATGGATATTCAATCTTTTGGAGTTGTTGCATAAGGAATTTATGATGATAAGGTGAATTGAAAACCAACTCCATGAGAGGAATTTTACATGGCATAGAGTTAAGTTCTTCTAATAAATTCCAATGAGATTTAGAAGAGGAGCCAAGAGGTTTAGAAGAAGGAAAATTAGACTTTGGAGGAATAGATGTGGTTGGAGGATCAAAAGGAGGAAGTTGTTCCTCAAGTACTTCTAAATCAATATTGATAGTGGTAGTACATTTAAACAATTTTTATTCCAAAGAAGGTTTCTTATGCTTGGTCACAAGATCTTTATGTGTTGGCTTCTTATGTTAATTAACCTTAGCCATATTGACATATTGAGAGTTGTTAAGGTATTAATCATAATCAACATCAATTGTAAAAACATCCTTAGAAGTTGATTGGTTATTATTATTATTATTATTATTATTATTATTATTATTATTATTATTATTATTATTATTATTATTATTATTATTATTATTAGATGTATAGGATTTAGAGGGTTGTCATTTTTGAAAAGCATTAGTGTATTCTTGATGATGGCTCTTAATCATGGCTTCATGGTCAAATGAATCACCAATCATAAATGAAATAACATATTTATCAATCCCTCTACCAGACTCATGAGAATGCCTAATATTTTCATGAAACCAATAAAATAGATTGGGATCATACCATTTAGGAGAAGCATTAGGATATATGAAAGGTTTATAAAGAGGTAAAAATTATCTCATTTGATGAACCAAAAGAGGCATGTGAGAAAATGAACATCATTTTTGGCAACACTAGGTTTGGTTTGAGATGTGTTACTAGTGATAACATTGAATGTTTGGAAAGATCCTTTAAGGTTTTTAGAATTAGGTTCAAATTGCTTCATAATAAAATCTTATCATTTAGCTTGGTCAAGAGCTTCATTAAGAGTTTGAGGAGTAAAGGTTCAAACCTTATGTTGAAGAGTAGGGGTTAAAGATATGATAAAGAGTTTGAATATGTTATCATTAGAAATATTATGATTGGATTTATGAGCTAAGGATTTCCATCTTTTAATAAAGTCATGAGCTAATTCATTAGGAGATTGTTTAGCATTTATGAAATGGCTAAGATATTTTTCAGGAAGATGAGTACAATGAAACTCTTTAACTAAAGGATTGACCAAATATTCAAGTTGCCAAATAGAATGTTGAGGTAATTGATTATACCATTCTAATACATCACTAGTGAAGGTTTTGACTAATATTTTATTAGTGGAAAATGTATTAGTTTGGATCCACTCTTTGTAGAGATTACCGAAGGCTTTAAGAAATGAGGTGGGGTCTTTAGTCCCATCATATTTAATAGTTGGTGATATGTTACCAATGTTAATAGATATAATAAAAGGAGATAAAGGCTCATTTTAGATAGTTTGAAGCATTTTGTTATTAATTATTGGTTGAGGAATAATGTTACCTAAGGCATCTCTAAGAGGTGGAGGAATGTAATTAGGATTAGCTTGAGAATTCATGATTGGAGGTTAATTAGCCACATTGATCAAATATTGTTGAAGTTGCATCATTTGATTGGTATTAGAGTTTTGCAAAATTTTCATTTATTGAATCATTTGAGCTAGTAATTGAGTTGTATCAGGTGGTGGGTTTATGTTGGTAGGAACATTTCCCACATTGGTATTGGAGGGAATATTAGAAGAAGAGTTATTAGTGGTATTATTAAATAAATTTGAGTCAATCACTCCCACATTAGTTTGAATATTTTGAGAAGGTTCTTGGTAGGTGTAGAAAGGATTGGACCCATCAACCTCATCTTGAGGTGTTATTTGAACCATGTTGAAATTTGTTGATGAAGGAGGAGAATAGGTTCCCCAAGAGTGATGGTATTCTTGGGAGGTAAATAAAGAGAGAAATGAACACCCCATATAGGATCTAAAAGGATTAAGACTAATAAAAAATATTCTAATAAGGGACCTCATTTTGATCAAAGAGAAATGAACAAGATGTAGATCAGAAAGGATGAAGAACTAAGATAAAAATAAAGGGAAGCAAAAAATAAATCTAGGTCAACCAGGTCAACCTAGTGGAAAAACTAGACCTACAGACTGTGTTAGGTCAACTAGGTCAACCTAGTGTAGTGAACATAAGCAATATAAATAGTTTGGGATAGTTCAGAGTCAAGCTGGTTGATGTAGTATAGTAGATAGGGAAAGGGAAAGGATTGCTAATAAGATGAGAAATAAAATAAGGTATTCCTGTAGCCATTCTATAAAAGTAGATACTAAAATGAAATACATAGTCAATTAAATTGATGCTAGCCAACCCAATTGGTACACATAAACACATTGTAATTTTGAAAGAAAAGTATAGAGTAGAGTGAAATAGAGAAAATAAGAACTGACCTTGGTTTTTTGGAGATGAAAATAGAGAAAATAATTGACATATAACCTTGGAGAGAATTGGTCCAATCTATAAAATTGGGTTGAGTTGGTCGACTAGGTGAGACAAGAACCTACTATAAAAGCTAAAAAAGTGTGCTAAGTTAACCTGGTTGACCTAGTTGATTACAATGAAAATCTATAATTTTGGAATATGGAACCTACACTATGAATCCTAAATAAGAACCTTCTACAAAGTGGCTCTAAATGTTCTAGATCAACTTGGTTGACCTAGTAGGCTAAATAGAAAGTCTACAAAGTGATAAAAATGTATGTTAGGTCAAACTGGTTGATCCAATTGCTTATTTATACACATAAATAAAAATAGTTGGGTCAATAAAATTGAGACATCAAGTCAAAACATATGATAAACAAGATGACAAAAGAATAAATAAGTGAAATAAACCTTATAAGGGTTTGATTTCACATTGATTTCACTAGAATGTATGCAATTAGAATTACATGGTGCACATACATCAATCCTAGATCAGATAAGATAGATCACACCTACATTTTTGATTGGGGTACACACTTATTGAGTGAGAGCATGACCAATATGAGGATCCACTAGACCTGATTAGGGGATCACTTGTATCATCTATCACAACACATCATGCTAGGCAGGGTTCTAAAGCCTACAGTCTAACATAATCACACAACCCTAAAAGAGTCATAGGGTTTCTATATTCACTTATGATAATAAACAAGAAATTAAACTAATCTAACAAAAATAAAGTAAACTAATCTAGTGCTCACCAAAGCTTGTGGCACAAAGTAAGGGGTTAAATGCAAAGCAATCAAATACATGTGTAGGGAACTTCAAATAAATTAAGTATGAGTAACACCATAATACATGTAATATGAGGATGAATATTATTTGAGCCAACACTTATGCTAGTTCTATCTACTAAAAGAGAGGAGAACAAAGTTAGAATATACTTACTTGAATGTGAACCCAGTGTGACTTAATCTCTCCCTTGGCCAATGGGGGTTCATAAGAGGTTGTTTGGTTTGTAAGGATAAATTTTTTAGGCCAAAGCATCCAAGACCTATACACAAGAATAATATTCTCCAAATAAGAAAACTAAGATAAGGCTCCTCAAGTAGAATGATGGAAGATCAAATTGTGAAGAAGCACAAGTGAATAATAACTCCTAATTACCTTCATATGAAAATGACCAAAATGACCTTGTATATATAGGAGTATCTAACCTAAAAATCACTTAGACATATCAATTGTGGTAAGTTGACTAGGTCAACATACAACATCATCAGGCTAATGCCTAAATTTTATGCTAGGTCGACCAGATGGAAACTAGGCCCAAAGAGCCAAAGTGACCCTAGACTATACTAAGTTGACTAGGTTGACCTAGCTTACATGTGAAAAAGGGTACTAAGCAAGGGAAAGAAGGATATAAAGAGGAAAATAATAGATGAATGTGCAAATAAGGAAAGATAGCTTAGGGAAAGATTTTAGGAGTTGAATGGATAGGGAATAATATGGTAATAAGGGACAACAATCTTGCAAAACACCAAAGGTCTACCCACCCTTTTCTTGGTGCACCCCTTAAAGCATGCACTTAGAGAGATTGAGTCACGATGGGTTCTTATAAGATGTAAATCATCAATAATTAATAAAAGTGTGAAAATATTATGTGTATACACTAATGATCTACATTATTTATATGAGTCTTTGCATCCTTTACATGGATCTTTATATCCTTTGAAATATTTCATCAATTTAGTGTTCATTCATGTAAATTTGGTAAAATAATCTATATATTTACTTAAATTCATGCAAAGATAGGTGAATTAACCCATTATTTACATATATTAAGGGTTATTTTGGTCATATTTACAAAGTTAGGGGTATAAATTTATTAAAGAATTAGAATATTTATGAAGAGATCACTCTCTAACATATTGCTAGTACTGGATCTAGATGTTTAAGAACTCAATTTCTCTATTTCATTTGGACTTAAGTAAATTTTTACATAAATTTTTACTAAAATAGTTTGACACTCTTGGATTATTAGATAAGGCATAAACACACTTTGATTTATTTATTTAACATTAATCTTTGAAGGTTGGCATACATGATTGATAATATTTATGTAGGTTTTGATAAATTTGAGGTTTTGTAGTTTAGATCCTCAAATATTAGGGTAGAGTTGCTTGATCTAAGACTTTCTATCAAAGATTCACTGATCTTTGCAACATTTTTCATTTGTGAGGTCATATTTAGAGATACTTGTGATTTAGTAGTCATCTTTCATCCTATAATTGCCTAAAATTAGAACCAAATCCCGATCTAAAGCTAAGACCCCTTTAGCATCCTTAAAAACCCATAAAAAGGTGATAGTAGATAGAGGTAGATGTAGAAAGTCCAAGACCTAGCTAGATTTCCCATCTAACTAAAATTTTCAACCCCTGATACCAAATCCAATCATGGCATGGTTATTTGGATCATCCATTAATGTCCCTAGGCCCATGCGTGATCTACCTAGGAATCTAGAAAAGAATCTACCCCTCTTTATCCCCACTAGGAGAGTGACAACAAAAGAGTATGTGAAGTCATTTAAGGCATATTTAAGGCTACTCAATGTGATTAATAAGGATGTGGCATGCCACCTTTTTCCCTTCACCTTTATGGATGCAACTTATGATTGGTTACTTAACTACCCAAAGATTCCATCACAAGATGGGGTTAATTTAACAATACATTTATTGCCCAATTTAGAAGGTTAGTTAGTCTAGGAGTAGTATACCAATAGTTTTCCACCCTAAAAAGGGACCCAAAAGAACCAATCAGGACATTCAATGCTAGGTTAAAAAATATGTACACCCTATCATCCCCATCATATAATCTTGTAGATGATTTAGCTTTAGAAATATAAAAGAACACTTTGGACCCAATGATAGTTATCTTGTTTAGGATAGACTTGGGTATTGACATGGTACCTTTAGCCTATGTTGAGACTATTCATATTGAAAATAAAATACACCTACAAGGGCACCCTACCTTTTCCATACCAAACTTTGATCTAAATCTACCAGTGCTAAATGGCATCCCTAATGTGAATCAAAACTAGCCTACATTAAAGTAATTATTAGTTCTTAACTAGTTGTCTTTGAGTCGTGTTTCACCTAACCAACAAATTGGATTCATCAACGAAGCAAATTCCAAATCACACCCCCAAAATAATCAAGCAATAGTTCCTATAAACAACACCAATGTCCATTCTACCACTCATAACAAGAGCCCAGAACCTCCAAAGGGAGAGTTAGGCTCAATCCAAAAATTTGTCCAAAAGCTCATGAATGATTTCTTATATCTCAATAAGAAATTGGGTAACACTACCGAGAGCTCCAAAAAAAATTATAATTTCCAAAGATACAATAGAACTTTTAATAGACCTAGCAATAATAGTGATCCCCTTTTGAGTAAATTTCTTGACGTTAACTTTTGTGAGATGGCTTGCTAACTAGTGCTAAGTGCACAATATATATAGACATGGATAAATTGACTATGTTGAGTTATACCATACATTTGAAGCCATAAAAATCCAAATGGAGGGATTCAACATGAATCCCACTAATCAAAATAATGTTAAAAGTTTTGATAACTCTAATGATGCCTCTAGAGTACCTAAATTAGTCTTCATCATTAATACTTATGACTTTTCCAAACAAGATGAGAATAAACCTAAAGATAACATTGAAGAGGTATATGCTCTCTAGTAGTACCAAAGTATCAATTATGCCTTGAGAATCAAAGGCCAAAACCCACCTCTAAAAACTTCCACCCCCACCTAATAAATTAGATACTTTTGATGGCAGGATAGGTAATAACCCTCCACACCCCAAAGGTAAGGAGAACCAACTAGCAATGGAAGCTCCATGCACAACATAAAAAGGTGGATACAACATAGTAGAGGATGTGAAGATGATCAAGGTAAATATAATGTTGCATTAGCGCATACAATCACTAAATAACATGATTTTCTATTAAAATCCTTATATGAAAATATTAAATCCATCAAGGCTAAACAAGCTCATGTTAACATGGTGATGTATAAGAGTAAGTATGAAGTTTCACCATTCTTGTTAACTATTAGAATATTTGGTAAGAACCTCCATAATTGCTTACTTGATTTTGGTACTTTAGCTAATATTATACCTCTATTAATTTGTGAAAAATGGGGCTAAACCCAATAAAATCTAAAAAGGTAGTGGTATAGTTAGATAAGTCAAGAGTGAAGGTAACTAGTGAATTTTTTTATATCCATATGCAGCTAGCTCATGAGCCTCAAGTACAACAATTCATCAATATTCAATTCATTGATATACTAGAAGCCTATGGATTATTACTAAGACATGATTAGACTAAATATTTGAATGGATACTATTTTGCTAAAATTTGTCTATTTCAAGTCGAAAGAAAATAAAGAAGAAGGATAGGGACAAGTGATTAAAATGAACCCAAATTGGTCTACACACCGTATCTAGACATTGTGAGCACTCCTCTTTGGTGGGGGAGGACTACCTGAAAGTAAGAAAGTACTACCAAAAAATGTTTGTTAGTAGATATTTAAGTGGGTTTCCAAGCTATGCACTTGTTTTAGGAAGTATAAAATTTCCTTGGAGGTGACAACCCACTTTTGAGAGATAAAAGAGTAATAAATAACTAAAAGAGATATAAATTGAGAATAAAAGAGAGATAATGTTACCATTATTCACAACCTAAGTATAGTAGAAAGTAACAAAGTGTAGGTGGTATGTTCTATTTATATTTTAAAAGTTATTTAGGTAGGTTTTAGAAGAGTTAGGAAATCCATAGTTATCAATGTCAGTTATGCTATCAAGGTTGGTAAGGGTGTGATCGATATTGGTTATGCTATCAAAGTCAGTGGGGGAAGGTAACCAATGTCGGTTAGGCTACTAAGGCCAGTAGGGGAAATAATTGCCTAAGAGCTTGCAAAAGATTTTTTTAGGTCTGAGAAATGGTTTTGGTTAGGTTTAGAGGGTTGGGGGAAAGTTAGAAAGAGAGAGGGTATTATTAGGGTGGATCTAGTCATAGTTTTGGTGTGTTGGAATAAGGAGAAACAAGTAAGGAGGCTTTATAACTCCATGAGGGTTCGGTCAAGGATGTGTAAAGTAATGAATATTAAATATAAGGTGATTGTAATTTAACTACTTAAAATACCTACAAAATAAGTGATGTACTTAGTTGTAGTGGTGACTGAATGATAAGTGCCAAATGGATGGCCTGTATTAGGTGGTCTGAACTGATGCCTCAAATGGAGAAAACAAGCAGGTGTTACTAGTTCTCAAGATCTTAGTTCTTTATCTAGGTTAAATTATCCAAGATAAAAGTAATCCAAAATGCCAAAATTTGAATTCAAAAAGCTTAGATGCAAATAAGAATCAGTTTTCTTGATTTATGCTAACCTAAATATCAGTTTGGAGTTTGGCTTATATAACTGATGTCAGTGATCTTACTAACATCAACTATGGGTTGACTGATGTTATTAGCCTTAGAATAGGTAAAAATACTATCTTTATCCTATTTTCTATTTCTCCTCGTGCCAAGTGTGGTACCTATTAAAAATTTGTAAAAATAGGAGGTTAAGAAGGATGCAGTTGGTTAGGAATTTAGTTTTGAAGTGAGAATAAGTCTTGGGTAGTTAGGATGAGGGGACTAGGTCTTGAGGTGACTCATCAAGTGAGAATTAGTCTTAGGATGAGATGGATAGATAAGGTAGCAAAATTAGTTTTTAATTAACTTAATTAAGTATTTTAAATTAATTAAATGTGTGAGGGGCAAAATCATAGGTTAGGGAGGCTAATTATTATTATTGAAAATGGGCTTAAGGGGGGTTTTAACATAAGGAGTTATGCATGTGTGTGACATAATTTTGGTGTCTAAATTTGCCCCCTTTTATCTTATAATTTGCACTGATAAGTTACAAGACAAAAATAGGAGTTATATTCTCCAAGTATTAGATGAGGTATCCCCCCTCAAAATAGGAATTAATGGAGGAAAAACTAGAATCAGGTACTAGTTTGACAAAATGGTAATTGGGTGAGTGGAGGAGAACATGTTATCACTACTTATGCATATACTACTATGAGATATAGTAGATAAAGTCAATATTAGGTAAGTTTGAGGAGGACTTAGATAGAAATAACAAAAGCATAGCTTGTAAGTGATAGTTGATAAGGTCAAAACAATCAAAGTTGTAGCTCTAATGGTCTATGTGTGCTAGGTATTCAAGGTAGGAAGTGCCCTTAGGAAACATAAAAAGGTTATAGGTGATAGGATGAGCTTGGTCACCATCTAAAACACCTAATATACATGTGTGTGTATAATAGCTAACTATAACAAAATAGCATAAGTGGTCACTAAAATCAATGCAAGGGTGGTGTAAAAGGGTCAATGAGTGAGGAGATATTCATGATCTCTAATAAAAGTCATCATGGGTGGAGATTTAAGTGATATATAAGGGTGGTTATCATGGCTGGGGAGATATATATGATCTCTAATTTGGTGGTCATGGTCAAGGAGATATACATGATCTCTAAATTACCCTAGATTATGGGGAGAGTCTAAAAAGTTGGGGTTGTTAGTGAAAACATTAATTCAATGATGTTGATGTCAGTGACATCACCAATGTCAATAATAAATAATGTTGATTTTGGGGGCTTAGGGAAAAGTTACTGATATCAATTGGCTTAATTACCAATGTCAATGGATTAGGTCAAGTATGCTAACATTGGTGGGTGACCAAATGCGATAAAATGGGGTTTGGCAGCCCACAAAACTCATTTAAAACATTTGATTGGAGAAAAAGAGAGCTCTAAATACAATTGAGATGGCAGAGTGAGGAGAGGACCTAGTGAGAGGTGTGCCACCATAAGAGCCAGCTATGTTAGCTCAGATGAGATGGAGAGATGAGGTAAGAGCCTTTATGATTTAGTTTTGAATGTGAATTGGTTAGTTTTCTTTGGTAGGTTAATTTTAGAGTTGGGGGAAGAAAATGTTATTAGAGGGATATAAAATGGGGTGGGGTAGGTATAGGTGAATTTAAGAGGGATTTGGGGTAGGTTTTTAGGTCAAAATTATATTTTAGGGGATAGGTCATGTGGCCCTAGGGCTGAACTAGTCGTCAACATTGGTGGGGTTTGCTAATGTCAATTGATAAGGCACTGATGTCGACAAGTTTTTATCGATGTCATTCGACACTAAGCACTGATATCAGCTGACTAGACTGACATCAATGAGTATGAAGGACCCACAAATAGGAAAAAAGTTCAAATTTTAATCCCTAATTAAAGTAGTCAACTAACCTAATGGTTGAGATAGCCTTAAAAGACCCTGTGTCAACTAAGTGCTACTTACATATCCCAGTTAAGGGCCTCAATCTAATGTAGTTCTCCCAGACCCTAAGGAAAAATATCTAAGGTATGGTTAAAAGTGTGTTAGGGGAAATTGGTAAAAAAGATAGGTTGAGATAGGTTAGGAGACTTAGGGCTTAAAATATAGGGCATAGGGTTGAGGGTCATGGATATAGGCTATGAGGCCTAGAGTTATGATAGGTAGTTAGGCCTAGGGTAGAGAGAGAAGTAGTAAAGCCTAGGGTAAAGAGAGAAGAGGTAGTGAAGCCTAGGGTAGAGAGAGAAGAGGCAATGAATCCTAGGGTAGAGAGAGAGGTAGTGAAGCCTAGGGTAGAGAGAGAAGAGGCAGTGAAGCCTAAGGTAGAGAGAGAAGTAGTGAATCTTAGGGTAGAGAGAGAGGTAGTAAATCCTAGGGTAGAGAGGAAAGAGTAGGTTAGATAGTTAGGTGGCTATATGGTTGAGCTAACCTCAAAATACCCCATGTTGAATGAGTGCTAGCTACATAGATCTGTAGAGGGCCTCAAACAAATGTAGTGCTCCCAAAAAGTAGGGAAAAAGGTGGTGATAGATTATATTAGAAAGTATGTGACTTGAGTTGTGTGTGTATGGATACAAGTGAGGCTAGAGTTGACATTATGGGATCACCTACTAAGGCTGTTGATGTTGATGAGGAGGGATGTCACCCCAAATGAGTGGGATCATATGATAGCTATGGGGTTAAGAGGATTGTGATGATAACACTGATCGAGAGGTGGGATCACACCACCAACACTTTCCATTTACCAACCAAAGAGTTGATAGTGACCTAGGAGGATGTATAAAAGATATTATGGTTGTTAATCTAGGGTGAGGATCTCTTCTAATGCTTAAGAGAGGAACATGATATGAATATGATGGTTTTATTTGGTGAGCATGTTAGCGAGGTGATCTATCATTTAGTGAGTTTCACTTAAGAGTCATTGTATATGGCTGATCAGGAGTAGTATCAACTGAGCATCCTAATGATGATAGGGATCATAGTGTATGCATTACCAAATGTAGATGGTGAGAGATTTTTGAGTGCATTGATGGGTGTTATGGCACAGATGGATGAGCAAAAATTTATTTTTGCATGGGGACCAATGTTTTTGGCATAGTTATATAGAGAGATGTGGGGTTTGAGACTACGATGGTGATACATTTTATGTGTTCAGCATATACTTCACTATTGGGTATGTGAGAATTTATGGTGACATGACCATTAGGGTTACCTACCATGATTCTAGTCAGCTTCAAGGTGGGTTTTAGATGGTGGAGAGATAATATGGCATTGGCCTAAGTAGATAAGGTAGTGTGTGACATTGCTTATTATAGGCACATGATAGAGGGATTGATCCCTGTAGATAATTTTTGGATACCCTACCTGATGCACCCTTCCTTCAAAGGATAGGGAGAATAACTAGTTAGATTGTTCATCTCACTATGGGTTAGAGGGAGATGAACTGATGAACTAGAGATGGTACCCATGGCACAGGTTAGGAGGTAGTTCATCCTTCTACATGATGTATGGCATGCCTTCCTTGATATATGAGAGATGATATAGAGGCACCCTTACCTTTGCCTTAGGAGATAGATAGACTAGATTTTGATGAGCTATTAGTAAGGCCAAGTTTAGTTGATCTAGGGTGTACAATGGCATATATGGCTTGGTGGGAAAGAGGCCACCACTAGATTTATAGGGGTTGGTGAGAGAGAGAGATGTAGTCATACATGCATGGGATGCAACAATATAGGCCAGAGATATAATTTAGGCATATGTATTATCCTTATAAGGATAGGTGCTAACATTTTAGGGCTAGGTTGGGGCACTACAAGGCTAGGTCAGGGTGTTATAGGGTCAGGCTACTATACTGATAATAGAGATGGATAGTTTGAGAGTAATAGGTTAGGCTAATCTCCACCACCATAGGGACTATTATAGGTTGGGTCTTTAGTTAGTGTGATAGGAACACTATAGACCATATCTTTGGTGAGATATACTACTACCCTAGATGAGATTGCCTATTACAAGAGGGCCATCAAGGAGTTCCCATAGATTTAGAGGTATTTTGAGTTTAGAGATTAGGAAAGATCTATGACACATGCCATAGCTTCTAGCTCATGCAAACGTAGATGGGCAGAGAGTGGTGATGACATTACTTCTTGATAACCACATAGAGAGCCTCAAGGACTCTATGTACTAGATTTTGCATTTGTTATATATGTTATATGTACATTGTCCTAGGAGCTGAAGATGAGAGATGTATATTTTGAGAGAGATAATATTTGTAATGATGTATTGATGGACATGTATTCTGAGCATATATATATATATATATATATGAGATGTTTATTTATTATGATTTTGATGATGTTGATGTTGATGATTATTTAATATTATGTTAATTTTATTTTGATATTGATTTGGTCTAGCATGTCCCATATGTGTGATGGTATATGCATAGTTGGGTTGTTAGCTTCATCTTAACATTTTTCCATATTTGTGATGGCTTATGCTTAAAATAAATATGTTGGTTATGTTATTTTATTTCAACATTTTTCCATATTTGTGGTGGCGTATGCTTAAAATAAATGGAGTAGGATTGATATTGTTTGTATGACATTTTCATCTCAATGCAGAGATCGACACATGAATTGGATGGGAAAATAAAGAGGCATAATGCTCATCCACTAGCAAAATCAAGACCATGATCATAATAGAAATAGGCTCAATAATATGAGCCTCTTCCATGCTTTACATCATTGGAAAAATTTGTTTGTTAAACAAGTGTCATGTTCACCTTATGTTAAGTGAGTTCAAATTCCCTTGAAAGAATATGAGGGAAAAAGGGTAAAATGAGTGACAATGTTAGGGTAGCACAACCTTCAAAGCAGGGATGATATGCCCTTGTTGTGAATGACTTGAGAGATACTATAGGCAAGGCCATGACTTAAAGCTTTGTGTGTGTGTGTGTGTGTGTAAGATGATCAATGTAGGAAGCCTACAATGGGATTTTGTATGTGTTAAGGTCATGTGAAGCTGATCAATATGAGAAGTTATTGATTTATACTTTCCCTTTGAGAATAAAGCTTGGCTAGCCATACTTCAAGGGATTGGTCTAAGCATTTGTTTTTGAGTTTAAATAGTTATCCTTTAAGGGAGAAGTCTATTGATAGTATCAAAGAGAAGCTACGTAGTTATCCTTCAAGGGAACAATCTACATTGAGAATCATGACCTGAGAGTTGATAACTTGTGACATATCTTATTTGTTGTTTTATTGTTGTTGTTTTTTTTTTTTTTTTTTTGATTTTAGTCATGGACAAGTCTATAAAGGTTTAGTAGTTTTCCACATTGAGGACAAAACCATAGAACCTCATAAGTTAACTAAGTGTGTAGGAGTAAGGGTGAAGAGGAAGGGAGATGAATGTAATAGGGATGCTCAAGGGATGAGATTTAGTTAAACACTAGGTGAAGTTACGCTTGGTTAACAAAAGAATGATTGTAAGTGTAAGGTATTTAAAGACTCAAGTTCTAGCCTTCCTTTGAGAGAAGACAAGTGATAAGTTCTTGAGCCATACTTGTGAGTTATGATATAGGGTCCAAGTCAATTAGGAGAAAACTTACCCCATTTGCTTTTCTCCATGTTCATCACATATTGATTTTATTTTATGAGATCGCCAATATTGAAATCTTTCTCTTTGAGGTTTTTGTTATAAGCATGTTTGATATGCTCTTGATAGATTTGGAGATGATTGAGGGCTATGAGATGTTGCTCATCAAGTAATTGGAGTTGAGCCAAAAGTTCTTAGTGAAAGTCATCGTGAGTAAGCATGTCTTTTAGAGAAATGTGAAGAGAAGTAATCTAAACCTTAAGATAAAAAATATCCTCTATCCCATATACCAAGGAAAAAGTAGTAGCACCTATAGGGGTGTGAATGCTAGTGTAGTAAGCCCATAAACCAAAAGGAATGTGTGTGTGCCAATCCTTACATATATCATTGATTACCTTCATGAGAATTTTGTTCAATGTTTTGCTAGAAGCTTCTACCTATCTATTTACTTATGGATAGTATGATGATGAGAACCTTTATTTAATTCTAAATGTATCACAAAGACTTTGAATAGTCTTGTTTTTGAAATATTTTCCATTATCTGTTATAATTTTTTGAGGGACACTAAAATGATAGATGATGTGATGGTTAATAAAATCAACAATTTTTTCAGCCTTAGTGGAGATGAGAGGAATGACCTCAACCCACTTGGTGAAGTGTTTAGTGGTAGTAATGATAGAATGATAATGGAGGGATGAATGAGGGTTAATAATCCTAATTAAATCTAAGCCCCATTAGGAGAAGGGCTAGAAGTCTTTAGCAACTTGTAATGCATGACTTAGAATGTGAAGGAGGTTAGCATGTTATTCACACTTGACACAATGTTGAATATAATCACCAGAATCTTGATGGAGTGTTGGCCAATAATAGCTGAGTCAAATGATACACTTGTCAACTATGTGACCATTGAAATGTCCACCACAAATACCATTATGGACATCCTTAATATCAAAGGGAGTCTCAAATACTAGTGAGGCATTCAATAAAGAAACCATCAAAACCTCACTTGTAGAGAAGTCCCCCTAACATAGTGTAATGAGTGGCACATTTTGTGAAGGCATGTCTCCAATCATTAGAGAGATCAGGAGGGGTAATAGAAAAGGAAAGGTAATATTTGAGTTGCTTGTACCATAAGTCATGTGGGTTGGATGTTACATTTTTGAGAAAGAGGATGTTAGTTGATACACATAAGGGTAATGTTAAGCGATGCACGGTAACATAGTTTTTTGAGGAAGAGGATGAAGAGGGTATGTGTGAATCAAGTGAATCCATTGTGTTAGCAAACTTTTTTATAGATCAAGGAATAGTTTGTAAGAGATAAGAGTAAAATGATCATAAGAATGTATCTATATGATGTTTATACCACTACAGAATCTCATTTTTGCATAGGTAGGAACCATTAACCTTGTTAACCACTAGCTAAGAATCACCAAAAATGTTTATGGATTTGATACCTAGGAAAAGAGTTGTTTAAAGTCCTAAGATCAAAGCCTCATATTTAGCCATATTGTTAGTGCATTCAAAATCTAGTTTAAATGACAAAGGCATAGGCTCACCATCTAAAGGAATAAGAATTACCCCCACACCCCCACCATGTCAACATTTAGAACCATCAAATAACATCATCATTTGATAGGAGATGTCATCGATGGAGAGCATTACAATGGATTCATCAAGGAATTCAAGGTTTGAAGGTTGTTTGTCAAGTAAAGGGGTGGTAACTAACTAGTCAATGATTGTTTTCCCTTTGATAGACTTTTGTTGAATAAACTCCAAGTCAAATTTAGTAAGGAACATGAGCCATTGAGTGACATGTTGGTTATGATATGGCTTGGAATGCATGTATTTAAGGGGATCAATATGGATGACCACATAGGTTTTGTGATTTAGGAGATAATGACAAAGCATTAAGGTGGAAAATACCAATGCAAGGCAAAGTTTTTAAGTATGGGTATATCGAATCTAATAATCAATAAGTGTGTGTCTTATATAGTAAACCACCTATCCTCAATGTTGATCATCTTAATGTGCAATCATAAAACCTAGAGAATGGTCTATTGCAGAGATGTAAAGGTAGAAAGGCTAATTTTCCTTAGGTGGAATAAGAACTGATGGGGAAAGGAGATATTTTTTAAGTTCATCAAAAGCTTCCTAGAAATTTATATTCTAATTTAAGGAGACATCCTTTTTAAGGAGATAGTGAAAGGGTTGGAAATGATCTGACAACTAGGAGATGAAGTGGTGGATTGATTGAAATTTGCCTTATAGGCTGTAGATTTAATTGATATTAGTAGGTAGATGCATCTCTAGGATTTCTCTAACCTTAATAAGGTCAACCTCAATACCATAGAGAGAAATGATAAAACCTAAGAGCTTATCAAAAAGAAAACCCAAGACACATTTCATTAGGTTTAATAAAATGCTATATTGGAGGAGATGAGAGAATATGATTTTGAGAATCATCAAGTGATCTTAGTGAAGTTTATACTTATTGAGTAAGTCATCCACGTAATCTTTTATAATTTTATGTAGGATATCATGGAAGATATAAGTCATAACATGTTGATAGGTGTCAGTAGTGTTCTTTAGACCAAAAGGCATTACGTAATAATAAAAAGTCCACCATGGGGTAATGAAGGTTGTTTTGTGTTGATACTCATGAGTAATTAGGATTTGACTATATCTATAAAACCCATCTATAAGTGATAGCATCTAATGGCCGGCTATTAGATCAACAAGTTGGTTGATACTTAGCAATGGGAAGTCATATTTTGGATAAGTGAGGTTTAAGTCACAATATTTGGTGCAAATGTAGATTCCCCCAGTCATTTTTGGATAGGAACAATATTGGGAATCCATTATGGGTAGTTTATGGGTTAGATAAAGCTAACAAAAAGGAGGCATTGGAGGTCTTCTTTGAAAAGGAGAGTAATACAAGGATGCATGTTGCAAAGTTTTTACTTAACAAGTTTAGCATCTCTATTGGTGACAATGTTATGGGTGATGATAGAGGGTTCAATAATAGGCATGTAATTATAAGACCAAGTGAAGGCTTTTATATGGTTATTAATAAATTTGGCATAATCATCTTGCTCAAAGAAATCCAAAGATTGGCCAATCTTGAGGATGTGGTAGTTATCGTGAGAGGATAGAATGATGTCAATGGTTGATTCATTTAACATAGCTTGTGTTTCCAATGGGAGTGATCATTGGATATAGGAATCATCTACACCTATGTATGTGAGAATAGCTTCATCATTTTGACATCGGATAGTGTTAATAGTGGGATAATCTTCATCAATTATTTCAAGATGAATGAGAGGGACTTTGTTTTCTTACCCTGGATATAGGTGAGAGGCCCCAAATGGATGGTATTTATTGAAAAAAAATAAGAGGTATAGATACCTTTGATTTGGTAAGTGATGGTAGAGAAGAAAGTGGGGAAGGAAAGACTGGCTCTTTAATAATTAGTACATGGGAAACTTTGGTGAGTTTAGTTTATTCATCAAAACCCACTCTATGCCTCTTTTTGGCATTTTCAATGGTTGTTCTAGTAATATATTTAATAGGAGTATGGACACCCTACTCATAATGACCCAAACCAAATCCTTTCTAAGCACACCCATAGAGATAGGTGTGAGCAAATCTAGGGTTTCTCAGGAAAGAGAAGTCATAGGTAAATGGTTGTGGTGAAGAAGATGGATTGCTGATAGCGAGAGCCTAATCAATTCCCCCATATGTGAAATTAGTTCAAAGGGTATGGGGGCCATAAGGAATGACCATACTAGTGTGAGGATCATAATTTGGGTGCATGTGAAGCTTTTTATACTCTTATGGAGTATATAACATGTCAAGTGTCAACAAATGATATTCATCGAGTGACAAACATTGAAAAGTTTCCTCCATGGGATCCTTGTTGTGGATTTGTGTTGTCGGTATTTATGTAGCCAAGGGAGTGGAGCTTGTGGAAGCTTCAGAGGTATCATGTGGGGAAGATGATGTCTTTAATGGAATGAGAACATCATTAGGACTATAAGTCATGTTACATGTTTTAAATAGAGGTGGGTTAATGGGTATAACATGTACTTACCCATCATGCTCAAACTTGACATATCATTGAAAAGTTGAGGGTACACATGCCATAACACATATCTAAGGTTGTACAAGTATTATGTTATATTAAAACTCTCCTTATACAACATAGAAGAGTTTAAGAATTGTGTGGGGGCCTATATAGATATGTAAGATAATAGTGCCCACCATATTAGCTATGGTATCATTAAAGGAGCAAAGTACCACTTTGGTTTGAGATATGCAATTATCGAGAAGAGATATCTATTTGTAGGCATGGGTGGAAATAATATTAATACCAGCTCCCCCATCAATCATGACTTCTTGACATAAGTTTGATCAATATATGAAATAATAAAAATAGCAAAATCCTAATCTTTAGGGTGTTAAAGTGGAATTTATAATGTACTTAAGGAAATTAGGGAGATGGAATTAAGGGCACTGACCAAAGCTGCAAGAGGTTAGGGATCATCAAGTTGTACCTTAATCACTTGTAAGGCACTAATCAATGCTTGATGGTGTTGGGATGAGTTTTGGATTAACTCATATAAGGACATTTTCATAGGTTTTTGGTGAAGTTATTTCACCATTAAACATTGAATAACATCTAAAGTTGTTGGTTTTGGGACCCCTAAGATGAAAACCTTGGGATTTAGAGGAGTGTCTTTGGTGAAGGGATGATCCCAAGGAGTAGTGACCTTTTATTTACCTTTATCACTTTGGTTTTGTGACTGTGTGGCCACATTAACTGTGTTGATTTGAAATATAGGTGAAGGAGGTGAAAAAAGGGGTATGACCACATCTTGGGGTTTGAATTTAGGTGGAATAATAGGAGACATTATGGATGTAAGAGGTGTAATAATAGGAATGTTAATGGGAGTATAAACAAAGAGAGTGTCAACATCAAAGTGTTGTTGAATGACTACTATGAGGGCTCTATAATTCTTAGTATCATGTCTAGGTGATTGATGATATAAACACACTTGTGTATCATTAAACCAAGATGGCTTCATTTCAAAAGGACTATAAGGCTTAATGGGAGGAAGATTTATTATGGAAGATTATAACACTTGATGTAGGAAAAAGCTTTGAGAGCCTATGAGTAGGCTCAAATTTGTTATGGTAATAGGAGTGGACACCTTCTTTTGTTTACGAGTCATGAGAGTAATTTTGCATGGTGTCTTGTTTGTTGGTGGTAGAGTTACATGTTTTATTGACACTATCTTGGTGTTAGGTATCTTGGTATCAGATGTGAAAGGCTTAATAGGTGGCAAAGGTACTAGTAGAGGTAACTTAACCTTTTGTTTTGCTTGGGTCAGCAATACTCTAACTAAAGTATATTGGTGTGGTCCCAAAATTGATGGTAATGTTGAGGGTCTAAGAGGGAAGGATCGGTGAGATCTATGAAGTTTAACATTTTTTTAGTTCAAGATATGAAACTCCAACTTGTGTTTGAGGAGTGAAATCTAATTTCACCTGTGGATGAATTAAATTAGAAATGGGGCATACATCTAAGGGCTTGATCTACTTTAATGTAGTAGATGCGTATGAGGGTGAGGGTTCTGACATAGATGGATGAGCTTCTAGTGATTTTGGTAAAGAATCTCTAACTTTATCAAATACCTTAGGGTAAAGGGTAGTGATAAGGTTGGTGATAAAGGTCGACACTTATTGTGTTGGATAATGAGTTTTAAGCTAGTCATAAAGTGTTACATGATCTAGCTTCATGGAGTCAATAAATTCTAGACTTTTCACCAACTATGAGATGGGTTTAGATGATGTAGGTCTTACAGTTGCATCTTTAGAAGGCTAAGGTGTTTGAGAAAGAGGTAAATTATTGGTCTCTACTACTTTAGGCCAAAGATGAAAAAGAGATGCAACAAGGTCTTCTTCAACAGAGATCGGAGAAGGAGCATGGTCTTCTATGGGTAGAGGAGAGGTAGGAGAAGAGGATTCCTCAAGGGGGTAGAGCATAGGTATAATTTCTCCCTCAACATGTGGGTGAGGAATAGGTAAAGTATGATCCTTCATAGGTAAAAGAAGAGATAATAGTGGTACAATTAGAGTAGGCATAATAGGTCTCTCATCTAATGTGGGAGTAGATAATACTGACTCCTCTAGCTATAAAGATGGATTGGATGGGGTACTACTCTCTATCAGTGGAGGAGACATAGGTAAAGAGGGTTCCTCAAGAGGGTATAACATAGGAATGATGTTCCCTTCAACATATGGTTGAGGAATGAGTAAGGTGTGTTCTTCAAGTGGTAAGAGCATAGGTAATATTGGTGAAAATAAAACTAGCAATACTGGCTCTTTTCGTGGCAAAATAAGTGGTAAAGAAGGCTCTACCTCACATGGCAGTCAAATGGGTGAAATAGGCTCTTGTACTTAGGGAGGAAAAATGGGAAAAATAAATGCCATTGACTATGGGGGAGGAGTCAATAGAATGGGTGCCTCTTTTTGAGGGCAAGGTTGAACTAGAGTTAAAGGAAAGACCATATTAACAGTATGTATATTATCATCACTTGAGTTAGTTGTGGTCTGAACAATAATTTAATTGGGTGAATGGTTAAGAAAAGGTTATTTAAACACATCCATATTCTGATTAGTGAGTACATTAGGATTATCTAAAATGATATCACCCCTATCAATCATGTCTTGAACAATATTCTTGAATGTCTTACAATTATTAGAATGATTGCCTTTAACTTGGTGGTTGCCACAAAACTCATCCTCCTTATACCAAGTTGGAATAGGATGCGAGGTGTCAAATGGTATAGGAGGTTTGATTTTAGGAAGGGTTATGACACCTTGTTCCAATATTTTTTTCCAAAATGGATGTATATGACTCCCCAATGGGAGTGTATTATCATTGTTCATACCATTATTGGAATTGTTTGGTCAAATTTTGGGAAGTTGATTGGTTTATGGTTGTAGAAGAAGCTAACTTAATGAAAATCGCATTGGTGGAGCCTTTATATTTTTGGTTAGAAGAAGTTTTAAAAGAGGAGTCATTCAATTTGGAACTGGGGTTCCTACTACATAACTTGACTCTACCCTCATCTATAACTTGAATCTTGATTTTTTCATGCCATTGTAAAGGGCTCATCAAATGTATAGAAAGTTTATGCTAGAGTGTGGATGAGATGTGCTTAGCACATGCCCTTGAGAAGATCTTAATAATCTTAGGTTTGGGTATGGATAAGGAGAGTTGATTGATCAAACCTATCCAATTAGTGACAAAATCTATGATAGACTCATCATTAAACTGTCTTATTTGTTTGAGTTGGGTAAATAAGAAAAGTGAGTGATGAGTTATAGAGCTATACCAATGCAAGGCAACAACTAAAAGAGACATAAGGAGAGTGTGAAGTAGTAACACATCATCATGCCCTATTCATAACAAACATGTCTAAATACTTTCAAATGCTATTATGGGTCCTCTTTACTCTATAAATGAGTCAATTTAGGGAGTTCCCATTGGATTAGATAAGGGTGAATGCACACAAAAGGATGGATGGGTTAATTGCATATTTGATCATTAGATAATACATTCTTTGAACCAAAAAAAGATGTCTCTAGATTAGACATCTTGTCCATCAACATCTTAATGAGGTCTAGAGGGGTATTAGTCTGGGGGATACCTCCTAAGTTATAAGGAATCTAATAGGAAGCAAAGGAAGTGTATGACACAACTTGTTGAGGTTGTGTTGGGGTAACATAAGGATAATGAGTCATAGGCTGGGGGGTAGAAAGAAAAGGGGTTTGTCCCATTAGGTTAAAGACTATGCTTTGGTTGGATGTTGTTATTATAGATTGGGTTATTAGCATGGTGAGACTAGATGAAGGGTGAGTCATAACTCAAGTAATTATAAGTGCAAGATTAGATGGAATAGGTACCACCAAATTATAGAATGGGGTAAGACTCAACTGAACTACTTGTGATTGTGAAAGTAGGGAAGTCACACCAAGATTTAGGTGAGATTGTGCATTTAGCAATGCTAAAATTTAGACATTGTTTATGGTTGGGTTACTTGTCAAGGTGGTGGTTTGAGTAACCATGGGGAAAATAGTGGAGGTAGTTGAAATTGAAGTTGTCTCCATTAGAGAGGTTGACATACCATAGATTGGGTCACTCAAAGAATTATGGGTTCGGCTCATGGCAAGGTAATGCTAAAGGGTTGACACATTATGATAAAAAAATTTAGCAAAATCTTGATCTCCTTTAGGCATAATGGGAATTTGGGTAGGGCTAGGAGTATGCTATGTATCTAAATTATGCTCCATGATAGACTCAATAATAAGAGGGGAAGGTGGAAGTGGTTGTTGGCTTGTATAGTTAGTAATAATTTTGGCTTGAGCTCATGTCAATACCATGTAAGAGGAAGTATAAATAGTCTTCCTACTCTATATTAGTGATAAAATATGTAAAAACTAGGATTAAGTGTAGGTAAGTGGGTTGTTTTAGCTTGTTATTTTGATTAAATCAGAATTACATAGTCACCAATGTTAGTCACTTAATCAATGTTGGTAGTAGAAGCTTTTCGACATTGGTGGTATTAATTAATGTCGATAGCTAAAATATATCGATGTCAATATAGTTAATCAATGTCAATCGCTGTGATATCTTAAGAGATGGAAAATCTAAAGTTTTAGAAACCCAAAAGTATAAACTAGGTAAAATAGTGGATGTAAGAGGTTTGTGTAAGAAGGAAGAACACTCAAAAAACTTGATATAATAGGTTATACAAACTGAGTATTAGAAATAGTGTTGATTTTGTGAATCAGTAAAAAAAAGTCCTTACCAACTCTAAAATAAATAAGGCAATATAATTGTAGAAAAATAACATGCATCCATCAACTACTAAATCCTAGAGATTAATTTTAGTCTCGTGTTGGCCTATGCCTTAATTAGGTAGTGAGGAAAAAATTTGTTTATTGAAGGTACTAAAAAGTAATCTAGATCTAGTTTCAGGTCAGTTTTAGTGCTCAAGATTAAATCTATGTTAGACCAGGTATGTGGTTTATTATAAGGGTTTACTCCCTACACTTCACAAACCTAAATCCAAGCTAGGTTTCTTAGCTAAAATATACCTTATGCATATATTTTATAATCTGCTAGAGAATAAAGTGGGTTCTCCCCTTGGTGGTGAAATCCAAGTAGGATAATTGGGTAGGATAAGGTAAATCCATAAGATGATGAAATCCTTATGGGACTTGTCTTAGGTGAGTTTAGATGTTTGTTTGTGTGAGTGTGATTTGGGTGTGTAACATAGGTGCACTATAATTTATTCATAATGCTTGTAATTAACTAGGTGAGCTAATATATGCAAAAAGCAAATAATGAAGTGCAGTGAGTTTTAAACCCAATTCTAAAATGTTTATATTCAAATGAAAGAAAAGATGAAATAATAGTAGAGAATGAAATTCACTATCCTAATGTGCATATAAGAAAGAGATAAAGAAGAGATTATTTTTAACTTGGAAGGGAAGTAATAAATTGCTTTTAGAGGCAAAGAGAAAAGAAGAGTGATAAGGAAGAATAGATTTCAGTTTATTGTCTTTAAACAAAAAATATAATGTTGAATTTTTCATTTTGAGGGAGAAAAGAAGGAGAAAGTGCAAAAAATAAAATTTTCACTATAATTCACCTATATGAATGCTTAAAACAAGAAATGAACCCAACAAAAACTCTAGGGTCCCACTGGGCGTGCCAGAAATGTTTCACTACAAATTTTCTATTTCAAGTCTAAATAAAAATAGAGAAGGATAGGGATAAGTGATTAAAATGAACATAGATTGGTATGTGCACCATATCCAGATGTTGTGAGTACTCCTCTTTAGCTGGGGAAGACTACTTTCAAGTAATAAAGTACTACCACAAAATGTTTATTAACATATATTTGAGTGGGATGCCAAGCTACGCACTTGTTCTAGGAAGTGTCAAACTTCCTTAGAGATGATAGTCCATTTTTAAGAGACAAAAGAGTAATAAATAACTAAAAGAGAGGTAAAAAGAGAATAAAAGAGAGATAATTTTACCATTATTCACAACTTGAGTGCAACAAAAAGTAATAGAGTGTAGGTGGTATGTTTTATTTATATTTTAGAAGTTATTTGGGTAGGTTTTGGAAGATTTAGGAAATCCACAATTGCCAATACCAGTTATGTTACTGAGGTTGGTAAGGGTGTGACCAATATCATTTATGCTATTGAAGTTAGTGGGGGAAGGTAATCGATGTCTATTAGGCTATCAAAGTTAGTAGGAGCAATAATTGCCTAGGAGCTTGTAGAAGACTTTTTCAAGTTTAGGAAATGGTTTTGGTTAGGTCTAAAGGGTTAGGGGAGAGTGAGAGAGAGAGAGATTATTATTAAGGTGGATTTGGTCAGAGGTTTGGTGTGTTGAAACAAAGAGAAAAAAGTAGGGAGGCTTGATAACTACTTCATGGGGGTTTAGTCAGGAATGCATAAAGAAATGAAAAATAAATATAAAGTGATTGCAATGTAACTACTTAAAAGCCATATAAAATAAGAGATGTACTTAAATATAGTGGTGATTGAATGATAAGTGTCAAATAGATGGACCCTATTAGGTAGTCCAAATTGATGTCTCGAATGGAGAAAATAAGTAGGTGTTACTGGTTCTCAAGATCTTGGTTCCTAATTTGGGTTGACTTATACAAGATAACAGTAAGCCAAGATGCCAAAAGTTGAATGCCAAAAGCTTAGATGTAAATAAGAATGAGTCTTATTGATTTGTGCTGACTTGAACATCAATTTCGAGTTTAGCTTATACAACTGATGTTGGCAATCCCACTAACATTGGTCATGGGTTGACCAACATCGATAGACTTAAAATAGGTAAAACTACTATTTGTAGCCTATTTTTTATTGTTTCTCGTGACAAGTATGGTACCTATTATAAAAAGGTAAAAATAAGAGGTTAAGAAGGATGTAGTTGGTTAGGAATTTAGTTTTGAAGTGAGAATAAGTATTGGGTAGTTAGGATGAGGGGACCAGGTCTTGAGGTGACTCATCAGGTGAGAATTAGTCTTAGGATGAGGTGGCCATGTAAGGTGGAAAAATGGGTTTTTAATTAACTTAATTAAGTATTTTAAACTAATTAAATGTGTGAGGGGCAAAAGCATGGGTTAGGGAGGATAATTATTATTATTGAAAATGGGCATAAGGGGGGTTTCAACAGAGGGAGTTACACACATGTGTGACATAATTTTGGTGTTTATAGATATATGGCCACAAATTTCTCTCATATTTGGCTACCTTGGTGAGGGATCCTAAATTAGATTAGGATCGAGTAAGAACCCAAGATGAAAAATATGATTATAAAAAACAATGCCAAGAATGAGAAGGTAAACAACCAATCCTTTAAATTGGGTGTTTATACTTTGGAAATTATTGATGTATTATCAATTATGTCCCTAAGGTGGCCAAGAGTGTCCATGAATTGATATGTATGCATGGTTCTCAATGACAAAGTGTGCCTTAGTGATCATGCATGGACCCTGCTATGTTTGATTTGATAGGAAAAGTGATGGATGTTGGTGTTTTTTTTTACCATGTTTGAGGAGTCAAGAGTGCTTAGTGTACTTGTGGAAGTGAAAGGAATCCATTGGAATATTCTTGTGAAGGTCTAGGTTATCTTAGTCATCTTAGCAGAACATCCTAAGTAAGTGTCACCCCCAAATCTTGCACCTTAAAAGAGGGTGTTCAATCCTCTTCTATATTTTGGCAACATGGGAACACTTATAGGTATGTGGGTATACATATAATGGAATTGAGCCTCTAAATTTAAGGGTTATCTCCTTGAATATTCTTTGAAGTGCTTGTCACCTAAACTAGTTGATTATTTATGGGAAAAGAGATATAAGTTGCATGAAATGAAACTAATCTAAAGGGGATGATACACCCAAAGGTATTCCAAAACACTATCATACTTCTTTCATAAAGATAAAATGCCTACAACACTAGCCTGAGAGTCTTATAAGGCACTAGCAATAGTGTTTCAATATGAAGGTGAGATGCATGAAGACTATCCAAGGTAAGTGAAACCATAGATCAGTTGTAGATACTAAGGTTCATTGTAAACTTAAAATAGACTCATACACTTAACAACACTTCATAATACCTACTAGGCTGAAATCACTTACATCAAACATGGAAGGATTGAGAGAAAGCAAGGATAGGATAGATAGATATCAATTGACTATTCACTACACATATCTTCACTCATTTTGACAAGATGAGATATGAACTCAAACCAGATTGAATTTATTTTTTTAAGGCAAAGTACAATTTCAAAAATAGTAGGGCTTTGTGACACATGGTGTGGTCTCTGCTTACAAAGTCCAAAATGGTAGCTACTTATAGAACATGAGAGAGACATGGGAAAAGAGAAGTCCAAGAGTCATAAAAACACATGTCATGCTGAGAGGAGGAGTTACATATGTAGTAGAATGAATTAGGAGATAAAACATGTAAGTTATGATAGGACAAATGTCCTTCCAAGTCATGATACTCATGAAATGCATAAAACTCTTGAACTATGATGTAGGATTTCTCATTTTTTTCTTATAAACTACCTTTATCATTTGACTTCTTTTGGAATGCTCCATAGTAGAAGAGGGCTAGTTTTCATGATTACACTAAGAAGGAGGGGTGGTAGACATGCTTCATAACTCCCTACAAACATGTTCTAACTCTCTATAACCAAGGCATTATGGAAGCCAATAACTCATTATACACGTGGATCCCTTTCAAAGAATAATGAACATAGTCACAAAACAATACTACAACTTCAGGATATAGGGCCTATATGTTCTAAATCTTCAAACCATGGATCTAAACTAAGCTTTAAGGGTGGTATCAAAATTGAAGTATTTTATTTAGCTTAACTTGAATCATATTTTGATGTGTCTGCCTATGTGGCACTCTTTGCCATGCTATTGAAAAAATGATCTCTATAACTTTGGATACATGTCCTTATCTCATGCCTTTCATAAGCTTGATCAAATGTGCTCCATTGATCTCCATCTGATTCTCCTAGCCTTGACCTTCAATTTTGGTCTAACCCATGTTGTTGATATTTATTTTTAAGATTAAATGTGTGCCAATAATTTTATTATTCACCATGATCATGACACTTGGCACAATTATATTCGATCTCAGGATGCACTAACTTATTTACCTTAAGCTCATCATTGATCTTATATTTGCATGACCAAACATGGACTATTTATGTTTGTCCTAGTCTTTAATATATATCATCAATTGTGATTTGTATGAAATAACTCACACCATCAATCTTACTTGACTTTTTGACTTTGTTGGACACCTGCATACCATTAATCTACTATTTAATTGAATGTTTTTTTTCCACTTGGTAGCCCTACATTTAATGCTCAATTTTGAATCAAAATGGTTATTTTTTTATGCTTTAAGTTGACATCCTCAGGCACATCTCACACTATTAGATCATTTATAAAATCTTATATTTTGAGGTAAAAGACATATCAAGACACAAAACTTGTAGGGGACATTCATGATATTAAATTTGACATATTAGATGTTAAAAGGAAGACTAGAACACTCAAACATTTTGAAAACTATGCCACTTTCATATTTAACTCTAAGATGACTCAAATGACACAAAGACTAAACTAGACCATGACCAAGGATAAAATGAAATCAAATGGACTACAACACACCATGTGACATTATAATAAACCCTTATATAAGTTTTTAACTATAGGGGGTTGACCCATTTTGACTTGTGGTCAAAATGGTCAACATTCTTGGCAATTTTTTGAAGGTGGTATGCTTGTTATGCCATAAACATTTTCCTAATCATGTCCATTGGGATATGGAGTCACATGTATACAATTTTTACACACAAATTTCCTTTGATAATCACACCAAATAATAGAAAATAACAAGACACAAAGCAAGAAACACATATGTATTTAACTAGAACACTTAGGGAACACAACACATGAACCAAACTAACTAAAACTAACTAACATAAAAGAATAACTTCCTCTAGGATCAAAGGGTAAGTTTGAAACCTCTCTTGCCTTATGACATGAAGGATTTAATGAGGCATGTAAAATTGTATCCCTTATCATTGATGCCTCCTTCTTCATGGTATTTTCCAACTTCATTCGCATGATGTTAAATGAGAAACAAGTACTTCCAACTAGGTTATCTATGTAAATTAACTCTTATTACATCCAAATAACCTCAAATTTATCATATGGATCTTCAATTACAACCTTCAATGAGTGTTCCATAAGACATACCTTACTAATTTTTATGGTGCTCTCAATAAGACTAGGCTTCTTCTTGGATTCAAGATCATCAAAGATATCTACATATTCTACCCAATTTTGGTAATTTTCTTCCATTTAAAACATTTTCTTCACCTTCTCAGTTATTTTAATCTCAATGTGAAAATTTGAAGATATGATAGTCATCTCAACCTTACTCTCCTTCATGAAAGAATGTATTTGATGTTTGGAAACATCAAGCTTCACTTTGCCATGTTCCAACATCCTTAAAAAGGCTTCAACCTCAAATAAAGATCTTAACTATCCTTGATGAACCTCAAATTATACCTTTACCTCATCCTCCATGTTTAGAACTTCTTGGGTAGAAACTACATCAAAATCCTTCATGACTGAAGGATCATGATCAACAAAAAGACATTCACCTTCATGTTCTAACTTGTTAAATTCCTTGCATATGGAATTTAAACTTTTCCATATATATTATTCATTCATAACATGAAATTCTTCTCCTTTCTTGGTGATTAAATCAACATCATGTTTGTTATAAATATTAACTAGATAAGATGTAGACTTCTTGAGAGTAGAGGTAACATTACCAAGTTGATCCAATCCTTAACATATGACATCAAACCTTTTCCATAATTCATTCCCATATACCTCATGAATTACATCATGATGATGTTCTTCATGATATAATCCATTTGAGGGTGGTTAAAAATTAGGTTGAGGTATTGGGTCATCTTTAAGAACAATAACTTCCACCTTGGTCTCAAGAGACTTTTCTAGGATTATATTTTTTTAGGAGTGACTTGACATTCACCTTCATTATTGATTTAAAATTCAAATTCATGATTTAAATGACCATCCACAACCTCATGATCAGTTATGGAGTCTTCTTCCAATACCACTCTCTTCAAGTTATGGCTACATTCCTCATGGACTAATGCAAAATAATCCTCAATGTGTTTCTCTTTATTCAAGAAGGTAAAGTTGTAGTTGTGTTCACCAAGGGGAGTCCCTATACTAATTTATTCTTCATAGTCACTCATTACATCCTCTTGATAAACTATAGATTGATTTATTTCATGCTTCTCTCAAAATGGGCTCCTTCTTAGGAAAGGGTGGGGTGGGAGGCTGATGGATGGGCTCATGACTTGGAGATGGATAATGAGATGTGGTAGATGGCTCATGAATATAATTTGGAGTGTGAGGGGTAGTATAGGGATTTTGAGTGAATTTAGGAAAGATGAATACACCAATAATCTCATGGGGAAATGATTTTTTGGTTGACTAGAAGGAAGAACACCTACATAAGCAAGAGTTTCACCTTGCCAATAACTTTATTGAGACTCTTCAATAGCAACATGTTTATTTTTAGGTTCCTTTTCTTCCCACATATTTATATTATGTATTGATCATTTAAGGCACTTATTTTTCAAGTCCATTTATTCTTTTATCTCTTATTAAGTTCCTTATATCTCTTCAAACATCTACATACAACTTTGGACAACACCTCTTAACCAATCCATGAGATGATTAGGGAGCACATCATACTCATCATCCCATGTTCTCATATCATCTTCATTAACTATAAGCTTTGGTATGGATACCAATAATGACCTGATAATAGATGGAAATAATGAAGGAAGAGGATGGTAATGATGGGGATCAAGACTAGCTTCATATTATAGTATTTAAACTTGTAAGAATTTAATTCTTGCCTTTGATATCTTGATCTAGAATCCATATAAATATCTTGTTTGGGTTGATATGCATAATGACATGAATGATATGGATCATATTGGGACTGATAGGGAGGAATTTCTTAATAGGTTTCTTGCTAGCCTTCCTAATAAGGTTGTCCAATAATATGATGTTTATATGGGGGGGAAATGGAGGACTATAGGGCTGCCATGGCTCATAGGATTGATATCCATTTTGATAGGAATATTAAGGAATATAATGTGGTTCATATCAAGACTAATATAGAGGTTCATTATAGGGGTATTCACCATAGCTATTCATATCAACCTCATATGTCAAATGAGATACACAAATTGATCAAATTATTCAATGAGATATACCTAGGCTGCTTAAAACTAGAATTTTTCATTTGAAGTTACCATTGGTGCTAACTTTCTTGCTTCCAAAAGTTGATTAGAGGAAAGACACACCAACAATCTTTCCACTCTCTTAGACCTTGGTCCCACTAGGCATACAAAAATGTTGTCACTAAATATTTCACCCTAGAAGAGGGTGTTTAAGCCTATTCTAGATTTGGGCAACATGGAAACACTTCGAGGTATGTGGGTGTACCTATAGTGAAGTGAGCATCTAGATTTAAGGGATGGCTCCCTAAATATGCCTTGAAGTGATTATCACCTAGACTAGTTGATTATTTATGGGATTAGGGATAAAAGTTACATGTAATGAAACTAATCTAAATGGGATGATACACTAGAATGTCTTCCATAATACTATCACACTTCTTTCACAAATATATAATTCCTACAACACTAGCCTAAAACTCCTAGAATGTACTAGCATTAGTGTTTCAATATGAAGGTGAGATGCATGAAGACTATCCAAGGTAAGTGAAACCATAGATCAGTTATACATACTAAGGTTAATTATACACTTAAAATAGACTCATACACTTAATGACACTTTATATGACTTGTTAGGTTGAAATCACTTGCATCAAACATGGAAGGATTGAGAGAAAGCAAGGATAGATAGATATCACTTAACTATTCACTATACATCTCTTCACACATTTTGACAAGATGAGATATGAACCCAAAATATATTGCATTTATTATTCTAAGTTAAAGAACAATGTCAAAACTAGTAAGGCTTTACCATACATGGTGTGGTCTCTCTTTACAAAGGTTAAAATGGTAATTACATATAGAACCTGAGAGAGAAGTGGGAAAAGAGAAGTCGAAGATTCATAAGAAAACTTGTCATGCTAAGAGGAGTTACATTTGTAGTATAATGAAGTAAGAGACATACCATGCAAGGTATGATTAGATAAATGTCCTTCCAAATCATTAAACTCATGAAATGCATACAACTCATGAACTTTGGTTTAGGATTTCTCATTGCTTACGTATAAAGTGCCTTCATCATTTGACCTCTTTTGGAACAATGGATAGTAGAATAGGGGAAGTTTTTATGATTGCACTAAGGGGTGGTAGACATGATTTATAACTCCCTACATACATGTTACAAATCTATAGAACCAAATAATTAAGGAAGCTAAGAACTCATTATACATGTGGATCTCTTTCAAATAACAATGAACACAGTCATGAAACAACATTTCAACTTCAAAAAATAAGGCTTGTAAGATTTAAATCTTCAAACCAAGGATTTAAACTAAGCTTTAGTGGTGGCATCAAATATAAATTATTTACTCTAGCTTAACTTGAATCATATTTTGACATGTCTTCCTATATGTCACTCTTTACCATGTTGTTTAAAAAATGATCATTGAAGCTCTAGAAATGTGTCCCCATCTTGTGCCTTTTAGAATCTTGATCAAATGTGCTCTGTTGATCTCCATCTAAGTCTCCTATCCTTAAGATTCAACATTGGTCATTAATCATTGATATAGGGTCCTAATATTATAAAACTTAGTAAAATCATGTTTAATTAATGTACCCTTCATGTCAGTCCCATCTGATTCATGCTCTTATGCCATATGATAGCCTCATGTTTAATCTAAGTTACTTGACCTTTGACTCAATGCACACCATCAATCTCATCTACATGATCAAACACTTGTTATTAATCTTTATTTATAAGATCAAATATGTGACATTGATTTACTTATTCACCATGATCATCATACTTGACACAATTGAATTTGATCTTTAGGATGCGCTAACTTATTGACCTTGAGCTCATTTTTGATCTTCTTTTACATGATCAAATGTGCATTATTGATCTTTGTCTTAGTCTTTAATGTGGATCGTCGATCAAGATTTGTATGAAAGAACATACACCATCAATCTTACTTGAATTTTTGAATTTATTGCACACCCACATGCCATTGATATTTTATTTTATCAAACATCATTTTTCCACTTGGCAGCCCTACATTTAACACTTAGTTTTGAATTAAAACAATTATTTATTGAGGCTTTAATTTGATGTCCTTGGGCACGTCTCACACTATTAGATCATTTTTGAAAGCTTATATTTTTATATAGGAGACACACTAAGACACCAAACTTTTCGGTAAAATTCATGGTAGGGAATTGACATAGTGGACATTAAAAGGAAGACTAGAACACTCAGACATCTTGAAAACTATGCCACTTTCATATTTGACTCTAAGATGACTCAAATAACACAAAGACTAAACTAGACCATGATCAAGGCTAAAATGGCATCAAATGGACTACAATACACCTTGTGACATTATAATAAACCCCTATATAAGTTTTTTACTATAGGGGGTTGACCCATTTTGACTTGTGGTTAAAATGGTAAATAGTAAGTAGATTGATGATGTCAGCATTTAGACGTATAAAGGTGTCAAAAGAAATTGGTCACATGGGTTTGTTAATATTTGTGCCTAGATCATGTGTTTTAAATTTTAGGTCTTGACATGATGTCTATAAAAATTTATGATAGTGCAAATTTGGTCTCTTAGGTATATTTCACTAGTATCTATACTTTGTCAAATTTGCATTAAAAAGTGACTGTTGGAATTCAAATATTTCAATTTACAAAGGAAAAATAGTCTAAAATGTTTTGTTAATAAATTTTGATGATGGATGAATTTTACTATGGTATAAAAATAAAAGTGGTATAAAAATTTAAGGGAAATCTAAGAAATATTATTTGGAGGTTTGATTGGTTGTACACTTGCATTTATTATGGTCCAGAGTTGACTAAGGGTTTGACTTCATTCTGAAAGTGATCTAAGAAGGATGTTTGAGTTTTTCTTGATGGTTTTTAGATGTTTCATGGTGAATTATATATTAAAGAGTGTTTCATGTAAATTTCCACTTATGTTATAAGAAAAAGAGAAAAGGAACTTGATACAGGTATGGTTGAAAAACCTATTTGTTTTTCCACGCATCGAATCAAAATGATTATGATAACTCCTCTTTGGCTTGGGAGGATGACCTGCATGAAAAAGAGACTAAATAAAGGCTATGTTAGTTATGTAGGAAGGTGTATTTCCTAGCAAGCTATATCTAAGAAGTACATGAATCCTTTGGAGGTTGTCAATCCACCTTTTAAAACAATTTAATGTTGATGAAAGAAGGTTGCATAACATAAATGAAAGTACTTAATTTAGGTGCAATAAATATTATTTATAAGAGATGTTTAGATTAACAAGATAAAATTAAGGTGAATGTTAAATTATCTAAAATATAGTCCAAGTATGCTTAGGGTATTGTTACTGGTCTGTATTGTAATAGAAGTCAAGAAACTAGGGTTTTGGTTGAGGTTGAGAAGTGGTTTTTTCTTTCTGATTTTGAGTGTCTAGTTTTACATAGTGACCTTCGGTGGTCAGACTAATCGTCAATGGTCAGGATTGAATTTGAAGGTGACCATTAGTGGTCACGATAATCATCAATGGTTGACTATGGGTTTCTCATAACTTATTTATTATAGATAGAATAGGTTATGAGTTGGTTATAAAAAGGTTTTGTAAGTTGTTAGAGGTTGGTTAATGGTTGTGGGGGATAGAGAGAACCTCAAAGGTATCAAGGGTAAAGGTTTGGTGCTCAAGTGGTTGAGAATGGTCAAGGGATGCTTAATAGAGATGGGGTGCTTATATTTAGAAAAATATTAAAACTAAATAACTAAAACTTTAAAACAAGAAAAATATAGTTAGCTTATGGTTGATGATTGATATCTTGGAGAAGGTCTAGAGCTACCTGAAGATGATTGCTGATGGAGAGATACCTATATAACAAGTTGCTTGACCTAAAAAATAAAATTTTGAATACATTAACTCTTAATAATAATTGTAGATGGATTTGACCCCTAGGCCTCTCTCTCTTATAGGCACAAGCAAGAGGTGGAAGTGAAGGTGTAACTAGGCCATCTAAATATAAATTATCCATGTAAAAGGCTTGTAATAAGATTTAGATGAGTTATATTTATAAAAACTTGATGGATGGTGCATATTCAATGTTTAGGTAGTGGAAACCTAAATGTTAATGGTTAGTATTTCCTAATGGTGACCATCAATGGTCACCCTAACCATCAATGATTAGGGTCTATAAGGATAGGGTCCTCAAGGCTAGGGTTACTCAGCTAGGTGAAACTAAGTGTAGATTGGTTGGTTTAGTCCTGATAGGTGTAGGTTGGTCCTAAGAGGATCCATGGGTACTTCAAAATTTGGAATCATAAGTGTATAGATTTATGGTGTCTACATTTTTCCCCTTTTTATTATACAGCTTGCATGAATGAATTTCAAAATAAAAATGAAGTATGGGTCATGGGTTTGGTTGCCTTGAGAGTGGGAGGAGGTGTTCCCCCTCAAAACAAGATTTAGTGAGGTGGAGATAAAGTGGGTACAAGTTTGATAAGTGATAGATGGTGAGTCATTAGGTGGTGGCATGAGGTTGGGCATTTGAGATGAAAATGTGCACATAAAATGTAATAAAAGGTGTGAGCCAAAGTAGTGCATAGATAAAGTTACCAATGCTGGTAAAAATAAGGGTCAGTGCTAATAAGGACAAGGGATGAGTGAACCATACAACCACCTATAGCCATATAAATTGGGAACACTCATAAACATAAGTCTCTTAAGTGATATATGTGTATTCAATGGGTATCTAAGGTAAGAAGTGCTCTTAGGGAAAACATAAATGGGTCAAATGTCATGGGTATCCAAGGTAAGAAGTGTTATCATTAAGACATAAGTAGGTTGGTATGTGTGAGGTGGCACAAATTACAAAAGGGTCAACATGGAAAATTTGTCACTATGGCCAAAGGACCAAGCAATAAGTGTCACAAAATTGCATGCTAGATGGGCCAAAATAGACCAATTGCAAGGTGATGAGGTGGTCAAGGTGGGTGGAGATGGTAACTCTATGGGTGGGTGATGATTGATGGAGAAGGGTGATATCTAATGGTTAGTGTAGGTAATGGTACAAAAAGGGAAGGCTAGGTTATAGAGAAAGGCAATAACTAGTTGTTAGTTTGTGTAGAAAGGTAATCTCCAATGGTGGGTGGTGTTCAAATTAGTTTCCCAAGTTGGGGTACCACTTGGTTTAGTAAAAAGGCACCCTATTTTTTAGTAAAAGGGTGCAAAGTGGGTAGTTGGGGGGAATTAATGACTCAATAGGGGAAGATATAGATTTTTATAAGTGGCTATAAATGTAGAAGGAATAAGCTAAAGTCTCCAAATGGCAAAGCCCATAATGAAAATATGGGTGGGCTTATGAACATAATCCCCTTTCATGAATTTAATTAGTGTTAGTTCATTGGTTAAAAGAAGTTTCTTGATCACATAGTGTCAAATAAGCTCAAAATCCCTTGATTATAATGTATAAAGGAGAGATGGATAAAAATGAAACCTTCTTATGAGACTAACATGCCTCTTTCATAAGTTTCCAAAGAGTCAATGTAAACAAGTCTATGTCATATAAAGTTTAGACTGATCGATGCAAGAATTCTACTCATGAGAGTCAATTATGGATTTATAAGATTATTAATTTTATGAGAGCCAATTACAGCTTTCAAAATTGTCTTATTTTTGCTTGTGGGTATTTTAACTATTATATTTTTTCTTGGAGGGTTGGGGAAGCTAATCGATGCAAAAAGCTTCCAATAAATTTTTAGTTTTCACAAATGCTTTACTTAGCCATCCTTCAAGGGAGTGGTCTAAGTTTATGTACTTAGTTCAAATGCTTTTAATAGTTTTCCTTAAAGGGAGAAGTCCACCTTATGTTTTGTAATTTCAAATAAGTTTTCAATAGTTGTCCTTCAAGGGAATAGTTTATGAATGCTAAGAATGACCCATGATTTGTTTTTGACTTTGATATTACTTTTGATTTTTGTTTGATATTTCTTGACATAGACTTGATTAAATGTGCTCAAGGAATTACCTTTATGAAGGTAAAACTAAGAACACAAGAAGGTTCAATAGGTGAAAAGAGGTGTAGGTGATAATGACCAAGGGAATCTGTCTCGAAGAGGGATATAAAGTTCCATGAAAATCATGTCATGGGTAGAACTATGGTACCCATAGTTTAATATTAGGTTATGATTATGATAGATAATCATGACTCAGTTGTAGTTAGATACCCCTAAAAATAAGATGATGAATGTGGTTTGAAAATAAGGGATGAGCTTAAGTTAGACACAAGGTGACCAAAAACTTGGTAAAAAAGAACATGATACAAACACAAAGCATTTAGGGGTTTAAGTTTTGATATGCCCCAAATGCATGCTTATATAAATTGTTAATGTCAATCAAGAGAATAGATGTCCCCCAGTTACTTTCTAACACTTGATGAGGCATGTAAGATATTTGGGTTGACCAAAAAAGGTGAGGTTGGTTAGGTGATAGTTTGATACAGAAGGGTAATCTCCAATGGTTCATTAGGTGGTGGAAAAGGGTAATCCCCAATGGTGGGAGGAGAAGGTGACTCTCAAATAGGTTGTGTGGTGTCCAAATGGGTTGCCCCAATTTGGTATACCCCTTGGTTTAGGTTGGGTTCATGGAGAAGGTACTCTCTAATAGTTTAGGGAGAAGGTGACTCCTAAATAGGTTACATGGTGTCTAAATGGGTTGCCCAAATTTGTTATACCTCTTGGTTCATGTTGGGTTGATGGAGAAGGTACTCTCCAATAGGTTAGGGAGAAGGTGACTCCCAAATAGGTTAGGTGGTGTCTAAATGGGTTGTCCTAATTTGGTATACCACTTGGTTTAGGTTGGGTTAATGGAGAAGGTATTATCCAATAGGTTGGGGAGAAGGTGACTCTCCAATAAGTGTGGTTGGGTGAAGGAAAAAGGTAATCTCAATGGTTGGGGGAGAACATGACTCTCCAATAAGTGTGGTTTGGTGAATGATAAAGCAAATCTCCAATGGTTGGGGGAGTAGGTGACTCTCCATTAAGTGTGGTTGGGTGAAGGAGAAAGGTTATCTTCAATAATTTAGGGTTGGTTGGTTGGTTGATAGGTTGAGGCAAAAAAATTAAGGTTCAGTTTGGTTAATTGTTAAGGTATGGTTTGGGTTGATAAATGGTCAAATCCATATGGAGGAAAAGTTACCCCAATTTGCTCATTCCATGGATGGTTGAATATGGGAAAATGATCCAAAGGTAAGGTGTTTATTAATAAGAGGGTTTAGGAGGGGTGAATATGACTCCATCCACATCCAAAAATGGGTTGTTAGTTGTTAGTGGTTAGTAGGTTAAGTTTATAGGTGGTGGTTTAGGTGGGATCTCCATCATGGTGATATGGTGAGGGAAACATTTTTGGGTTAAATTTAGGTAGGTTTGAGGTCTAGAAATGCTATTGGGAAGATCATCTTGAAATAGAGGTGGGGTTGACAAGAGTTTTGAATCATCCTAATGAGGTAACTTAGGTGAGTTGTGGGTAGCTTGGATAAAAGGGTAGTTGAGATTTAAGAAATATTGAATGGAGGGTTGATGTGGATTTGTGTTGATAGATAAATTGCTTATGGTTGGATTAAAATTTGGATTGATCATGGTTGATTGATTTAGTTTAGATGTTGGTTTGATTGGTTAAGGGAGATAGGATGGGTGGTTTATTTAGATTATTGGTTGGGTTTGATTGTTTATTTATTTTGTTTGGTAAGGTAAGGTGACAATGATTTGACCCTATTTAAAAGGAAATCAAACTAAAGACAATGTCATTAGGTAGATGAAAACTAGAAAATTATAAAGGAATTGAATGGGTTTTATTATAATGAAGGTTGGGTTGGATGTAGTTATAGGTGAGGTATTTTGAACTTGGGTTGGATCCATGAAAAAAGGAAGTGGAAGTGGTGGGTTGGTTTTCTTAATGATGGTTTTAAAGGAAAGTTGAGAAGGTTCTTCTTGGTCAATAAGTGAATGGTTTAAGGTTGATTCTTCTTTAGTGATGATTTTGAAAAGAAGTTGAAAAGGGTGAACTTGTTTAACAAGTGGATCAGTTGGGGTTTTGATTATAGTTCCCCTAGTTATAGATGCACTAAGGACCAAATCTAATGAAGGGACCTTATTGTGTTGAGGGATTTGGTCATGGGATTACATTATAATGGGTGTAGAAATAGGTTCAATGATTTATTTCTTGAATACATTCAAGGCTAGGTTGAGGAGAACACAAAGAATATTTTTTGGAACCTCTTTTTGATCGATAAGGTTTTGGATGATCATCTTAAAAGACCCACATCTATCTACCACATGCCTGTTTGTATGATGATACATACACAACTCATTATTTAGGAACCAAATGTGTTTTAGAAGAGAATCATTGATGGGTTTGATTTGAGGGAGTCTAATTATATAATCCCTTAAAATTTTGTCAAGGATTAAGGCATATGATTCCCCCATTGGGGTATACTACCTAGGAAGAGAGTGCATCAATGGCTCTTGAGTTTGTGAGCTAATTGGTTGGTTAGTAAAGTTGGTTGGTCAAATAAGTTTGGTTAATTTGACAAGTTTGAGTGATTTGATGGGTTGTGTATGATTGATAAGGTTGGTAGGATGGAAAAATTTGGTCGATAGTTATTGGTTTGATTTGGTGAGGTTGGTTGGTTTAATAATATTGGTGGGTTTGAAAAGTTTGGTTTGTTATATATGGTAGGTTTTTTTGAGAGGTTGGATGAGTTTGAGGTATTTGATAAATTTGACATGGTTGATATGGTGGGTAGGTTTAATATGTTTGTTTTATTTAAGAAGTTTGGTTGATTTAATATGGTAGGTTGATAGTTATTGGTTGGATTTGATGGGGTTGATAAGATAGGTTGAGAGTGGTTGGTTTGATATTTTTTGGGTTTATAGCTGTGGGTGGTATGACTAGGGGGATAAACCAAGTCTTGGTTTTGAGATAAATAAGGTTACCAAAAAAGGGGCATAGGTGATTGATATGATGGTTGAGGTAGGTAATCAAAAGTTTGATATGGTTGAGGTAATTGATATGATGGTTGGGATAGATAACCCAAATATTAGTGGTGTTGAGATAATTGAGGTGGGTTATGACAAGGATCAAATATGGTTTGAAAGGTTATTGGTTGGTTGAGGTGATGATAAAGTGGTTGTTTAAAGGTTGTTAATTGGTTATAGTTGAGGTTGAATTAATTGTAAGTAATGTTGGGTTAGTTGTAAGTGAGGTGAGTTGATTGTAGGTGAGGTTAGGTTAGTTATAGGCATGGTTGGGTTGGTTGTAGGTAAGTTTGGGGGTATAAGTGGCTCTTGATGAAAGGTAACACTCTAAGGCAAGAGGGTTGTCTTTTAGGAGTCTAAAAAAGTTATGATTTCTTGGAGAGAATATAGATGGGCTTCCCATTGAACAAGGCAATGAAGATGAGGTAGGTGAACATAAGATGGTTGAAGGTTACCAAAAAGAGTTAGATTCCTCACAACTAAAATAAAGAGAAAGAAATAAAATGATCAAAGAAATACAACACACACTATAGTACATTAAATTCTATGGTTAATTTTAATCTCACTTTTAGCTTATTCCTTAAGTTATAAGAAAGTTTGATAGAAGTTGGCTTATAGCTTATGTACTATAGAAGCAGTCTATGGTTAGTGTTGAGTAAAATTTGAATTTTGGTCAAATTTTGGCACCCCTAGGAAAAAAAAATTATTTTAAAAAATTTAATGGGTCCTAATATGTTATCATGGGAGGTATACTTGTTACATAATGTCATTTAAGGTCATACTAGCTCTGGTTTTAGTTGCATTAGTTAATTTATCCTTTTTGGGGTCATTTTATGTAATTTAAAGAGTCATTAATGCATTTAACATGTTTACCAAGGTGAATAAGTGTCATATTTTCATGTAAAATGTCCAATAAGTCATTTTATATTTTAGGTATGTTATTTATGTCATAATTTTGCAATTTCCCTAATTGAAGTTGTAGAAATCAGTTAAAAAAGAAGAAAAATGGCATTTGTACAGATTATTTGGAAGTGTGCCATATGGGAATGATAATAAAGTGTCTCCTAATCATTATAAAACTCACCTAAATTCTTGGTTTGATATAGAATAGTTGTTTGAATGCCAAAACCATTCTACACATTTTTTGATCTTTTTGGCAGACTGGAGTGACCCTCATGTTTTTGCTCAGTATGAAAAGCACAAGTAGCTTTAGACAAAACGTCTTTAGGATTTTTTTTAAGATCCAATACTTAGTTTTAATATAATTAACTTGAAAAATGGTCAACTTTTTTTTATGAACAATCACTAACAAGTTAACTGTATAGATTTGATAGTTGTTTGGTGTACCCTTTAGGTTTTGGCCTTGTTTGATAGATATGTATAAAATAGTTATTGGTGTTGGTTCCAAAGGATTTTGGATTCATCCTAAGATTTTATCCATTATTTTTTTAATGTTTCATGAAGTTTTGATGACCAAAATTGGTCTATTTTGTAAGGGGGTGTCACCATGTGTAGTTTCAGTTGGAGTATTTTGATTTTCTTAGTGTATCTCTTCTATAGGTGACTTTTTTAGATATAAAAGAGATTCCCATAAGTTCATGGGTCATATCACTACTTATTTCCATGTTTTTATCTCACCATAGCACTCATTGGGTAGATTACAAGCTTGTTCTTATTCATTTACCAATTTCATGCTTAGTTTTAGTTGAGTTTCTTGTATAAGCTTATTCACTCTATATATGAAGTGGTAATGGAGGTGTTTTTGGATTTTCAAGAATTTTTAGCTTTAATAAGGATCCATTTTCATATTAAAGGAGGCATATAATTGATTATATGCTAATGTACCAAGCTATCTCGGTCATGTAATGTCCTTGTCTATTAAACTCCATGAACTTACAAGGGATTGTCATGTAATGGAGGGTGTTTTGAAGTTGTTATCAATGTGTTCTTGATGGATTTTATCCTTTTAAAGGCTAAAAATTGTACTTAATGTGTTAGGAGATCTTGAAATAAGCATATCACTGCTCAATCTCAATCTCATTACCTTGTAACATAGATTTCCATCTACATGACTCATGATGACATCATCGTTAAGTGTGAAAGGTTTTAAATATACTCTAAATTCTTGAGAAATGGCTAAAGGTTTGTTAGAGTGTTGAATTAGATCATAAAACTTCATATTCATGCTTAAGTTTCATGGTGTGCACTTATACCTCACTGTGGTGTGTCAAATACCCACCTATATGTGGTTGGGCAGAATGTTTGAATGCTTAAAGGAAGTGAATGAAGAGTATTGACACCCATTTAAGGTTTTGTAACATATAATAAAGTTTTTAAAAACCAATTCAAATGAAAATTGAGAAAGAGGAGTATGAAAACATGTGTGAAGACCAAGAGAACTATGTTTAGGGAGGTTTGCTCTAAAATGGTAAAATAGAGGTCCCATTGGTTTGTGTTGGTACTCCACAATAGGCTTACATGTAGTCTTAAAGGATTTGAATAATTGGAATAGTTTGCCTATAGTATGGACTGAGCTCATGCCAAAGGTGAAGGTCAAAAGGTAGAGGGTGACATGTTTTTGAGGGCATCAAAAGTGCTCTAAAACACACTAATTTATTTCAATAACATGTACATCCCTAAAAGAAACAATGATCATTAGTTACTTTGAGAAACAATATGGAACATCCACACTTGAATAAGTGATTAGGTGAGTTGAGTGACATGTAAACAACCTAAAATACTATCTATAAATTTGATAAGAAGTTCCGTGACACCTTTCATATACTCATAGTCCATACAAATGCTTGAAGATTGCACCTATAACTGCTATAGGATGACTGTGGACAGACAGTGAACAAGATTTATCACCATTTAAAGTTGGAATTACACTAGAGATGACTTAAATGATTTTATTTATGCCTCAAGTGACCCTAATGATTTTTGAATATATGTTTAATCCTTGTTTCAAGTTTGAAAAAGTGAAAATAAGCTATAGGTAGGGGTAGAATAGTACTTAGTTTGATGGTTCCATTAAAAATGAGAAATGGTAAATTCAAACTTGACATGATGATGTGTGATCACCTCAATGGGAATAGAATGTTTACAACTTCATGAGTTATGAAAAAGAGAGTCTAACTCTCACAAACCTCTTAAGGACCCCAGGTACACCTATAGCCTCTGTACGGACTAAGACATAGGTTAAACAAGTGGAATGAAGGAACAATGCATAGACATGTATAAAAACTCTCATTTATCTACCTTATGTGATTTTTTAGGTTGATAAAACAAGTTTTAATTGTAAAGTAAGATTAAGAGGGTTTTTATCTATCATAAACACTATGGACAAATCCAAAATAAACTACAAGGGTCAAAAAAGCATTGTCCTAGTCAAAGGGAGCATACTTAGTTTTCAAGGTTAAGGGGACATTTGAGGTTAGGAAGGAACATGCTTGACGTGGAATCATAAATTATCAAGGACCCAAGACTTATATAGACCCTATATATTCCTAATGATTAAGTCCATACCCTCTATCATACCTAAAAGCTCACCTACAGGTCATATAGGTGAGATTTGATATAAACTATGGTGTTGAAATGGGTTTAGATTTATTTGAGTTTTAAAAAGGGAGACATGGACTAAATCATATAGTATATAGGTATGTGAAGTCTAAAGGAGGTCTAAAATCATCTTGAGATAATTTCAAGAGGTGACAAACACCTACAGGGAAGACTATCATAGTCAAGGCAAGATTTCAGGAAAATGAAAGGCTAAATGAGTCATAAACCCTCTAGGAGTGAGAGGGAGGGTTTAAATTACCATGGAAGGTTTAATTATGTTGTGACAAGTATCTTAAGATTCTAAAAAAAATTCCAAATTTTTAAACACCTTCCTTACCTGGAAAATGGACATCAGTTCATACAGGTAACCTAGGAAATCTTTTGCTTTAAGGTGTAAGCATGGATAATATAGAGAAAGAAAAATTATATGTGGTTCTAAAATATCCATAATCATGAATTGATATTTTAAAAAAATAGATAACTTATAGGCACAATATTGGCTTGGAAAGGTCATCCATAAGTGGGTTTGGATAAAAATACAAGAAAATAGGATTTTTTTAGCCTTTTTTGGAAATATGAAGTTGGTTAGGTGCCTAAATGAGGGATTATAACCTTGAAATTTGGTATATATCCTCATTATGATATTATAAAACTCATAAAAATCTCATTTTTCCATAAATAATAAGGCTATATTCTCTATTTTCTCTTGGAATCAGCCACTTAGAAAATCAGAACTTTGGTTTACCAAGCAAAAGATGGAAAATTATGTGAATAATATAATATTGGGCCTTGGTATATTCAAGAAACATTTGGTGATGTGTATGGAAGGTTTAATAATGCTTAAAAACCCTCACAAAATATCCAATCCCTTAGAGTGACATGGTTGTGCATGTATATAGTCCAGTTTGGCATGGTTCCACTAGACCAAGTTGACAAAAGAGAGGAAAAGTGATGAAAGGAATATTGGAGAGGTTGTGTTATGGTTTTGTAATAATTAATTTAGTTTTGTATACAAGAAACCATCATAATCATATTATAGTAGCTCAAGTGGCTCAGACTAGCAAGGAGTGTACTAAACCCACTAGGCTTCTAAGAGACCTAAAACCATGTTGAGATCTCTCTTCATTTCTAATCCTTGGAATGATATGTGGATGATTGAAACATGATAAAAATATGAAAATAGAAATTTTTGAGTTCCTATAGTAAAAAAAACCTATAAGAGAGCAATTTCTAACCCTGACATGGTCCAAGAATGCAAAAAGAGAGGAAAACAAGCTCGATGGGTGTCTTCAAATACTCATATATTTTATAAAAAATGCATTGGAACCAAAGGTATTGAGTGGAGTTAATATGGTCCCTTGAAATAAATATTGTGGAATTTGGAGGTAGGTTCAATATCCAAGTTTTATGAATAAAGATTAACACCTAAAACTACCTAAAACCCTATTTATGATCGGATGAGGAAAATGAGCTTGGTGAGCAACCATAATGAGATATTTTGGAAAGGAAACATATTATATCATGGATATTACTCACTCAATCTCTCACACATGAAAGGAGATGTATGGAACTATATGGACAGTATGAAAAATGTGGATTTTATCACCATTTTTTATGTTTTACAGGGTTTATGATGTTTTAGAAGGTGTAATCAAGTTTTATGGGAATATAGGGACCTATTATAACTCCCTATTGTAAATTTATCCTATTGAAAAATTTATAAATCTCCAAACTAAAGTTCTATTTTTAACTAGTCAAAATTGGCATGATGTACACAAGGGTGAAAAGTGTGGAAACCTTAATTAGGTGCCATTTTAAGGTGAAATTAATGGGTATAAGGATATGGATGATATTTCAAGGTGTCATTAAATCCATCTCATGTATTTTCATGGGAAACTAAAAGAATTTTTTGAGGCCAAGTGTGAGGGGTGACTGAAATAAGGAGTTTTAAGACTATAGACAATGATTACTTCATTCTAGGAGTTTCCAAATGAGTAGGATCAGAAAAAATTAATGGAATTTCATGATTTAATTAATTACCTATCATCCCAATCATAATACCTATTTCTAGTTAGTTTTGGGATGTTCAAATAGGTGTAAATTATGAAGGTAGTTTTATGTGCACAAACAGTGATTTTTATGCCACTTTTCACAATTTTCATGGCTTGTATGGACAATTGGACCTCTTGAAATTGCATGGATCATATAATATATCTTATTAATGTATTTTTAACTTATTTTCTCAATTTTACATATTTACAAGTGACCTTTAAACTTCTTTTGCTTTGTTTCTCTCTCAAAAGCTATAAATATGCATTCTTTTGGCTCTTTTTAGTAGCCTCTATTGGTTGATGGGGAAACGTTAGCCAAATTTGTACTTTCAAGACTCTTTAATAAATATAACAGTTATTTTTCCACTCACATGTTGTGTTATTAAGTATTTATTATAGTCTTATTGGTCTTATCTAGTGAAAGATCTTTTTTCTAGCATGTTACTCTTGATTATCTACCAATTTTTAGAAAGGGTATCATTACATGTCTTTGTTAGTATTCCTTATTATGTGTATAGGTGAATTATAAGTTTTTTATGACTATATACCTTCATGGAATCATCCATTACCCTCCTAAGTATCAAATACCTTCTTTAATCTAACATATGAAACATTGATGTGGCAATGCATCCTAAGTTGGGTTTTATGTGAGAGAGGCTTTGTTTGTCTTTAAGTAGTAGATTTTTAGTCAAGTGGGAGGATATTAAACATTTTTGCATCACCCTTTTTTGTTTTTTTTTTTGTTTTTTTCCTAATACACTTTCATCCACAAGTTGATAGGTAAAGAAGAGCTTCAAAGAGTGCATCAAGGGAACTAGCCCTTCTAGAGATTCATCTTTCAACATTGTCACCCACAATAAGAGGGATGTCTCCATTATGCCGCTTAGATGAGGAAATATATGCATCTCCTTAGGGGTGAAAATATAAGTGTCAATAGTTGGTTTTGGGTTGTTAAGTACCCAAAAGAATATATATTAAAATTAATACATGGCTTGGTATTGGGGCTTACTTGCTCACTTCACACACCATAGTAATAAGGGTGTTAGGTGATTAGCCAATATATATTGATATAAAAAGTTTATACTCAATTAGAGATATGATTAGTTCTCCCCTTGTCAATGACCTCCAATTGGGATCACTGGGAAAGGGTAAGGTGACTGCTAGGTGATAAAATCCTAGTTGGGCCTTGTCTCAAATTATCTTGATGTTTAATTGATGAAAACGATTTGGTTTGGTATGTGCAACAAAAGTGGTGATATAATAATATTAATATGATTTAATTTAAAATGAGATAAAATTAGAAGCAAGCAATGGATGCACTTGATTATAAGATAAAAAGAAATTTTAGTTTTAATTATGAGCACAAATAGAGATAAAAGCATATAAATGCAAGGAAAAGTGCGAGTAGAGACTATGGTTCCCACCAGGCATGCCAAAATGTTTCATGTAAAAAATTTATTATGTTTTAAAGAAAGAGAGAAAAGAAACTTGATATGGGTATGGTTAAAAAACCTATTTGTTTGTGTGTGTGTTGAATTCAAATGATTGTGATAGCTCCTCTTTGGCTTGGAAAGATGACCTGCATAGGAAAGAGACTAAAGAAAGGTTATATTAGTTAGGTAGGAAGGTGGATTGCCTAGTAAGCTAGATATAAGAAGTGCATGAATTTATTAGAGGCTATCAATATACCTTTTTAAACAAGTTAATGTTGATAAAATAAGGTTACATAACATAAATGAAAGTACTTAATTTAGGTGCAATAAATACTATCTAGAAGAGATGTTTAGATTAACAAGATAACATTAAGGTGTATACTAAATTTTTAAAAATATAGTCCAAGTATGGTTATGGTATTGTTTATGGTCTATATTATGATATAAGTCAAGAAAATAGTTTTTTGGTTTAGGTTGAGAAGAAACTTTTGCTTGCTGATTTTGAGTGTTTGGTTTTACACAGTGACCATAGATGGTCAGGCTGACCGTCGATAGTCAGGATTGAAGTTGAAGGTGACTATCGATGATCAATTTAAACATCAGTAGTTGACTATGGGTTTTTCATAGCTTATTGATTCTAGATATAATAGGTTATGTGTTGGTTATAGAAAGGTTATGTAGGTTGATAGAGGTTGGTTAATGGTTGTGAGGTCTAGAGAGAGCCTCAAATGTATCAAGGGTAAAGGTTTGGTACTCAAGTGGTGGAGAATGGTCAAGGGATGTTTGGTAGAGATGGGGTGCTTAGAGTTTGAAAACTATTAAAACTAAATAAATTAAACTTTAAAATAATAAAAATATACTTAGCTTATGGTTGATGATTGATAGCTTGGAGAAGCTCTGGAGCTAGCTGAAGATGATTGCTAATGGAGGGATACATAAAAAATTTCTTGACCTACAAAAGAAACTCCTAAATACATGAGCTCCTGATAATAATTATAGATGGATTTGACCTCCCAATCCTCTCTCTCTTATATGCATAAGCAAGAGGTGGAAGTGAAGGTGTAACTAGGCCATATAAATATAAATTATCCATGTAAAAGGCTCATAACAAGATTTAGATGAGTTATATTTAGAAAAACTCAGTGGATGGTTGCATGTCCAATGTATAGGTAGTGTAAAACTAAATGTTTATGGTCTATAATTATCAATGGTGATTTTTGATGGTCACATTGACTATCAATGGTCAAGGTCCTAATGGCTAGGGTTACTTATCTAAGTGTAACTCAGTGCAAATTGGTTGGTTTAGGCCTGATAGGTGTAGGTTGGTCCTAAGAGGGTCCAAGGGTACCTTGAAATTTAGAATTATAGGTGTGAATATTTATAATGTCTACAGAGAGTGTTGTATACTCCTTAAGGATAATCTTTATGGATTTTGGAGGTTTGACTTATCCATCTTCAATATGAATAATTTCTTACAAGTTGACTTTTAGTTTATTCATGGTGTTTTCATGTACAAGGCAAATGATGATAGGTTTGCATGTGTATATGTGTGTAGTGATGGATGTAATAACATTAGGCTATTTTAGAATTCATATGATAAGTACCTATGTGTTTTTAAGTGGTATTGTGTTCTTATATTTTATTGATGAAGTGCTGAAATGATGAATAGGTCTCCATAGAGCTACAAGGACTTCTTAAGGCCTAATTGAAAGGTGATGTTCCTTAAGGGTGATATATCAAAGGTATGGATGACCTACATATGTGAAATTGATATTATTATAACTATAATATAATCATTAAGATTTAAGGTATGCCTTATTACCGACTAAGTAGATGGTGATTGTGAAAGCTCTATAAAGAGCATAAACAAAGATGAAGGTTTTTAGAGTTAACAAGCAAAAGAAAAGAGATGTGTGAGAGTGATTGGTGGATGGATTGAATAATAGATAAGTGTGAGGAATATGTTCTTGACCTATAGATAATATATATAATTTTATAACAATCTTCTTGTAGGGTTGACGATTAAGAATGAGTGAAGAGGTGTAGAGTGATCCAAATGGTTGTTTTGGAGGCATTGATTGTGTGTGAAGGCTTGAGATAGTGTGAATGGTTGAAGATATTTGTTTTTAACTATTTATCCATCATATTAAAACACAATAATACCTTTATATTTTTTGATTTTAGAAGGTTTTGTGTGGGTGCTCAACATCTAGGACAAGTGGGTGTTTGTTCATACTTAGGGGTTGTTGTTCCTTATGAAGTGGGTGCTTCACTAAAGTCTTTTGTTTATAAATATATTATAGGACTATAGTCCAATTTTTTTCTTACTTAAGAATGGTTTTTATCCCCCATGAGGGTTTCCCACATAATCTATGTGTATGTGTGTTAATTTAACATAGTTTCATTTAATCTTTGTAATAATTGGCTTATGTGCTTCATGAGTGATTTTGTTGAGTGGCTAAGAGTTTAAAGTTTTAGAATTAGAATTGAATTGATTATATCACTAATTTAATCCCCCCTAGATATTTTACCTCTAAAACTTGGTATCAAATCTATACATTATTTGCAATTGTAACCACTTGAAGGTGATCATAGGTATAATGGATGATAAAGAGGTTGAGACATATATTCAAGGTGAACTAGTATGTGCCTTATTAGAGATAAAACATCTAAAGGAAGAGAATGAAATATTGAAGAACAAGAAAAGAAATAAAAATTTAGATCTAACTTCCTCTATATATTATGAGATCAATTTGAGTATTATGAAGACATAAATAGATAAATTGCAACCTTGGTGGATAAAGGCCTGAATCAAAGATTGGAACATTTTAAAGGTAAATTTATGGCATATATAGATGTGCTTATATATAAGGATAAGCATAATCTTATCTCTAACAAAGAACTTAAAGATGAAAATTCTTGTGTTTTTGATGGTCAATAAAAAGGAATATCTAACATGAATGATTATAGTTATGTTTTCAATGGGTACTATTACACTTGTAATCAATATGGTCAAAGATATAAGGAATTTACTTTCTCTTCAAAGAAATAAATGGGGTTCTATACTATAACTATAACTAACATGGACATATAGCTAAGTACAAGAACAAGACCTATTTAAAAAATGACATGCAAGGCATTGACACCATTGAATGGTTCAAGGAAGACAAATCCAAGATTTAAGAAAAGAAGAAGCAAATTTTAGATATTACACCAAAGGAAGAATCAATGTTTATTCAAACTACCTTGCATACTCAAGAGGATGAAAACAAGAAATGGTACATAGATAGTGGATGCTCAAGTCATATGATAGGAGACAAGATTAGTTTTATCTCTCTCAAAAACCAAAATTCAAGTTGTGTGAGATTTGGTGATAATAATTCTACTAGCATAGTTGTCAAAAGATTTGTATATTTGTATAATGGTCATAATATAAATAAAAATGTTATATATCTATAAATTTTGAAACATAATCTTCTAGGTATTATCCAAATTTGTAATCAAAGAAATGTTCTGACTTTTCATGATCGAGGATGTGAAGTGAGAAGATCTAAGTATAGAAAATTATTTGTAAATATTCACAAGGAAGATAACAACTTATATGTGTTCATGAATCCAAAAGGCAAGTGTGTTTCATGAATCAATTAGAGGAAAGCTACTTGGACATCCAAATTTTGAAAATTTGGTGAGGATCAGTTCTAAAGGATTAGTGAGGTGTATGCATAAAATAACTAGGATTCCTCATACTCTTTTCAAGGCATGCCTTCATGTGAAGCAAACCAAGAAAATCTACAAATCTAAGGATAATTTCACCATAGTACCATTATAATTGATCCACACTAATCTATGTGGACCTAAAAGAACTCAAGTCATTCAAGGTAACAACTATTAATTAAATATTTTACTAGGATGACTTGGATATATATCCTTAAAGATAAACCAAAAGATTTTGCAAAGTTTAAAGCATTCAAATCACTTGTTGAAAATGAAAAACGATCAAAAATCAAGTGTGTGAGATTAGACAAAAGAGGTGGATTTTGGTCTTATGAATTCAATATTTTTTATGAATATCAAGGGATTAGAAGACAATATTATGCTAATAAGACACCCCAATAGAATAGGGTACTTGAAAGGAAAAATAGAACTATCCAAGAGAGGAGTAGAACCATGCTTCAAGATTCCAAATTATCAAATGTTTTTGGGAAGAGGATGCTAATACATCAGTATACATCTTAAGTAGATGCCAAGTTAGAGTAAATGGTGATAAGACTCCATGTGAGCTATGGAAAAATAGGGAAGCTAATGTCAAACATTTTAGGGTGTTTGGGAGCAATTATTTTATCAAGAGGGATGCATAAAATCTTGGTAAATTTGACTCAAGGTCTGACAAGGGCATCTTTTAGGGTTATTCCTCTATAATTTCTACTTATAGATGTTTCAATAACAAACTCCACAAGGTTGTTGAAATTTCTAATGTAAGAGTTGAAGAGGTACGTGAAATCAATAAACCTAACTTGTAGATAAATGAAACTATAGAGAAATTTAATTCAAATAATTAAGGCATGTTTGATCAATTAGATGATGAAGATAAAGAGGTAAGATAAGACATTATATCTACATCTAGGAGAATACAGAAAGATCATCTAATTTCCCAGGTGACTAGAGATGTGAATGCTAGTCTACATAATAGAAGGAGACTGTTGATCAATCAAAATCAACAAAACACATCTATATTATCCAAGGTTGAACCTAATATTCTTGGAAGCTAGAAAATATGAAAATTAGACATGTGCAATGGATGAGGAACTTGCTTAAATAGTAAAGAATGGAACATGGGATTTGATACCTAGACTAAAAGACAAAAATGTGATAGGAAATAAATGGGTATTTATAAATACGATGAATGATAAAGGAGAGGTCATAATAAATAAGGCTAGGCTAGTGTTTAAAGGATATGCTCAATTTTAAGGGATAGATTTTGATGATACATTTTATCATGTGGCAAGAATGGAAGCAATTAGACTCTTCTTATCATATGCAAGATTTAAAGGTTTCAAAGTTTATCAAATGGATGTGAAATCTACATTTTTAAATGGCAACTTAAATGAAGAAGTCTATATTGAGCTACCTATATTTTCTTCCGTGACAAGTGATCAAGATTGTGTTTATAAATTAAATAAGGATTTATATGGTATTAACCAAGATCCTAGATCTTGGTATGATAGATTACCCAAGTATCTATTGATCTATGGCTTTAAAATAAAGGTAATTGATGGTAATTTATACATTAAGATAAATGAAACTCATTGATTACTTATGTTAGTCTATGTTGATGACATAGGTTTTAGATATGATAACGACAACATGAGTAGAGAGTTTGTAGATGCTATGAAGGCTGAGTTTGAAATTTCAATGTTGGGACTTTCTTTCTTCTTAGGATTATAGATTAACTAGCTTGATGTAGGGATATTCATTTCATAGGTAAAATAAATCAAGGATATGCTAATAAATTTTTATATGTTGGATTGTAAGTTAATAATTACTCCAATTATAATAGGATGCAAGTTGAGTAAACAAGATGACTCACCAAAGGTTGATCAAACCTTATATAGATCCTTGATTGGAAGTATTTTGTAATCTACTTATCCTAGGCCTAATATCATGCAATCAGTAGGCCTTGTAGGAAGGTTTCAATATGATCCTATAGAATCTGACTTGATATTAGTCAAAAAGCTCTTGAGATATCTTAAGAGCACCATATAATATGGTTTATGGTACCTCAGGAGCAAAGAATTCAATCTAATGACATACACGAGTGCAGATTGGGTAGGATGTGTGGATGATAGGAGGAGTACTAGTGGTGGTGTTTTCTTCATGGGTGAATCCTTGGTGTCTTGGCTAAGAAATAAATAATCCTTTGTATCCATACCAATTAAATAAGTTCAGTATATAAATGTCTCTTCTTGTTGTACTCAGGTAATGTGGATGAAGCAAACCTTGGAAGACTATAAGGTAAGACAAAATGGACCATGTCCTATCTATTATGATAATACTAGTGTAATTAATATTTCTAAGAATATTGTTATTCTCTCAAAAAATAATCAAATTCCTATTAGATATCATTTATTGAGAGAATAAGTGAGTAGTCAAAGTGTTAAGTTAGAGTATGTACCTACAAAAGAACAACTTGCAGATATTATGACTAAACCATTGATAAAAGAAACATATGAATATATAAGACAAATATTGGGAGTCATATCATTATTTATAAATAATTATAATTTCATTGGTTAAGGGGGAGAAATAAGTTAATGAACTTTCTCCATAGGTTTGTGATGAAAGGATTTAATAAATTTGTTTAGGGACATTGGTCCTAAAAGCAAGTTTTAGTCAAATTTTGATGTTTGGTTTAGAAGGTTAAATCATTAATAATGAAGGTGAGGTTGTTATGGAGTGTGGAGATGACTTTTACAAGTGTATTTCATGGTTTTATATGTGATAAAATAGTCAAAATAATCATTCATGACCATTTTCTCAAATTAACCATTTTGCTCAGTGTTTACTACCTAATGTGTGTTCATCTTACAAATTTTATGCGTTTAAGGTCTATGAAGCTAACCAAGTGTTATGGCCAATTGGATTTGATGTGTCCATGTGAAAAATGTATTGATGATATGTCATAAGGTTTCCATGATCATTCTAAGGTGTTTTGGCATAGTGATTATTATGTACACAAGGTCTGCATGCATAGTTTGACTAGTTCCAGCTACTAAATAAATATTAGTGAGTATTCAAAGTGAATTTGTGTCATATAAGGGTGTGTTTACCTAATATAGGTATGTTATAGGTAGTTTTAGGGTTTGAAGATCTTTTAAGGGCAAGTTGAATAATTTTGAAGGCTCTCAGGTATGATAGTCCTTGTTTAAGGGCTAACAAGTCAAAAACCATTTCATGGTTATATGAGTTAATAAAAGAGTTAGACCTTAATTTTTTTTATAAAATTATGTATTATTGACCTCCAATTGTGAGATAAGTTTTAGGAGCTATCATTCACTGGAATTTGATAAGTTGACATTGTTTCTTTTTTATGCCCTAAGTTTTGTACCATATGGGTTAGTGACCTCCCAAAAGGATTTAAAGTCTAAGGCTAATGAATATATTTAAATGGTCTAAAGGGTACTTAAAAATATATTTATAGTCATTTGGAAGTGTATATCTTGACCTATGGTTAAGATTTTATGTAAATGGAGGGCTAATTAGAAGGTCAATTTATGAACAGCTATGGTTCATAGTAAGATTTGGATGGTTATTCTTAGCATAATTGAGGGGGAATATGATTTTGCATCAAATATGAAATTTCAAGTCATGAGAGTGCATACACGGAAATTTATGGGCTTTGTAAGGCTCAGGTAGGGCTACTAGGCCTCTAGGCAAGGCTAGTGTGAAGAAGAGTGATTTTTGGTCATATTATTCAATAGAAAAAGGTATGGTTGTTCTTGAGTATGTTTCTCAATTGGATTTATGCATCATATATGCTTGATAAAGATCTTGAATGACCAATCTTCATTCTATGAGTGACTTGTGAGATAAAATTTGAAGGTAACTATGAAATTTCATCATGGTTGGAGATGGTTTGAAGATGCTCAATGGGTGTCCAAGTTTAGGTGACTTAAGTGGAGTCATTATTAGTTTTCTCTAGGTGTGATCACTCCTATTTTCTTATTTATAGAGTAGTATATGGTCAAAGAAGAATGTTGTCAATGGGTAGGCTTGAATTAGTCATGGTAAGGAATTGTATTCATAGTGATAGGGGGATTTTATATCATTTGTTATATGAATACCTTATTAATTTTAAATTTTAAAAAATTTAAAATTATTCAATATTGGTAGGTAAGCCCAATTTTTCATTATGTCAAAGGGGGAGAAAGTGTTTGTAAAGGGAGAAAGAGTATGTGCACAGATTTGTTGTTGGATTTGAGAACATTTAAAATTTTCAAAATAAATGAAAAGGGGGAATATTGTTGAGGTGTTTTAAATTATGTCATTAAGGTAGAAAATAGTGTCCATGATTTTATATGTATGCATGGTTCTTAATGACAAAGTGTGCCTTAGCGATCATGCATGGACCTTGTTGTGTTTGATCTAATAGGTAAGGTGATGGATGTTGGTGTTATGTTTGACAATGTTTGAGGGGTAATATGATGGGTCAAGAGTGATTGGTTTACTTTTAGAAGTGAAAGGAATCCATTCGAATAGTCTTGTCAAGGTCTAGGTTATCCTTGTCATCTTGTCATAACTTCCTGAGTAACCATATTTATGACATCAATATTCACACATGTGAAGGTGTCAAAAGAAAGTGGTCACATGGGTTTTCTAATATTTATGCCTAAATCATGTGTTTAAAATTTTAGATATTGGCATGATGTCTATAAAAATTTATGGTAGTGCAACGTTTGTCTCTCAAGCAGATTTCACTAGTTTCTATACTTAGTCAAATTTGCATTAAAAAGTGACCATTGGAATTTAAATATTTGAATTTACAAAGGAATTTTATTTTACAATGTTTTGTTAATAAATTTTGATGATGGATTAATTTTATGTTGTTATAAAAATAAAATTGGCATAAAACTTCAAGGTAAATCTAGGAAAAATGATTTGGAGGTTGGACTGGTTGTATACTTGCATTTATTGCAGTCCAAAGTTGACTAAGGGTTTGAACTTATTCTTTAAGTGACTTGAGAAGGATGTTTGAGTTTTTATTCATGGTTTTTTGATGTTTCAAGGTGAATTATCTATTAAAGAGTGTTTTAAACTCCCTGAGTATCATCTATATAGATTTTTGGAGGTTTGACCAATCCATATTTAGTATGAACAATTACTTACAATTTGAATTTTGGTTAGTTCATGGTATTTTTCATGTACAAGGCAAGTGATTCATAGGTTTTGCATATGAATAGGTGTGTAGTGATGAATGTAAATCACTTTAAGGTGTCTTAGGGGTCATATGTCAAGGATCTATGTGCTTTGAATTGGGATTGTGTTCCTAACTTTACTCGGTGAAGTGCTAAAAGGATGAATAGGTCTCCATGGAGCTATAAGGGCTTCTTAAGGCCTAATTAAAAGGTGGTTTACTTAAGGGTATTATATAAAATCTATGAATGACATTTTTAGGTGAAATTTTTTTTATTATAATTTTGATAGAATCCTTAAGGATTAAGGTATGTCTTATGGCCAACTAAGTAGATGGTGATTATGAAGGTTCTATAAAGAGCATAAACAAAAATGAACATTTCTAGAGTTACCAACTAAAAGAAAATAGATGTGTGAGAGTGCTTGGAGGATGGATTAAATATCAGATCAATATGATGAATATTTATGTGATATAGAGGTCATAACTATGACGTTATAATAATATTATTATAGGGTTGAATATTGACAATGAGTGAAGAGGTGTAGAGTGATCCAAAAGGTTGTTTTGGATGCATTACTTGTGTGTGAAGGCTTGAGATAGTGTGAAGGATTAAAGAGAGTTATTTTTCACTATTTATCCATCATATTGAAAGTAAATTATATATTTGGAGGTGTTGATATCATAAGGTGTTGTGTGGGTGCTCAACATCTAGGATAAGTGGGTGTTTGTTCATGCTTAGGGGTTGGTGCTCCTTATAAAGTGAGTGTTTATGTTGAGTGGTTAAGAGTCTGAAGTTTTGAAATTAGTTAAATTAATCTCTTGTTTTTATCTTGTCTTTTACAATAACTGGAGGAAGAAGAAAACAAAGGTTTTAAATATCTTATAGGAATATAGTCCACTTATTTTCAAACTTTAGATTGGGTTTTATCTCCCATGAGGTTTTCCCACATAATATGTGTATGTATGTTAATCTTGCATAGTTTCATTTGATCTTTACAATAACTGGTTTATGTGCTTCATGAATGTTTATGTTGAGTGGTTAAGAGTCTGAAGTTTTGAAATTGGAATTAAATTAATTTAATCATTTATTCACCTCCCCAATAATTCTACCTCTAACAAAAAACACTAAAATTGTTGCAGGTGATAGCAAGGTGGAGGAAAAAGAAAACAAAGGTCCTTGGATGTTGCACTTTGATGGTGCATGAGCGAAATAGGGTTTAAGTGTTGGGATTGTCTTAACAAATCCTGAAGGCAAAGGGTATCTAGATTATTATAGATTATATTTCTCTTTTACTAACAATTTAATAAAATATGAATTTCTTATCTTAGGACTTCAATTTTCAATTAAATTTAAGGTTAAAAAAATATTAGTTTATGGTGATTCTAAACTAGTTGTGAATCAAGTTAGAAGCAGATATCAATGAAATATTTCTTGTTTGAGAAAGCATACATTTAGAGATTGGTATTTCATTTAATATTTTTACTCATTTAATATACAAATTACCTAGGGAATAGAGCCAATTGGTAGATGCCCTAATGTTAGCATCAATGAACTTGGTGCTTCCAAAGGATTTTAAGTTAAAATAATTTAATGTGGAGATAATCTCATGCCCCTTAGTGCTAGATAACATCAATCATTTCCAAGTATTTGATAATGACCAGTATATAATTAACTTCCTATGTAATAGTGGTGTATTTGAATCTCATATCATTCATGAACAAGATGAAAGTTCTAAATAAAGTTTGAAGGTCAATGAATATGGAGTAATCCATCTTAAAGAGAATTAAATCCCTAAAGTCATGATATCTTTAGAAGAAATTTTTGACCTATACAAGAAAGGAAATGAATTTAAGCATACTAAAGTGGGAAGGACTAAAATCAAATCAACTTAGGATGTCTTGGGGATGAATAAAATTTCAACATTGGTCTAGTTTGCACTGACAAGGAAGTGAAGAAAGTTGATGCCCTCTTAACTAGATTCAAGGATGTTATTACATGGTCATATTATGACCTAAAGATATTTGAAACTAGTGTGATTACTCATATCATCCTCTTAAAAGAAGCTTATAAACCTTTTAAGAAAAGACAAAGACCAGTAAATCCAGTGTTGAAACCACTCATTTACAAAGAAGTAAATAAATTGATTGATGTAAGGATAATGTTTCTTATATGACACTCAACATGGGTTGCCAACCTAGTGCCAGTTTGAAAGAAGAATGAATAAATTTGACTTTATGTTGATTTTTAGAACTTGAATAGATTTTTAGAGAAGGATAATTACCATTTTCCATCTCTGGATGAGATCATACAATTGGTAAGTATATCTGGAATGATGTAATTCATAGATAGATTTTTAGGCTACAACCAAGTCTTAGTAAAAAAGAGAAATATAATAAAGACCGCCTTCACAACTATATGGGAAATATTTTCCTAAAAACAAATGTCATTCAAACTTATCAAAGTAGGAGAAAATTTATGAGTGATGCACCATGTGTTCTATGGATTGATTTGTAAATTCATTATTATTTACATGGATGACCTAACTATTTTTTATAAAAATAGGTGAGACCACATAATGTATCTAGAACAATTGTTGAAGTGCAAAAGGTATGGAATTTCCTTCAACCTAAAGAAAAGCATATTTTGTGTGACTAAAGTTAAAATTTTAGGACATGTGATCACTCAAGAAGATATGACCATCGAACTTGATAGGATCAATGCAATTTCAAAGGTAGAAGTTCCAAATAACAAAAAAGAGTTAAAATCTTTCTTTGGTAAAATCAACTTTGTGAGAAAGTTTATCTCTAGCTTTGTAGAGATTGTGAGAAAGCTCAACACCATTCTAAAGAAGGATGATAAGATATAATGGAGGACTAAGGTGAAGAAGGCCTTATAGGATATCAAGGATGCTATTTTTCAAGCCCCTATCCTGATAAGTCTTGATTTTAATAAAAGATTTCTATCTATGCTCTTTTACTTTTGATCATACTATTGTTGTTGACTTAACAAAGAAACAATATGAAAAGGAGCACCCCATATCCTTCATGAGCACTAATTTGAAGAATGTAGATCTAAATTATCCTATTCTGTATAAGTAAGCTTACATACTTGTGAAGGCTATAAAGAAATGTAGACACTACATCTTGAGAAATAAGAAATATGATATAGTGTCTGATCCAACTGTTAAGTTAATGTTAGGATAGAATCAACTCAGAGAAAGATGAGGGAAGTGGATGACAAAAATTTAGGAATATAATTTAGAGATAAAATTTTATAAATTAGTTAGGGTTCAAGGTCTTATCCAACTCATTACAAACATTGATCCTTGTATTGATGTTTTATAGGTGGAAGCAAATCAAGTACTTAAAGGAGATTGGTATAAAGACATTATTCATTACTTGTTGCATGGAGTATGTCCCTTACACCTCAATAGAGAATAAAAGAGATCCCTCACACTGAGATCATCCCAACTTATGATTAAGAGAGGGGTCCTTTATAGAAATAACTATGAAGAAGTTTATCTGAGGTGTGTTTCTAAAACTAAAGCCACTGAGATCATTGACTATTTTCATGACAAGCTATAAAGTGTCCATCCTTTAGGATGTACTAATACACATAATATATTAAGGTCTGGCTATTATTGGACAACTATTTTCAAATATATACATGCTCATGTGTGAACGTGTCACCAATGTTAGGTGTTTGATCAAAGAGAAGTAAAGGCAACCATGCCTTTGCAACCAATAATTGAGGCAAAGTTATTCGCATAATGGGGTCTCAATTTCATAGGAGTAATCAATCCCAAATCCTTGGTGGGACACAAATTTATGCTCATTACCATAGATTATTACACAAGGTGGACCAAATTAGTGGCCATCAATAATAGTAGAATAATTAATGTCATCAATTCCTTGGAAGAAAACATTACCACCTAGTTTGAGATGCCCCTATCATTGGTGTGTGATAATGGCCCAACCTTTACACTAGTTAAGTTCACTAAATGGGTTTATGACAATTAGATCATCATCAACTCTGCTTCAAACTAATACCCTTAGGGTAATGGAGTGGTTGAATCTAACAATAAAAATTGAATAAATGCCATTAAAAAGTTTGTAAAAAAATACCAAGAGAATGGTAGTCCCTACTAAATTTTTCTCTATGGGCATTTAGGACTAGATACAATCAGGCACTCAAGGTATCCCCATTCTTACTAGTTTACAAGTAACAACTTGTATTTCCCATCACATTGAAGCTACCCACCTATGAGTTAATGGCTAAGTACATGGAAGATGATGAAAGAGTGTAGTCCCAAATCTTAAACATCATCCAAATGGAGGATGCTAGAAATGAAGCATTGTAAAATTTTATCAAGCATTACAATGTTGTGAAAATATGGTTCGACAAGTGAGAAAAAGTTAAAGCATTATGAATCTCAGAATTAGTCCTACTATGGGACAAATCCCACAAGAAAAAAGGATAGCATGTCAAGTTCACTCCCCTCTAGATTTTTTTTTATCAAGTAGTAGAGATACTTGGTGAAAATGTATTCAAACTCAAATAATGAATGACTTAGCCTTGCCTATCAATGAGAAATACATGAAGCACTACTTCTCTATTGCTCTATCTCAAATTCCTCATGGATAGTAATACTTATTTAGAAATAAAGTAGTTCAGGAGTAGAGTAGTTACTTTTCTATTTTCTTGCTTTGATCTTCTATTATTTCCCTTCTTTTTTGTTTTTTTATTATGTGTTTGTTTTTTATCATGTGATGTAATGTATTAATAATTCCTCTAGATAATATAAATTTGGCTTGACGCATATTAACTTATATCCTAAAATGAGAAGAAGGGATGGTTGATCTTAAGCACTAGTATCCCAAGGTAGGGAAGCCTCTAACACTATTATAATTCAAAAAAGTTGGGTATGGTTGATTATAAATTGCTTTTCTCATGAATATCCTAGGTTATTTTAAGGCTATAATATAATTTAGATGACTGAACATTTTATTGAACAAGATTTTTAATTTAGTTGGAACATCACACTGTCACCTCAAATTCACTAAATGAATTTCCTTGGTAGAACTTTCTATCTGAAAGTGAATGACATTCAAACTATGTCTTAACAAAATCCTTATACCTAGCTAACTCTAGTTCCCAACCATCCTAGTTTATGAATAGGTATATATATATATATATATATATATATATATATATATATATATATATATATATATATATATATGATACACCAGTGAAGTGAAATCATAAACTACTTCATATTCTATGAATGGTGAATTAGGTAGTCTCTACCAGGGCTATAAACACCTAATTGGCAGAAGAGCAAACCCCAGATTAGAGCCAAAGGTATCTCTATCAAGGTTATGGATGTTTGGCTAGTAGTAGAGCAAAACCCATGCTATCCCCAATTTAGTAAAGCATTATTATTTAAATCTAAAAAATGCTTAAGTCATTTCATGTTTTGATGTCTTAAAGTTTGAAAATTATCATTTTTGAAACCAATGGTAATGGTTATTTAAATTCATAAGCACACATATAGTATGATTGTATACATGGTTTAAACTCTAGTTCCAGCTTGTGAGCTTTCATTAGTTCTGAGAAGAAGTTTTGATATTAGTTGAAAGTCTTAGTGAGATGATTAATTTTGATTAATATTTACACAAAACATCTAGATTCTAACATTTTTCAAATTTTTCCCCATAGAGGTTGTTATTTTTTTATGCTCAACTCTCCCTATTCCTAGAATGGGGACCCTCTTATTTTGATTTTTTTTTTAATGTCTAAAATGTCAAGCTTGCTAATACATTTATCCACATAGAAAATTGATTTAATACTTCCTAGAAATTTCTTGGTTAGATATTCATTTTTAAATGTAGATTATCCTTTAGAAATATTTAAATTATTACAAGTTATATCAAGTTTTCTCCAAATTTCAATGAATAATTAACCATAAATTGATTCAAAATATGCAGACAGGCCTCCACAAAAAGTGTCTGCTTGGTTTTCAAATGAGCATGAACAAAATAGATTTTACCAAATCCTACTAGACTAAATTTTATCACTTGAAATTTCACCCTTTGAGTAGATGAAAAGTCTCTCCTCATTTAATTGGCATAATAAAACCACCTCAGGGATGTGGGTGACCCAAAGTTGAATTGGATCTCTAGATTAGGGCTAGTTCCCTTGATGTATCACTATAGTTCAAACCTATTAATAACTCTTAGGGGATGAAAAGGGAGAAGGATAAATGAAAAAATATGATATATGGGAGGTATTACACCAAATATATGGTCAACTCACACCACTTACAATATACTTGAAACCAAAGAGAATCCCACACATACACTTCATCCAATTCAACACTCCTCTTCTACATCAATGTTTCAAGCATGGGATCTTAGAGAGATTCTAGGATAGGAGGCATTAGATAATAAACCTTAGAGAAACACTAATTAATAATATACTCACTACACCTTCAATCCACATTAGACACTTATTGATGACCTATAAAAGAGAGCTCTTAAATCACACAAGGCACTAAGAAGAGTAACATGTGAAGGTAAGCAAAATACACTTGAACAAGACCAAAAACTATAGAAGGAATTTATTTAAATATTTAATGAGTTTAAAAAAACATTATTCATTAATTAAAGGCAAAAAATTGGTAAGGATTTTCTATACCTAGGTGGAGAGATAGATACAACAACCAAAAAGGCCAAGATTTATAAAAATTTTGAGAGGAGAGAGAGAAAGTGAAGATCAAGACTCACTAAGACACTTTTCAAGAAATTATAATGAGTTATGATAGTCATAAAATTATGCATGAGATAGGTCCTACAAATAAAATAAATATAAATGTCCCTCAACTCAGTTAACTCCTCCATATGTGGCATAGATTCACTTTGCTTACACAAGAAACTAACCTCATGATTTGCCTTCAAAAAACTACCTAACTGATAAATAGGGCCATGCATTATTATTTATATGAAGGGGTGGGGTTACTAACAATCCCTCACATGCATTGGATTAGTCCTCAATCATTACTATTATTTTGTCCATGAGCAATCATCTCAAATAATTACAAATGACTCCTTCTTATGCACCTCTCACACTTGTCACCAAAAACCTTTCCAATTATATAATATGATCCATGAAAAATAAGGAATGACACCTATAACGAGTTTCTAAGTCATCAAGTTCAAAACAAGCTCAAAAATCTTCCCAATTGAAGTTTTCACCATTTTCACTAAGTGTTCACTATTTGCCCACTAGATTGGCTGATATGAAAGAGGTATCAAACACAATTATGATATTTTATTATTTAATATATATACATGAGGACTTATAAAAATTCCCAATCTCTTTCCTAAAATTGGTTTCATCCTTAGAAACTTCTCCATGCCTATAAAACACAAAAAATTGTCAAAAAAAGCCTTGTTATACCCATTATATACAAGTGGATTACACCTTAATCACATTTTTTAGGTCCATATAATGTCATCTACATCTTCCAATTATTTATATGACCTTTAATTCCCATTTGGATCCTGAAAATGCAATATTTTTTCATTCAGGTCCTTAAGGAGGGTTTACAAGGGTTTTAGAGTGGTTTCAGATCTTAAACTTGGTTCATAGATTTGGAACATTGTAATTTCAAACCAAATCCACTTATGTATTCTTATGGATCCTCCCTAACATATACAATTACCTCAGCCTTCCATGTAAAGCATCATGGCAGGCACAAGCATTTAAAGTTAGCAACTTGAACCCTTTTCCTACATTCTGTGAGGGTCTAAGTGTTTTAAAGATAATAAGTGTCTTATTTATGGACAAACCTAAAAAAATATGGCTAAAAAATCTATTTATATACTCAAATAATATTCTCCTATAGGTTTAAATACTCATTTAGTCCAAAAAGTGATAGCATTCTTCTCTAAGCACTAGGCATACTAGGTCTTGCTTGAAAATTTATGGTTAAAACCCTTCATTGATCCTTTATAAATTATAAAATTATTAAAAAATTCAGTTTAACTTCCAATAATTTTTTTCAAGGCATTATAATTCTTTCTAAATGTTGAAATTAGAAGTGACCTATCATTTGGGGTTAGGCTTGTATCTTTCCTAGCTACCCTGCCTGCAATTCTTGTTGCTTAGATCACACTATTTGCCTTCAAGACATATATTTGTTTTAAACATTATATAAATTGTATTACATATATCCAAATATTCCTTTAAATGTTCCCTAGCTTATGGTTCACTCTACCTCCTTTCTCAAAACTATCCTCTAATGAGCCTAGGGAAGTGCCCCATATCTGAGATAAAAAAGGGGGCACTTCCCATATTTGCCTCACAAAAGAAATATTGAAGAGGCTCATATATGTATAAATTTTAATTTTTTACCAATTTTTAACTCTTAACTCAAATAATATAGCTTTTAAATACTTCAAAACCTCAAACAGAGTTATAGGGAAAAAGCAGTGTTTATAGGGTTTTCCAAAGGGACTGTGTTCTACATGTTTAGACTCCTTAAGGTGACCTTTGTGTGTTCCATTTATGTCTCAAATCTTGAATAAAATTAAAAAATGTTATCAAGATATCTTTGAAGTTATTTTTATATTTTTCTTAGTTTCTCTTTATCTTCTAAAACCAAAACTACTCATTGTCCTTTGGGTGAGAAAATGCCTGTAGACCCTACCTGTAGGTTGCATTGGGGCTAATTATGGTTTAAAAGACATTATTAAACCTCCTAAACAATGAAAAAATTAACCAATTGTAAATTTATTTTACCTTATAGTGTATTTTAAAACTTATATGGTTCAAAGTTGAGTTACCTTTTATGATGACTAAGACTTTTGACTGTAGGCCTGCCTATAGGTGTTTGGGTATGTTTTAGGTTCCATCAATGTTATAGTAATTTCCTTGGGATTTCATAGTCATAAATAATTTATTTTTAATAATTCATCTCCTTAGTTCCATGTAAAACCAACACTATATGTTAATATTTACCTCATTACCTATCTCAATCCACTTTGGTTGGCTATAGGTGGACATTTAGGACTGTGTACGAACACATGTGATGTATGGTGGAGTCATGCCTGATATTTGGATCTATTTTGAAAAATTTTGAACAAAAAATAGGTCTCATGTAACTATTTATTACCTTGTGTCATGAACATATTATTAAACAATATTACTCCCATATCATACTTAATCTATTATCTGCCTATAGTTGGTTGTAGATAGCCTTTTATGAGTCATACACACCTATAGGGGATGCTTGACTATGATGTTACATCTTAGAAATCCTTTAAATTAAAAATGTACCTTCATACTTGGTAAGGTTATTAAAATAATCAAATATATTTTGAATTGTCACTTCCATGAAATAGGGTCACTTTTAAGTCAAAGTCTATAAAAGACACTAACTAGGTTCAGTGTATCAAAGTGCATTCTTGGAGTTCCCATTGACTATCTTCCATAGGTCATTCTCTCTAAAACTTTTGAGAGCTATTTTTAATTATTAGGAACCAAAAGGTGAGAATATTAGTACCCTTGAAAAATTCCTCATAGCCTCATTGCATAAAATCAATAAAAAGTTCAGGGGCTTTATTTCATTCTTTTAGGGAAAGAATCCATATATCTCAGTCATCACTTTTTTGAAAGAAACCCTCTACTTTACATATAAATTTGACTCTCATTCCATGTATGTTTTGATACCTTTATCATATGAATATATAAATTAATTATTCATCATGATTTCAAACCTCAAAAGGTACCTCATACTCTGTTATCACCACTTATAAGTGGTTAACAGGAAACAAGTGTGATATTGCAAGGAAAATGCATGATTTATTCTCCATTATTTTTGCCTTGATCATTAAATTAACCTTAATGACTCAAAAAATATGAAATAACATTAATTATTTCATCTTTATGTGATAAAAACTCCTTCAAGTTACTTTTAGGTGCATAATTTGAGTTGTAAGGCAGTGAGGGTGATTTATGATTATAAACAAGGCTAGGAGAGGCTTATGAATCCTTGAGACATAAAAAAAAATGACATTGAAAAATATATGGATATACTTTGATAAATACCTAAAATAATAAAACTTATCAAAACTAAACACAAGATTATGAAATAGGGTCAAACATGGATCCATCTTGGATGAAGAAGCATAAAAAGCTGCCTAGAGTCTAAGTGATGGTTCCTAAAGGAGAAGTCATGAAACTAAAACTTATTACCATGAAAATGAAGCTTTCTCAAATTCCTTTCATCCCCAAAGATAATTCCTCTTAAATCCAATTTTACATCCTATACCAAGCATTTCAAATTGATCTTTTTTGGCTTTCAAAGGCAAAAAAAGATGAAACTAAAGTAATAACTTAACTTCTTGACCTTTTCTCAATGCACCAGGCATGTAAATGACTTTAAGGAGTTGAAGAGACATTGTCCCACATTTTTTTATTGAAGGTGGGCTTCCCAAGTCCATATGAGTGCCATTAATGGCCTATTTTCAAGGAGAATTTGCCTCTTTCTACATGAAACTAATTCTTGAACTAAAATATAACTAGTAACTAACATGATCTACCCTCTACCATGTTTAAAATTAACTTTTTGATAAATATGGTTCCTTGAAAGTTTATACAAGTAATTAAATGGGTTAAAAATGTGACCAAAAGGCCTTTCTTACACATGAGACATGGTAAAGGACCAATTTATGACTTAGGAACAATTTAAAACACCTAAATGACCACATTATGACATTTTTAAGACAATTTGAGCCTTTGACTATGTTTTACGAGAGTTGATTTTGGTTGACTAGACTAATACAAGGAAGTTAGGCTTAGATCAAGGCTAGAGTAGGGATGGGTGAGATGTGTAGACCAACATGAGACCTCTATAAGACATGTAGAAGCCTTTTAAAAAGTTTCAATATGTAGGGGTTGACCAAATTTGAATAAAAGTAAAATTTGGTCAACACTGACCTTACATTCTATTTAAATATTTTACTTATTTAGTTTTGCTTTAAATCATATTTATTTTGATTGTGATAGGCATTTAATGTTTTCCAAAGTTTAGTTATTATCACTTAGATTAGCACACTTTGAGAAGATAAAAATATCTCCTCATATAAGTGGCATAATGGAATCACCTCTGGGGTTGTGGGCAGCCCAAGGAATGATGTGAGTGTCTAGATAGGGATAGTTTCCTTGATGTACCACTATGGATTGCAACTAAGAGTAGTTTTGGGGGGTGAAAAGGGAGAAAGAAATTGAAAAAAAAGCTAAACTAATGGAGTTGATACACCAAATTGATTGATGACATCCAAGCATATGTGTATTACACTTGAGACCAAGTAACAAACCAAACATACACTCTTCCAGTTTATAGCTTCTCACATCAATGTTACGTTGTGAGGTCAAGATGAACATATAGGTTAAGAGGACTAGATAAGAGGTTTTAAATGGCACTGATGAAGAGATAAACTCACTTAATCCTTGACATATCCCAAAACACTTCACATGTCTTTCAAGAAGAATTTTTCCAATTGTAAATAGGTTGCAAGAATGAGCTAATATGTTAAGGAAACAAGAGTGTCACTTAAGCAAAATCAAACATTCAAATGAAACACACTATGAATAGTCATACAAGAGGTAAAAATTATTCATTTTATTTATTAAAAGGTATAAAAATGATTAGGGCTTCACCATAATCAGGTGGAGCATCCCTACAATGGCAAAAATGGCTAGCTCCTATAGAAAGTATGTGAGAGAGAGAGAGAGAAGAGAAGTCCAAAGGTCATAATGGACACTTGTTAGGCTAAGAGAATTAAATACTTATGCATGTGATATAGATATGGGGTGAGATATGAAAAACTAAGAGGTAAAAGTGTCATCTCAAATCATCAAACTCTTGTGAAGTGGCCTAAAACTCCTTTTCTTGCACATAAAACTACCTTCATGATTAGGCCTATTTGAGTGACATATAACTAATCAAGGGTAGGTCCAATGATTTTAATAAAAGGAGAAGATCTCAAACACACCTCTTCATTCATTTTTTTATGCTTGGTATTTCAAAATAACTTGTAAGAGATCCATCATCACCTGCACTCTAGGAGACCCTTCTCATGCACCTTGCACACTTATCTTAAAATTTTACTGTAGTTATTCATTCAAGTCAATACAAGGTAATGCTTGACATGTTTCAAGACCCTCCATGGCCTTAAAATCATTATGGGACTTTAAAAACACTTTAATTAAAGATTTCCTCCCTTCTCTCTAGCTTGCCAAATTTGACTAGCTAAGTTGAATCACCTAGTTGGGTCACTTGGGCATTATTTCATGGAATGAAATGAATATGAGGGGTTAGTTCAAGTCTTAAGATTTCACCCAAAGTTTCTTTCATCTCTTAAATCCTACTATAGCCTAAAAAATACAAAAAATAGTGATAAAACCCTTGTTTTGTACCTTATCAAGTCTATACAACCAAAAAGGTGTGGAGTATCTTGGAGAAGTCCTCTATAACTTCCAACAATTTTCATGAGCTAACTATTCCCCCAGACTAGATTTATAACTCAACTTTCCCAAACTAGTCATTGGCAAGGGTTTGCAAGGGTTTTACATTAATTTTACCTCTTAACTATTGTTAAATTCCACAAATATGTCTTATAAGACCCCTGATACCACTACCTAACTCCTATATATCACATGCATATCTTCATGAAAGAAATTAGCATTAGAAAATAATCTCTCAAGCTTGTTTCTCCCTTCTTGCAAGCCAAATTTTCATTCAAGGTCCAAAAATGGATATATTATAGTTTTATTTGATCTCTAATGGTTTGAACACATCTAAATACATCCCAAGAACATGTTTCAAGTCATTGGAGTGGTTTTATTAAGCTAGACTTACAGGTGCCTTCTTGTTTGGGCATTAGGCCTACTTATGCCTAATAGGCCTATTTTGCCTTTTAGGCCTAAAATGAATTATTGATGGTTTTAATTGGCTCCAAATAGATTAAAAATACCTTTATAATCATAATAACATGCTTAAATAAATTTTTAATGTTCTTATCATGCCATAATGTGATCAACTCTTACTTTGGCCACTAGGCCTAGACCTTACCTAGTAGGTCTGACTGTGAGTCTAGGGGTATTGAGTATTTGGCTTGGTTTCCTTCTTCCTTACAAGGTAAATCATACTTATTATGGTGTAATACAACTCTACACATATTATTACAAGGTTAATATAACATTTAGCTCATCCCATTACCCTCTTTCCTTAAATTTGCTTGTTTATGCATAAGGGGAAGTAACCCCTATCTGAGACAAAATAAGGGATACTTACCCTATGTTATTATAAAAATTGGAGATTGAATAATATTTTATAACTGATTATGACCCTGTCCATCAATTTTTAGGTCATAGTGGCATACATAGAACCTCAAACCTTCTCAAAGCCCCAAGACAGGTTTGTAAAATGGAATGTGTGTAGGGTTTCCCTGGTGTAGACTATATATTTCTTAGTTTATAAACTCTACCTTCATTTTTAAACACAAATATGGTATAATAGGGTATTTAACACCATAAAATGTATTTTCAAAATGCTATTAGACCTTCACAATCTATGCTTGCACTTTGTAACCTTTCCCAACACTGAACCTCTTAGGATAGAGTTCAAATTGACTGTGACTGTGTTTGCAAAATAGGGGTAATTGTAGGTTGTCTTTTAATGTTTAAAATCAAAAATAATGTACTCAACCTCATATAAGTGTGTTTACACCATTCCTTAACTATACTTCTCCTTTTTGTATTTTACACACTGAAGACCACCACCTCTATGTTCACTACTTGAGATAGTCAACCCTAGTTATAAGTGTATACAAAAGGTCTTAAGTAGGATCTCCCTCCATTTATAAGGGCTTATATAAGTCATAATGATATTGATAGGAGTTCTTTTAGGATCCTCTCATCATCCCAACTTACATACACCCCTTTTCTACATCTTAAGCTCACTAATTGAGTTCTTCCCCTAATCGACTATAAACCCTAAATGCAGGTCATACCTATAGATATAAACATATGTTTAGGCCCCTTTTTCTGGATTATAATCTCTCTCAAAACTCTCTAAACCATGATTTAACTTCACTTGCCTTGTTATGTTTGGAAGAAGGTCTAATATCAAAGTTATCAAGATTAGTCCTTTTGATAGCTTTATAGTCAGCCTATAGGTGGGCATTTGGGGTATTTACACAAACACCTATAGGTGTAATTGAGGCATAGGAATAGGGTAACATATCTTTCAAGGGCCTTTCAATCATTAAAGTTCCTTTCATCATGCATGGTATGACTATCCTACATGGTGACAAAGATCAATTTGTAACATTTGGTGTAATGGTCACTCTAAAGGTAAAAAAATAACTATAGACTACATTGAAAGATCTTAATGTCTTTAAGAGGGATTTCAAAGCCTTGGACAACCTCTTACCACCTATTTTCTGCCCTTGATTTCTAATACAAGCCTTATCCTTATTGTAAAATATCAAGTCCACATAGTTTGATACCTTGGGGCTATTTGAATACATGTTATAGGGTATCAACAAAACCCTTTGGGCCTTTGCTTGCTCAATTTATGGATTAGATCCCTAAGAACACATAGTCATCTTTTGAAAGTGCTCCCTATCTCAGCTACCATTCTAGTATTTCCAAAATGTTTGTCAATACCTCCTTTAACATATAAGGACTCAAAATGGGTTTCATCACTTGTTCAAATATTTTAGACAAGTATTCTTAGTTCTCTAGAAACATCACTTGTAGGTGAGTATTTGGTTCCCAATAATGAGTTGAAACATGAACACTATGATAACTTTCCATGAACATGAACCTTTATGCTTTCATCCAACCTCCATAATACACTTATAGAAATTCTAACAAGTTGAGACACATGTACATTTATCTATGCATCATCATGATGTCATCAAGACCTTGTAGGTATGCATTACGATGTGTGTATGCAGGCAACAATTATGGATTTAAGTAGTAGACATGGTTACAAGGTTCTAAATGAGTTTAGATCTAATCTTAACACCTCTAAGAACATCCTTAAACCATAAAGGGTATGAAGTTAGTATTGATACCTTTATTTCAATGTTAATTCAACTCTTGAAAGAACTTACAGGTGTGTTAACATGATCAAAAGTGTGAAAATGTTCAACGTGACTACTACAATCTCCTCCTTTTCATCATACAAAAACTTGGACCACCACCATATGATAACCAAGGATGAATCAATAGTTAAAAACCTTAAAAACACTTATGAACATGTTATACAAGTCCTTTATACATAATTCAAACTTGTGTAATTGGGAAATTGACTAAAATTGTTCATGGTGAGACCCTCCTACAAAGTGAGTTAGTTGGCTTATCAAAACAACCAAAAATGTGAAAAAAAACATGTAATAAATTAAATATGAGATTAAAAATCCTTTGAAACCAATATTAGTATCCAAATTGTACAAAACTTCCTAAATAAGATTAAAAAATTCAAGGGTTCATAGATTGATAGGTAGATTTGCATAGTCGAATTCAAATGAATGGTTCATAAAGCTCATACCACAATTATTACTCAATAAAAAATAAAATGGAATATATTCGAGTGTATAATCTACCCCTAAGATCATTTTTATTGAAACCCTTTGTACTAACCATACTAAGTAAAAACCTGCAAGTCACTTCTCTATGCCAACAAGGGTGAAAAAGAGATAGAATGGTTTTAGCCTAGAAATGGAAATTTTATATAATTATAAATGTGTATTTTATTTGATTAATATGAAAGTACATCCCTTGACCCTATCCCATATGGCACAAATCCTAAGGAGGTCGTACAAGTACCCAATTCTTTCTCTTCATTAAGAAAATTGACTTTTTTCTAATGAACCTTCAAATTTTCATTTATGTCAATTACATAAGATTATAGAGACACATGAAACATGAAATCACATTTTGACACTTGAACATTCCCCAATAAACTTGTATAAATCATTAAATGCACTATTTTGACCCTTAAAATGACTCAAACTGATAAATGGACGTAGAAACTAATTGACCAAAGTAATTAAAACATTAATTGACATAAAATTACCTATAAAAAAACCTCATTAAAATACATTATACCCCATTATAGGCTTAAAAATGAAAAAAATTACTAGGGGTGCCCCAATTTGACCTAAAAGTCAAATTTGGTCAGCATATTGGTGACTCATAAAGGCAGTATGCCTACTATACTAACTAGACCAGTAGCCTTATTTTTCCATTGGGTTTAGGATTCATCTAGGGACTAAGACAAATAAGGTAATTTTGCCCATTGACCATAAACCTTTGATTAAGACAAAACACTAATGACTACCTCAACCACACAAAGCAAAAGACACACACAATAAAGAAAACAAAAACACAAGACACACACATGTGCCCAAAGCACTTAGGGGAAGTCATGAAAAGCCTATTATGTAAAACTATAAATTATCATACCTCCCTCTTGGATCAAATGGAAATTTTGAAGCATCACCTTCTTCATGATATGAAGCATGGTGTAAAGCATGCTTCTTCTTGGATTGAATGTTTTGTGGATCAGACTTGTTCTTTGGGATTTCAATTGTCATACTCTCAATTATAAAATCTTTAAACAATTTTTTAATGTAAAATTATTCCTCTTTCATCCAAACACCTTTAACCTTGTCATGTAGATCCTCAATTATAACCTCAAATAATGATTGAGCAAGGCATACCTTCTTGTCTTCCATGGTGTTCTTAACAAGATTAGATTTCTTCTCAATTGTAAGCTCTTCTAGCTCATCAAGGAGCTTTCAAAACTCTATCCAATATTGATCATTGTATTCCATGGAAACATTTTCTTTCACCTTGTCATACGCTTGGCCTTTAACTTGGCAAAGCTCTTAAATCTCTTGAAGTAACTCTATTTGTAGCTACCAATCATCCTTGTCCCCTTTATCATCTAGAACCATTGCCTCTTCCACATTCTCTTCTTGATGCATGATGTCATCAAGATTATTTTCTTCAAACTCCATTTCATCATCAAGTGCTTCATGATAGATGGTTCTTGACCAATAAAAAGAACTCCATCTTTATGTTTGATTGCACACTCAAACTCATATTCATTAGACTCATCAACAAAATTGGGTTTATCACTAGCTCTGCAATCTTTTGGAGAAGAAGAAACTTCAATTAAATCATAAAATTCTTTGCATATGTAATTGAAAATTTTCCATATATCTTCTTTCTTATGATCATCTTTAAGAGATACTTCTTCTACCTTGGTCTCGTGAAACTCATCTAGGACTACCACCTCTTGAGGGATGACTTGAAGGTTTTCTCCATCCTTGATAATACATTCTACTTCATGCTTAAGATTATCATCTTCAAAATTTTTATCAGATGTATAATATTCTTCAAGGGATACAATATCTTCCATCTCCTTCTCCTTCATGGTGATGCCAAGACTGGGCATTTTGAAATCATGTGATCTAGGCCAATTAGGCTACCTAGGAGTTAGGTTTTCTTCAAACAAAAGTTCTCTTTCTTTTTCAACTATAAGATCTTCCTTAGGTTCCAATACCATAGGTCTATCAAGGCAAAGAGTGATAGGGTAAGTACAATATGAGCTAGTTGGTTGAGGTGGCACATAGAACTCAAAATTAGATTGAGGGTGGAGTGTAGAGGCTTCTCCATGGACACACATCCCTTCCAACATAGAAACACTAGCCACTATATTTTCTTTGTATTCACCAAGGTTATTCCCTATAGCGATTTATTATTCACAATCACTCATGAGAGCTTCTTGATCAACCATGATCTGTATTTGTTCTTCTTTACTTGCCTCTCTCAAAATAGGTTCCTCTTTAAGAAGAATTGCAGTGGGGGCTTGATGTATAGGCTCATGGATTTGAGGTGATAAAGCTAGGGTATGAGATGTAGTGGAAGGTGAAGGGATTGGATATGGAGTTTGGGATAAAGGAGAAGGTTTATGAATAGGTTTGGAAAAGAGGAAACCACTAGTGAGTTCTAGTGGAAGTGAATCCTTGGGCTGGTTAGAATGAGTAGAATCTACATGAGTAGGAGTTTCACTTTACCAATGATATCCTTGTGTATAATCCATGGAAAAATTTGGTCTAAAATAATCATAAGAATTATCTTGAGGTTGATAGGCATCATAATATGAATGACAAGGCTTGTATTGGGACTAATAGAGAGGTGTTTCTTGGTAGCCATTCTCATAGGACTATCCATCAGCATAGTGCCTATATGAAGAGGGAAATGAAGGACTATATGGCTTCCATGGCTCATAGGGTTGTTGAGGGGAAAAGTATGGTTCATAGTAAGGTTGATTGTAGGATTTATATACTTAATTACAAGGTTAATTATATTTAGACCAAGGTTCATTAGAACTTGTTCACATTGATGGGGAATGGCACAAACTTGAAAGGTTTCACCAACTTATAGGGAACAAAAATCAACATCAAAGTCAGTCATGAAAAATTCAATTATAATAAATGATTATCAAAAATCTTAAAAATAATAACTAGGCTGCATGACCAATTTATACAACTTCAAATTCAACATTGGTGCTTGAATATATGCCTCCAAAGGCTAGTTATTGAGAGACAACACCAAAGATCTCTTAACCTCTTGGAATAAGAGTCCTATCAAGCTTGCCAAAATTTGTTGTCACTTGGATTTACACCATTTTAGGAGATTAAAAGCTCTCCTCATCCAAGTGGCACAATGTAATCACCTCTAAGCTTGTGGGAAGCCTAAGGAATGAGGTGAGTCTTTAGATAAGGCTAACTCCCTTAATGTACCACTATGGATTGCAAGTAAGACTAGCCTCGAGGGGTGAAAATGGAGAAACAAATTGAAATAAAACCTAAAATAATGGATTTGATACACGAAATTTACTGATTACATCTAACCATATGCACATTACACTTGAGATCAGGTAACAAACCAAACATACACTCTTCCAATCTACAAGTTCTCAAATCAATGTTATGTTGTGAGGTCAAGATAAACATTTAGGCTAGGAGGAATAGAAAGAGGCCTTGAATGGAAATTATGAAAATACAAACTCACTTAATCCTTTAAATATCCCAAAACACTTCACATTCCCTTCAAGAAGAAGTTTTCCAACTACAAATAGGTTGCAAAAATGAGCTAACATGCTAAGGAAACAAGAGTGTTACTTAAGCAAAATCAAAAATTCAAATGAAACACATTATGATAGTCATATAAGAGGTTAAAATTAGTTATTTTATTGATAAAAAGGTATACAAATTATTAGGGCTTTGCCATACTCAGGTGGAGCATCCCTACAATGGCCAAAATGGCTAGCTCTTATAGAACTTATGAGAGAGAGAGAGAAGAAAAGAAGTCCAAAAGTCATAATAGACACTTGTAAATATGAGATAATCAGTTATTTGTGAATTATAGAGAGATATAGGGTGATATATGTAAGATCAGGAGCTACAAGTGTCATCTAAAATCGTCAAACTCTTGTAAAGTGGCATAAAACTCCTTTTCTTGCACATAAAATTGCCTTCATGATTAGGCCTATTTGAGAGACTTATAACTAATCAAGTTAAGTTACAATTATTTTAATATAAGGGGAGGATCTTATAAATTCCATTATATGCATTATTTTCATGATTAGTCTTCTATAATCACCTAGAAGATAGCCATCATCACCTACACTCTAGGAAACCTCCTTCTCATGCACCTTGCACACTTGTCTTCAAATTTGTATTTATTTTTAATTAAAGTCCATAAAATGAAGTTTTATACATGTGTAAAGACCCTCCATGGACTTATAGTAATTATGGGTACCTTAAAATCACTTTAATTGAAGATTTCATCCCTTCTCTCTAGCTTGCCTAATATGCCAAATTTGATTGGCAGAGTTGAATCACTTAGTTTGGGAACTTATGCATTGTTTCATTTAATGAAACTAATATTAGGGGATATATTAAGTCTTAATATTTCACCCAAATATTTTTCATCTCTTAACTCCTGTAGCTTGTGTTGATACAAGATCGTACAAGCAAAAAGGTGTGGATAATAATAGGGAATTAATATACAATTTTAAACAATTTTAATGAGCTAACTATTCCTCTATACCATATTTATAACTCAACTTTCCCAAACTGGTCACTAGCAAGGATTTGCAAGGGTTTTAGGCTAGTTTGACCTCTTAATGATTGTTCATAAAGCTGGGACATTAAACTTGAGAAAATTTTCCAAAAATATGGCCTATAAGACCCATAATAACACTCCTTAACTCCTATATCTTTTATTCATAGCTTCATGAAATATATGAGCATTGAAAAATAACCTCTCGAGCTTGTCTCTCCCTTCTTGTAAGCCAAATTTTACTTCAAGGTCTAAAAATGGTTAGATTATAGTTTTATCTACTCTATAATGTTTTGAAAACATCTTGATACATCCTAAGAACATATTTAAAGTCATTATATTTGTCCTCTTAAGCTATAATTTTAGGTGACTTCTTGTTTGGGCATTGGGCCTACTTGTGCCTAATAGGCCTATTTTGCCTTTCAAGCCTAAAATGAATTCCCAGTGGTTTTCCTTGGCTCAAAATATATTTAACATACTTATTATCATCATAATAACATGATTAAATACATTTTTAATGTTCTCATCATTCCATAATATGATCAACTCTTACTTTGGCCACTAGGCCTAGACCTTGCCTAATAGGTCTAACTGTAAGTCTGGTAGCCTTAAGAATTTAACTTGGTTTACCTCTTACTTATAAGGTAAATCATGATTTTTCAAATGTAATATAAATATACACATATGTTTAAAATGTTAAGATAACCTTTAGCTCATCCCATTACCCTCTTTCCTTAAATCTGTCTGTTTATGCACAAGGGGAAGTACCCCCTATCTAAGACAAAATAGGGGGTATTCCCCCTATTTTATTAGATACACTGGAGATTGAATAATATTTTATAGGTGATTATGATAATTTACACCAATTTTTATCTCATGGTGACATGTATATAACCTCAAACATCCTCAAAGCCCCAAGACATGCTTGCAAAATGGAATGTGTGTTGGGTTTCCTTGGTGTAGACTTTATATTGCTTAGTTTTTAAACTTTCCCTTGATTTTTGAACACAATTATGGTATAATAGGTTTTTTTCCACCATAAAAAGGATTTTCACAATTTTATTAGACCTGCACAATATATGCTTGCACTTTGCAACCTTTCCTAACTTTGAACCTCTTAAGACTGAGTTCAAAATGACTGTGACTATGTTTGTAAAATACAGGTGCCTATAGGTTTTATTTATACATTTAAACTAAAAAATAATTTACCCAACCTCCTCTAAATGTATTTACACCGTTCCCTAACTATACTTTCTCTTTTGTGCATATTCCACACTCAAGACCACCACCTCTATGTTCATTGCCAGAGACAGTCAATCCTAGTTGTAGGTGTATATAAAAGGTCTTAAGTAGGATCTCCTCCTATTTCCAGGGGCTTATATAGGTCATAGTGATCTTGATATGAGTATTATTAGGCTCCTCTCATCATCACATCTTACATATACCCCTTTTTTACATCTTAAACTTCCTAAGTCTTCCCCCTAATAGACTGTAAACCCTACATGTAGGTCTTGCCTATAGATATAAACATATGTTTATGCCCATTTTTATGGATTATAATCTCTCTCAAAACTCTAAAAACCATGATTTAACTTAACCTACCCTATTATGTTTGTAATAAGGTCTAATATCAAATTTATCAAGCTTTTTCCTTTTGATATCTTTATAGCTAGCCTATAGGTGGTTGTTTGGGTGATTTGTATGAACACATGTAGGTGTAATTGAGGCATAGACATAGGGTATCATCTCTTTCAATGTCCTTTGGATCATTAAAAGTTCTCTTCATCATGCATGGTATGACTGTCTTACATGGTGACAAAGATAAATTTTCAACATTTGGTGTAATGGTCACTCTAGAGGTAAAAAATAGCTATAGACTACATTAAAAGATCTCAGTGTCTTTAAGAGGGACTTCAAAGCCTTGGACAACCTCTTACCACCTATTTTATGCCCTTTATTTCTAGTACAATCCTTCTCCCTATTGTAAAATATCAAATCCACCTATTTTGATACATTGGGGTTGTTTGAAGACATGTTATAGGGTATCAACAAAATCCTTTGGACATTTATTTTCTCAATTTAGGGATTAGATCCCTGAGAATACACAATCATTTTTTGAAAGTGCTCCCTATCTCATCTACCATTCTCATATTTCCAAAAGGTCTATGAATACCTCATTCAACATGTTATAACTCTAAATGGGTTTCATCACTTATTCAAAGCTTCCAAACAAGTATTCTTAGTTCTCTAGAAACATCACCTATAGGTGAGTATTTTATGCCCAATAGTGAGTTGAAACATGAACACTATGATAAATTTACATGGACATGAACCTTGATGCTTTCATCCAACTTCAATAAAACACTTATATAAATTATAACAAGTTGAGATACATGTTCATATCTCTATGCATCATCATTATGTCAACAATACCCTATAAGCATGCATTAGGATGTGTGTATGCGGGCAATAACTATGGATTTAGGCAATAGACATGGTTTCAAAGTTCCAAATAAGTTTAGATCCTATCCTAACACCTCCAAGAACATCCTCACACCATCAAGGGTATGAAACAAGTACCAATACCTCCCTTTAAATGTGAATTCAATTCTTTAAATTACCTATAGGTGTGCTAACATGAGCAAAAGTGTGAAAATTTTCAACATGACTACTACAATCACCCCCTTTGTATCATATGAAAACTTTTTCCACCATCATATGCTAACCAAGGATGAATCAAGAATTAAAAACCTTAAACACACTTATGAACATGTTATATATGTCTTCTGTATGGAATTCAAACATTTACAAGTGGGAAATTGATTGAAACTATTCATGGTGACACCCTCCTACAAACTGAGTTACTTGGCTTATCAAAACAACTCCAAATGCAAAAAAAAAAATGTAATAAATTAGATAGGAGGTTAAACATCCTTTGAAACCAATATCAGTAGCCAAATTATATGAACCTTCCCAAACAAGACAAAAAATTGAAGGGTGCATAGATTGATAGGCATATTTACATAGTTGACTTCAAATGAATGGTTCATAAAGATCAAACCACAATTCTTACTCAAAAAAAAAAAATGGAATTTTTACAAGTCTATAATCTATTCCTAAGAGCATTTTTCCTGAAACCCTTTGTGTTGACCGTATTGATCAAAAACCTACAAGTCACTTTTATATGCCAAGAAGGGTGAAAAAGAGATAAAATGGTTTTAGAATATAAATGGAAATTTAAGATCATTCCAAACATGTATTTTATCTAAAGAAGATGAAATTACATCCCCTGACCCAATCCCATATGGTACAAATCCTAAGGAGACCGTATAAATGCCCAATTCTTCCTTTTCTTTAAGAAAACTACTTTTCTTCTAATGAACCTGAAACTTTTCAGTTATGTTAGTTACCTAAGCCTTATAAGGATAAATGGAACATGAAATCACATTTTTACACTTGCAAATTTCCCAAAAAACTAGTACAAAGCATTAAATGCACTATTTTAGACCATTAAAATGACTCAAACTAATCAATGGACCTAGAAACTAATTGACCAAAATTAGTAAAAATTGACATAAAATGAACTATAAAACACATCATGACAATACATTATACCCCCTTATGGGCCAAACAATCAATTTTTTAATAGGCGTACCCCAATTTAACCTAAAAGTCAGATTTGGTCAACACTAACTTAACTTCTCACTTAAATTCACAAGATGTCAAAGTTAAGGTTGCAATTTAAGACACCTTACAAGATGAAAAATTTAATATCATGACCCAAAGAGGATAGATGTCCTCCTTACCAACCTTTATGATGACTCAATGATTTATCACTTCATGCATGACACTTGAAACAAATATGTCAGACCATGAAGCATGTGATGCCATCCTCAGAGCTTGTAAAGGAGTTAGTCATTGGAAATCAAATCCATAGGATGCATGTCAAGATCCTATCCCATCTGAGTAATCCTTTTCAATTCAATTCATCACGTGTCATGTTTAAAGGAGTTAGTCCAAATCTAAAGGCCTACAAGATGCCACCATATATCCACATTATATCCATCTGAACCTGAATAACCTTTTAAAGTGATGTGTATTTCCTTCAAACTCATCTGAGACTGATGCATGTGAACACCATGTCACATCTGATCCAAATCTCATGAGAGCCAACTAAATTAACATATGTATGTACCTAAGCCATTTAATAAAAGTTTAATGATATCCAACTATCCAAGCCCCTTTTAAGAGTGATAAGTGGCATAAGAATGAATATAAGCTTATGATAATGATGTGTGCCCCCTTCAAACCCATGCAATGATGAAACTTGTCATTCCCACACTTATTCTATCTAAATAACCACTTGATCACCTTTGAGAGCCTACCTAAGTGATGGGTATCCCCATTTTACCCATGAGATGAGGTCATATGTCATTTCTACAAAGATTCATCCTCAGATCAATTAGATCATCTTTGAGATCGACACATAGCTCCACCCAAGCCATATATTCAAAATAAAGTTGTTGATTACTACCTAAATACCTTTCAAAGGTAACACCTATCAAATCAAGGTCATGATTACTCATAATAAAACCACCTAGTAAAGAAAAAGCCATGATTGTTTACAAAAGCAACACATGGCACTCCCACAACCAATCAAAACTAAAGGGCCCCACCTAAGAGTTCACCAGAAATTATGGAATGCCATATGGTAGAGTACAAATGACTCACCACATTAAGTTATATCCATAGATCCTAAGAATAATAAAAAATACCACGTGTCCAGATTTGAGCCAACTAAGAAAATTAGTCATATTTAGGCCTCACGAGTGCCTAGTTGGATCCTAGGTGGCATGCCATGTGTCATAAAGTGATAGATTTTAGATTCAAATCTAAAATTTATGGTGAATCAAAAGTAAATGAATGTTAAATTTAAATTTTGAGGCAATCAAGTGCCAAAATCAATAGTTTTGAGTGTTTTTAATACAAAGCTGATGAGCTCACCATTAATGTGGCACAAACCAAGATTGTCATCAAACCTTGAATTAATCAAAGTAATCTACAAAAGGATTCCTAACCTAATTATTGCTACCTACACTTGTATTTGAAATCCTTAAGTGTTTTCTCTCTTTTCTATATGCATCCTCAAAGATTAACCAAGATCAGGATCTTGATGGATTGTACTCAAACCACCATCATTAGAGATCTAGAGCTACAAGAATATATAGAAGATGTCAATTGCTACCCAAAATATTGTTTAAATAGCACAAGAAGGACCTTCCACTTCTGATAAGGGCATTTCATTTAGAAATGATGATTTCTTATTTTAGTATGGCAATTTAGTCAGGACACAGATTTCCTCCTCGAGGCCATAAACATAAAGGATAAACATTATAGTAGTGTATATTACAATGTTGAGGAAGACAAGGATATTGATTATTTCAAAACCAAACCCCACATCATTCATCTCACCTTTGACATCATAGCAATCCAAGCTATTAGTCCCCACAAAGCCATAGTAAAATGAGAGGTCATGCCATGTGCTGACCTAATATACTGTAGACACCAAACTTATGTCACACACATGTGTAACTCCCTATGTTGAAACCCCCCATTGAGCCCTATTTCAATAATAATTATTAGCCTCCCTAACCCATGCTTTTACCCCTCACATATTTAATTAATTTAAAATATATAATTAAGTTAATTAAAAACCCCTTTTTCCACCTTATCAAACCTCCTCATCCTAAGACTAATTCTCACCTAATGAGTCACCTCAAGACTTAGTCCCCTTATCCTAACTACCCAAGACTTGTTCTCACCTTAAAAATGAGTTCCTAACCAACTACATCCTTCTTAACCTCCTATTTATACCATTTCTTAATGGATACCACACTTGGCATGAGGAGCAATAAAAAATAGGCTAAAAATTATAGTTTTACCTATTTTTATGCCACTACCATTGATCAACCCATGGCTAACATTAGTGGGATCATCAACACTGGTTATATACACCAATCTCCAAACTAATGTTCAGGTCAATAGAAATCAAGAAAACTCATTCTTATTTACATACAGGGTTTTTGCATTTAGTTTTTGACATTTTGGCTTACTATTATCTTGCATAAGTCAATCTAGATCTGGAACCAATCTCTTGAGAACTAGTAGCACCCACTTGTTGTCTTTGTTCAATGCTTTAGTTCAGACTACCTGATAAGAGCCATCCATCCAACATTTATCATTTAGTCACCATTACATTTTAGTATATCACTTATTCTACAAGCTCTTAGGCAATTATTTCCCCTACCAACCTCAGCAGCATACCCAACATCAGTCACCTTCACCCACCGACCTCAGTAACATAATTGATATCATTCACTTCCTTACCAACCTCGATAGCATAATCGACATTGATAACTATGGATTTCTTAACCCTTCCAAAACCTACCCAAACAACTTCCAAAATATAAATAGAACATACCACCTGCACTCTATTACTTATTTATACACTTAGGTTGTGAATAATGGTAACATTATCTCTCTTTTAGTCTATCTTTTCCTCTCTTTTGGTTGTTTATTACTCTTTTTTCTCTTGAAAGTGGGTTGTCATCTCTAAGGAAGTTTGATACTTATAAAAAACACGTAGCTTGGTATCCCACTCATTTATCTATTAACAAACATTTTATGGTAGTGCTTTCATACTTGCAGGTAGTCCTCCCCAGCCAAAGAGGAGTTCTCACAATGTCTAGAGATGGAGGAAAAACCAATTCAAGTTCATTATAATCACTTATCCCTATCCTTCTTCTTTGTTTTTCTTTAGACTTAGAATAGACAAATTTTAGTGAAATATTTTTGGCACGCTCGGTGGGACCCTAGAGTTTTCTTTGGGTTAATTTCTTCTTTTAAGCATTCATATAGGTGCATTATAGTGAAAAATTCATTTCTTGCACTCTCCCCTTCTTTTCTCCCTCAAAGCAAAAATTCAACATTTTGATTATCTGTTTAAGGATAATAAACTAAAATTTCTTCTTCCTTGCCACTCTTCTTTTCTCTTTACCTTTAAAAGCAATTTATCATTTTTCTTACAAGTTGAAAGAATATCTTATTTATTTATTTATTTCATGTACATTAGGATAGTGAATTTCATTCTCTGATCCTATTTCATCTTTGTTTTTATTCAAATCTAAACATTTCAGATATTGGTTTAAAACTTACTGCACTTCATTGTTTGTTGGTTGTATATTAGCTCACCTAGTTAATTACAAGAATTATGAATGAATTGTAGTGCACCTATGTTACACAACTATATTAAACTCACAAAAAAAACATCTAAACTCAATTTAGAGAATGCCCATTAGGATTTCATCACCTAGTGGATCACCCTACCCTACCTGATTATCCTTCTTAGATTTCACCATCAAGAGGAGAACCCACTCCATTTTCTAGCAGAGTATAAACTCTAGGTAGAAGGTATATTTTGGCTAAGTGGCCTAGCTTGGCTATAGGTCCATGAAGTGTGAGGAGAATGCTCCTATAACAAGCCATGTACCTAGTCTAACATAGATTTCCTCTTGACCACTAAAACTAACCTGAAACTAACTATAGATTGTTTTCTAGTACCTTCAATAACCAAATTCTTTTTCACTATTTGATTGAGGCATAAGCTAACACGAGACTAAAATTAATCTCTAGTAATTAGTAATTAGTGGTTGTATGTTCTTTTTTTAATTTTTTATTGCCTTCTATTTTTTGGAGTTGGTAAGGACATTTTTCCATTGATTCACAAAATCAACACTATTTCTAATACTCAGTTTGTATAACCTATCATATCAGGTTTTCTAAGTGTTCTTCCATCTTACACAGACCTCTTCCATCCTCTATTTTACCTAGATTCTAATTTTGGATTTCTAAAACATTTGATTTTCCATCTCCCATGTTATCATAGTGATTGACATCAATTAATTATACTGATATTAGTAAACTTTCACCGCTGACATCGATTAATCCCACCAACATCGGCAAACTTTTACTACCGACATTGGACAAGTGATAGACATTAACGATTATGTAATTTTGATTTTCTCAAAACATAAAGCTAAAATAACCCACTTACCTACACCCAAACCTATTTTTTCCTTATTTAATTACTAATACAGAGTATTAAGACTCTTCTTATTTCTTCTTGCATGGTATTGATGCTAGGTCAAGCCAAAATTCTTGTCGATTACACAAGCCGACAACCACTTCCACCTTCCCCTCTTGATTCTAATTCTACCATGGACCATAATTTAGATATAGAGCATACTCCAAGCCCCAACCAAATTCCCATTATGCCTTAAGGAGATCAAGATTTTGCTAAATTTCTTGATCGTAATGTGGCAACCGTTCATCATTACCTTACTATAAGACAAACCCACAACTCTTTGAGTGACCTAATCTATGGTATGCCAACCTCTCTAATGGAGATAAATTAAGTTCCAGTTGTCTCCACTATTTTACCTATGGTTACTCAAACCACGACCTTGACAAGTAACCCAACCATAAACAATGTCCAAATTTTAACATCACCAACTACCCAATCCCACCTAAACCCTAGCATAACTTCCCAACTTTCACAACCACAAGAAGTTTAGTCAAGTCTCACCCCATTCCAGAATTTAGTGGTACCAATTCCATCTACTCTTACAGCTATGATTACTTGAGTTATGACTCACCATTCATCTAGTCATTAACCATGCCAATAACCCAACCTATAATAACAACATCCAACCAAAGCATAGTCTCTAACCTAATAAGACAAGCCTCTTTTATTTCTGTCCCCAGCCTATGACTCATTATCCTTATGTTGTGCAAACACAATCATAACAAGATATGTCATATGCTCCCTCTACTTTTTATTAGGTTTCCTATAGCTTAGGAGGTATCTCCCAAACTAATCCCCCTCCAGACCTCATCAAGATCCTGATGGACAAGATGTCTAATCTAAAGACATCCATTTCTAGTTCAAAGAATGTGTTATCCTATGATCAAATATGCAATGAACCCATCCATCCTTATATGCCTATTTGACCTTATCTAAGCCAATGGGAACTCCCCAAATTTAATCATTTCTATAGTAAAGAGGAACCATAACAACATTTGTGAGCATTTAGATATGCTTGTTATTTAATAGGGCACAATGATGCATTACTACTTCACACTTTCCCTATGTCTCTTTTAGGTGCTGCCTTGGATTGGTATATATCTATACCTCATAAATCCCTTTTCTCATTTACCCAACTCACACAAATATTCCTAGACCATTTCTCTTTTAACATTTCTAAAAAGGTTTCTATTACAGACCTTTATTCTATTAGACAATTTAATGATGCATCTATCACAGATTTTGTCACTCATTGGAGAGGCTTGATCAATCAAATCTCCTTATCCTTACCCCAACCTAAGCTTATTAAGCTCTTCTCAAGGACATGTGCTAAACACATTTCATCCACACTCTAAGTACAAAATTTTTGCACATTTGATGAGGCCTTTACAATGGTGTGGAAACTCAAGATTCAGGCTATAGATGAAGGCAGAGTCAAGTTACATAGTAAGAATGTTAATTCTAAATCGAATGACTCCTCTTCTAAAACTTCTCCTTTTAACTAAAAATCTAAAGGCTCTACCAATGCGATGGTAATTAAATCAACTTCTTCCACAACCACCAACCAATCTAATTCCTTGACTTCCCAAAATTAGACCAAGCAATTCCAATAATGATATTAACAAAGACAATACACTCCCATCTAGGAGTCATATACATCCATTTTGGAAAAAATATTACAATAAGGTGTCATAATCCTTCCTCAAATCAAACCTCTTATACAGTTTGATCCCTCTCATCCTATTCTAACTTGGTATAAGGAAGATGAGTTTTGTGACTACCATTGAGGTAGAGGCCACAATTCTAATAACTGTAAGACATTTAAGAACATTGTTCAATACATGCTTGATAGGGGTGATATCATCTTGGATAATCCTAATGTGCCCCATAATCAAAATATGGATGTGTTCAAACACCCTTTTCCTAACCATTCACCCAATCAAAATATTGTTCAAACCATGACTAACTAATGTGATCATAATATCCATATGGTTAATATGATCTTCCCTTTACCTTTAGTTCAACCTCCCCCTCAACAAGAGGCACCCATTTTATCAAATCCTCCCCCATAGTTAGTGGCATTTGTTTTTCCCATTATTCCTCCCTAGGTAGAAGAGCCTATTTCACCCATTCTACTCCCATGTGAGGAAGAGCCTCCTTTACCACTTCTTTTTCCCTCAAAGGAGATAGTATTGCTAGTTCCTTTTACACCAATGTTACCTATACTCTTACCACTTGAAGATGACACCTTACCCATTCCATAGCCACATGTTGAAGGGAACATCATTCCTATGTTATACCCTCTTGAGGAACCTTCTTCACCTACCTCTCCTCCACCAATAGAGAGTAGTACCCCATCTAATCCACTTTTACACCTTGAAGAGTTAGTGTTATCCACTCCCACATTAGATGAGATACCTATTTTACCTAATCCATTTCCACCACTCTTACCACTTCCTTTACCTATGGAGGATCATACTTTACCTATTCCTTACCCACATGTTGGGGGAGTAATAATAACTATGATTTACCCCCTTGAAGAACCATCTTCACCTACCTATCCTCCACTTATGGAGGACCATGCCTCTTCTCCTATCTCTATCGAAGAAGACCCCATTGCAATTCTTTCTCATCTTTGGCCCGAAGTAGTAGAGACCAAAAATTTACCTCTTTCTCAAACATCTCAGCTTTCTAAAGATGTGATTGTAAGGCCTATGCTAACTTCATCTAAACCCTTCTCACGTTTGGTGAAATCTAGAATTTCTTGACTCCATGAAGCTAGATCACGTAGTATTTTAGGACTAGCTTAAAACTCCTTATCCAACATAATGAGTGTCAACCTTTACCACCAACCCTCTCAGTACCCTTTACCCCAAGGTATTTGATAAAGTTAGAGCTTCTTCACCAAAATCACTAGAAGTTCATCCATCTATGCTATAACCCTCACCCTCACATGCATCTACCACATTAAAGTAGATCAAGCCCTTAGGCATATGTCCCATCTCTAATTTAATTCATCCATAGGTGAAATTAGATTTAAATCCTCAACCATAAGTTAGAGTTTCATGGACTAAACTACGAAAAAAATGTTAAGCTTCCTAGATCTCACTAATCCTTCCCTCTTCAACCCTCAACTTTACTATCAATTTTGTCACAACACCCCTCTACTTTAGTTTGAGTATTGTTGACCCAAGAAAAATAAAAGGTTAAGTTATCTCCACTACTACCTTTGCCACTTGGTAGGCCTTTCACATCTAACACCAAGATACCTAACACCAAGAAAGTGTTAGCAAAACATGTAACTCCACCACCACCAAATAAGGCACCACACAAAATTACTCCCATGATTCCTTATCAAAAGAAGGTGTCTACTTCTATTACCACAATAAGTGCAAGCCCACTTGCAAGCTCTCAGAGTTTTTTTCTTACATCAATTGTTACAATCTTCCATAATAACTCTTTCTCCCATTAAGCCTTATAGTCCTCTTGAAAAAAATACATCTTGGTTTAATGATACACAAGTGTGTCTATATCATAATTCATCTAGACATGATACTAAGAGTTATAAAGCCCTCATAGTAGTCATTTGACAACACTTTGATGTTGACACTCTCATTGTTGATACTCCCATTAACCTTCCTATTATTCCACCTCTGGAATCCAAAGACACTCCTCCTTTGAATCCCAAGGTTTCCATCTTAGGGGTTCTAAAACCAACATCTTCAGACATTATTCAAAGTTTGATGGTGAAATAACTTCACCAAACACCTGTGAAAATGTCCTTATATGAGTTAATCCAAAACTCACCTTAACATCATCAAGCTTTGATTAGTACTTTGAAATTAATTGAGGTACAACTTGATGATCACCAAACTCCTTTAATGATACCACATGTACTACAATGGGAACTATTGTCTTACATATCCTTGTAGGTCCCTACATAATTCTCAAGATTTTATATGTTATAGAAGGAGAGTTTTAATATAACATCCTACTTAGATGACCTTGGATAGGTGTTATGGCACGTGTACCCTCAACTTTATACCATTGTGTCAAGTTTGAACACAATGGGCAAGTGCATGTTATACACACTAACCCACCTCTATTTAAAACATGCAACATTACTTATAGTCCCAATTATTTTCTTATTTAATTAAATACATCATCTTCTCTGCATGATACTTCTAAATCTTCCACAAGCTCCACTACCTTGGTTACACAGATACTAGCAACACAAATTCATGATATGGATCCCATGGAGGAAAATTTTAAACATTTATCACTTAGAGATTATCATTTGTTGATTCTCAACATGTTATATACTCCATAAGAGTTTGTAAAGATTCACATGTACCCAAAATATGATCCTTGTATTGGGATGGTCATCCCTTATTGGCCCCCTAACCTTCAAACTAATTTCACATATGGGGGAATTGATCAAGCTCCCATTATCAATAATCGATCCTCTTTTCCACAACCTTTTACCTATGAGTTTTCTTTCCTAAGCAAGCTTAGTTTCACACACACCCATCTCTGTTGGTGTGCCTAGAAAGGATTTAGTTTGGGTCATTGTGAGTAGGGTATCCATACACCTATTGAATATCCCACTAGCCAAACCATTGAAAATGACAAAAAGAGGCATGGAGTGGGATATGATGAGCCAACTAAACTCATTAAAACTTCCCATGAACCAATTATTGAAGAGACAGTCTCTCCCTCTCCACCTTCTTCTCTACTATCACCTACCAAATCGAAGGTGTCTATACCTCCTTTTTTTTTCCAATAAATGTCATCCATTTGGGGCCTCTCACCTATCACCAGGGTAAGGAAACAAGGTCCCTTCCTCTTGTTCATCTTGAAATAATTGATGAAGACTCTCCCACTATTAACACTATCCAATGTCAATATGATGATGCTATTCTCACATACATGGGTATAGCTAATTCTTATATCCAATGATCACTCCTATCTAAAATATAAGCTAGGTTAAATGAATCAACCATTGACATCAATTTGCCCTTTCATGATAACCCTTGTGTCGTCAAGATTGGCCAATATTTGGATTCCTCTAAGTAAGCTAATTATTCCACATTTCTTAATGACCATAGTAAAGCCTTCACTTGGTCTTATAATGGCATGCCTAGTATTGACCCCTCTATCATCACCCATAATATTGTAACCAATCGAGATGCTAAACCTATTAAGTAAAAGATTTTCAAGATGCATCCTCATATTGCTCTCCTTGTCAAAGAAGATGTCTAATGCCTCCTTTTTGTTAACTTTATCCAACCTATTGACTACCCATATTGTATTTCTAATATTGTTCATATCACAAAAGTGACTGGGGGAATCCATATTTATACTGACTATCATGACTTAAACTTTGCTTGTCCAAAAGATGACTTCCATTGCCAAGTATAGACCAACTTGTTGATCTAATAGCTAGCCATGACATGCTATCACTTATGGATGGGTTCTCTACATATAATCAAATCCTAGTTTCTCCTGAAGATCAACATAAGATAACCTTCATTACCCCATGGGGGACTTTCTATTGTCAGGTCATGCCTTTTGGTCTAAAGAAATTTGGTGCCACCAATCAACATGTTATGACCTACATCTTCCATGATCTCCTACATAAAATTATGTAATATTACATGGATGACTTACTTGGGAAGTCTAAACTTCACCAAGATCACTTAATAATTCTCAAAATCATATTTAATCATCTCCTCCAATATAACATTTGACTAAACCCAAATAAATGTGCCTTTGGTGTCTTTCCAATAATCTTTTAGGCTTTATCATTTCTCTCCATGGTATTGAGGTCAACCCTCTTAAGATTAGAGCAATACTAGAGATGTCTCCACCTACTAATATCAAATAACTATGTAGCCTGGAAGGCAAACTTCAGTCAATCCACTGCTTCATCTCCTAGTTGTCAAATCATTTCCAACCCTTTCACCATCTCCTCAAAAAGGATGTCTCCTTCCATTATAATATATATTACCAAGAATATTTTAACACACTCAAATAATATCTCCTTTCCCCACTAGTTCTTATTCCACCTAAGGAAGATTAGCCTTTCTACCTTTATATCTCTACAACAGACCATTCTCTATGTGTTATGATTTCACATCAAGATGATCACCATCAAGAATAGGCATTTTACTAAAAAATCTACAAACTTATGTATTATGAGACTCAATACATCCATACTAAAAAACTTTGCCTCCCATTAATCTTTTTAGCCTCAAAGCTCTAACATTATATTCTAAATTATAAAACCTACATGGTCACCCATACTAATCCCCTCAAATACATGCATTCTAAGCCACATCATCACCAACATGTAGCTTAGTGGCTCATGCTCCTTACTGAATTCAACTTAGATTTTATTCAATAAAATTATATTAAGGGACAAACAATCATTGACAAGTTAGCTACCATCCCTGTGTCTGGCAACCAATCTTCAAAGCTAATATTTCCTGATGAATCCATCTCAATGCTCTCCACTGAAGACATATCCAATTAAATGATGATGTTATTTGATAGATCTAAATGTCAATATGGTGGGGGTGCAGGAATCATTCTTATTCCTCTAGATGGTAAGCCTATGTCTTTATCATTTAAACTAGATTTTGAATGTACTAACAACATGGTCGAATATGAGGCTTTGATCTTATGTCTTAAAATGGATCTCTTTTTGGGTATCAAATCCATAACCATTTTTGGTGATTCTCAACTAGTGGTTAATCAGGTTAATGGTTCCTACCTATGCAAAAATGAAATTTTGCAATGGTATAAACATCATGTAGATACACTATTAGGATCATTTGACTCTTATCTCTTACAAACTATTCCTTGATCTAAAAACAAGTTTTCTAACACAATGGCTTCACTTGCTTCACACATACCCTCTTCATCCTCTTCCTTGAAAATCTATGTCATCGTGCACCGCTTAACATTACACTCCTATGCATCAACTAACATCTTCATCAAAAATGTAACATCCAACCCACATGATTTATGGCATAATAAACTCATGGATTATCTTTCATTTTATATTACCTTTTTTGATATCTCTAATAATGGGAGACATGCCTTCATAAAATGTGTCACTCATTAAATTATGCTAGGGGGACTTCTCTACAAGACAGGTTTTGATGGTCTCCTCCCTAGAAGCCTCACTAGTAATGAGACTCCCTTCACTATTAAGTACATGACCATATTTGTGGTGGACATTTCAATGGTTATGTATTTTCCAAGTTTATCCTTCAACTCAGATATTATTGGCCAATACTCCATCAAGACTATCCTAATTATGTTTGATGTTGCATCAAATGTCAACAACACGCTAACCTCCTTCATGTTCTGAGTAATGCCTTGTAAGTCACCAAATACTTTTGTCCTTTCTCCCAATGGAGCTTGGATCTAATTGGGAGATTAACCCTCATTCATCCCTCTATCATCATTTTATCATTACTACCACTAAATACTTCACCAAGTGGGTTAAGGCCATTCATCTCCACTAAAACTAACAAAATTATTGACTTTATTAATCACCACATCATCTATAATTTTGGTATCCCCCATAAAATTATAATATACAATGGTAAGTCTTTCAAAAATAAGATTGTCCAAAGTCTTTATGATACATTTAGAATTAAATTAAGCTTCTCATCACCATACTTTCCACAAGTGAATGGATAGGTAAAAGCTTCTAATAAAACATTGACCAAAATCCTCATGAAGGTAGTCAATGATATAGGTAAGGATTGACACATCCACATTCTTTTTGCTTTATGGGCTTACCATACTAGCATTCAAACTCTTGCAAGTGCTACACCTTTTTCCTTAGTATATAGGATGGAGGTTGTTTTGCCTCTTGAAGTTCAAATTCTATCTCTTCACATTTATCTAAAAGACATACTAACAATGACTTTCACCAAGAACATTTAGCTCAACTCAAGTTGCTTGATGAGTGCCATCTCATAGCCCTTAACCACCTCTAAATCTATCAAGAGTGTATCAAACATGCTTACAGCAAAAACCTCAAAGAGTGAGATTTAACTATTGGAGATCTCATCTTAAAAGAAAATAAACATGTGATGAACATGGAGAAAAGCAAATGGGATAAGTTTTTTCCTAATTGGCTTGGACCCTACATCATAACTCACTAGTATGTCTCAAGAACTTATCACTTTTCTTCTTTCAAAGGAAGGCTAGAACCTGAGCCTTTAAATGCCTTACACCTATGACCATTATTTTGTTAAATAATCATCATTTCACCTCATGTTTTAACTTTGAGCTCATCCCTTGAGCACCCCTATTACATTCATTTCCCTTCCTCTTAACCCTTACTCCCACTCAGTTAACTTATGAAGTGTTACAGTTTTTTCCTCAAAGTGGAAAACTCATAAGTCTCTATAGTCTTGTGCATGACTAAAAGTAAAAAAAACAACAACAAAATGGGATATGTAGACAAGTTCTAATCTCTAAGGTCATGTTTCTCAATATAGACTACTCCCTTGAAGGATCCCTGTGTAACTTCTCTTTACTACTATCAATAGACTGCTCCCTTAAAGGATAGCTATTTAAATATCAAAAACAAATGTGTAGAACACTCCCTTAAAGGATGGTTAGGCTAAGATTTGTTCTCAAAGGGAAATACAACTGAAAAGCTTCTCATATTGATCAAATCTATATGACCTTAACACATACAAAATCCCATTATAGGCTTCCCGTATTGATCAGCTTACACACATAAAAAAATATTTAAGTCATTGACTTGTCTATAGTATCTCTTGAGTCACCCACAATAGGGGCATATCATCCCCACTTCGAAGGTTATGCTATCCAAACATTTTCACTCATTTACCCTTTTTTCCCTCATACTCTTTCAATGGACTTTGAACTCACTTAATACAAAGTGAACATGATACTTCTCTAACAAACAAAATGGCCCAATGATGAAAAGCATGGAAGAGGCTCATATTCTTGAACCTATTTATGTTATTATTATGGTCTTTGCCAATACATGAGCATTTTGCATCTTTATTTTTCCATCCAAATCACATGTCAATCTCTCTACTGAGATACAAATCAAGCCTACTCCATTTATTTTAAGCATACACCATCATAAATATGGAAAAATGTTGAAATAAAATAACATACCCAACCTATTAATTTTAAGAATACACCATCACAAATATGGAAAAATTATAAGATGAAGCTAACACATCAACTATGCATATACCATCATATATATGGGAAATGTTAGTCTAACTCAACTCACGTGCTCAACATTAACATCAAATTAATGTAACATCAACATAATAATAATCATATATATCAACATGAACATCACAATCACAATAAACACATCTGAATATCATAATAAATATACATCTTTTATATATATATATATGATTAAGATATGTGTACATCATCACAATATCATCTCTCTTAAAATATACATCTCTCATCTTTAGCTCATAAGCCAATATGTATATAACATATATAACAAAAAAAATGCAAACTCTGGCACTCAGAGTCCTCAAGGCTCTCCATGTGGTCATGAAGAAGCAGTGTCATCACCACTCTCTACCTATCTACATCTACATGAGCTAGAAGCCATGGCATATGACACTGATCTCTCCTACTCTTTGAACTTAGAGCATCTCTAAATCAATGAGAACTCCTTGATGGCCCTCTCATAATAAGAAATGTCATCAAGGGTAGTAGTATACATCACTAGAGATATAGTCTGTGGTGGTCCCATTGTACCTACTAAAGGCCCAACCTATACTGGTCCTTGTGGTGGAGGAGGAGGAGTAGCCTAAATTGTTACTCTCAAACTATCCCTCTCTATTGTCAGTGTAGTAACTTAACCCTATAACACCCTAACCTAGACCTGTAGTGCCCCAACCTAGCCTTGTAGTTCCCCCACCTGTCCCTATAATGTCACCACCTATCCTTGTAAAAATAATACATGTGCCTGAGTTGTATCTCAAGCCTACACTACTACATCCCATTCCTATATAGCTACATCTCTTTCTCTCACCAACCCCTATAAATCTAGTGGTGGCCTCCTAACCTCCACTATGGGATGTAAACCTACCCACCAAGCCATATATGTTGTTGTACATCTTGGATCAACTACACCTAGCCCTATTAGTGGCTCCTCAAAATCTAGACTATCTATCTCTTAGGGCAAAGGTATGGGTGCCTCTATATCATACCTCATATATTGAGGGAAGGTAGGTGGTACATCCTATAATATGTCAAATTGCTTCCTGACCCATGCCACAACTACCATATATAGCTCACTGACTCATCTCCCTCTAACCCATAATGAGCTTTGTAATCCAACCAGCTACTCTACCTATCCTCTAAAGGAAGGGTATGTTAGGTAAGGTCTCCACAAAATATCTATAAGGAGCAATCCATCTATCATGTACCTATAATAAGTAATGTCATGCACTACACCATCTACTCAATTCTATGCCATACCATCTCTCCACTATCTAAAACCAACCTTAAAGCTAACTAGAATCATGGTAGTTAGCCCTAATGGTCACGTCACCATAATATGCTCATATGCCTAATAGTGGAGTAAATGACCAACACACAAACTATATCATCGATGCAGTCTCAAACCCCATAGCTCTTTGTATAACTCTACTAAAAACACTATTCCCCATAAAAAAATAGTCCACTACTCAACCATCTATGCCAAAAAACACATCAATGTAAGTAGAAATCTCCCACCATCTACATTTGGTAATGCATACATGGTAATCCCTATCATCATCAGGATGCTTAGTCAATGTTATTCTTCATTAGTAATATATAGTGGCTCATAGGTAAATCTCACTAAGTGGTAGGTCACCTTACTAACATTTTCACTAGATAATTCCACCATGTGCATATCATGGTCCTCTCTCGATCATGAAAAGAGCTCCTCACCTTAGAGTGATAACTTTAATATCCTATATACATCTTCTTAGGTCATTTTAAACTCTCTAATCGATAGATGGAAGGTGTTGGTGGTGTGATCCCACCTATGGATCAATGATATCATTAGGCTCACATCTTAGGTAACTCTGTAATATCATCACACTCCTCCTAATCCCATAGCTACTGCTCCCACTCCTCTACACTTACATCCCTCCTCATCTACATTAATAGCCTTAGTAGTTGATCTTACAATGTCAACTCCAACCTCACTTGCATCCATACACATACAACTCAAGTCACATACTTTCTAATATAATCTATCACCACATTTTTCCCTTCTCTTTAGGATAACTACATTGGTTTGAGGCCCTTTAATGAGATATGTAGGTAGCACTCAATCAACAAGGGGTCTTCTAAGGTTAGCTTGGCCATATACCCACCTAACTATCTAACCTACTCTCCCTTCTCTACCCTAAGCTTCACTACCTCTCTCTCCACCCTAGGCCCAATTATCTATCACAACTCTATGCCTAATAGCTTATATCCCTAACCTTTGACTCTATAACCTATATTTTAAGCCCTAGGTCTCCTGACCTATCTCAAACTACTTATTTTTACCCATTTCCCCTAACAAACTTTTAACCATACATTAGGTCTTTTTCCCTAGGCTCTATGAGAACTACATTGTCTTGAGGCCCTCAATTGGGCTATGTAGGTAGCGCTTAGTCAACACGGGTTCTTCTAAGGCTAGCTCAACCATTAGGTTAGTGGACTACTATAATTAGGGATCCAAACTAGCTTTTTCTCATTTTTGGCTCTTCACAGTCACTAACATTAGTTTTTAATGTTGACATCCGTGCTTGGTATTGGATAATGTCAACAAAACCTATCAACATTAGTAATATGGTGACTGATGTTAGTGACTAGTTGAGCCCTAGGGTCAAATGACCCATCCCATAAAATTTCATCTTAACCTACAACCTACCCCAAATCCCTCCCAAATTCTCCTAAACCTAACCCACCCCATTTCCTACCCCCCTCAATACATTTCTATTCCCCAAACTTTAAATTTAGCCTATTCAAGTTTCAAATATAATCACAGTGGATCTTACCTCATCTCTTTGTCTCCTTTAAACTATCATAACTAGCTCTTATGGTGGTGCACCTCTCACTAGGTCCCTTCCTAGCTCTACCATCTCAATCATAGTTAGAGCTCTATTTCTCTCTAATGAAATATTTCAAATAACTTTGGTGGGCCACCAAACCCCCTTTTGTCAAGTTTGGTCACCCATCAATGTTGACATATTTGACCTAATCTACTGACATTAGCACTTATTCCCACTAATATCAATAACCTTGCCCTAGGATACTGATGTTGACAATATTTACTATTGGCATCAGTGACATCACTGATGTCAGCACCATTGCAATAGAATTTCCACCAAAAACAACAACTCTTTAGACTCTACCCATAATTAGGGTAATTAGGAGATCACATATATCTCTCTAACCATGATTACTAACTTGAAGATCACATATATCTTCCCAACCATGACAACCCCCCTTGGAGATCACCTATATCTCCCCCATGATGCCTTTAACTAGAGATCCTGAATATCTCCTCACTTATTGACTCTAATACACCAACCTTGCATTACTTGTCTTGACCACTTATGTTATTCTACTATAATTGGCTATTATACACACACATGCATATTAGGTGTTTTAGATAGTGACCAAGCTCATCCTATCACCTGTAACCTTTTTGTGTTTCCTAGGGGCACTTCTTACCTTAGATATTTGGGACACACAGACCAATTAGAGCTACAACTTTAATTGTTTTGACCTTATCAGCTATCACTTACAAGCTATGCTTTGGTTATTTCTATTTGAGTCCTCCTCAACCTTACTTGTTTTTTATTTTATCAACTATAGATCATAGTAATATATGCACAAGCAATGATCCCATGTTGTCCTCCACTCACACAATTCACTTCTTATCAAACCGATACCCTATTCTAGTTTATCCTCCTTCAATTCCCATTTTGAGGGGGGATACCTCATCCAATATCTTGATCATCTAAATCCTATTTTTGTCTTACAACTTATCAATGTAACTTACAAGACAAAAAGGGGCAAATGTAGACACCAAAATTATGTCACACATGTCTATAACTCCTTGTGTCAAAACCCCCCTTGAGACTTATTTTTATAATAATGATTATCCTCCCTAACCCATGATTTTATCCCTCACATATTTAATTAATTCAAAATATATAATTAATTTAATTAAAAACCCCTTTTGCCACCTTATCGAGCCACCTCATCCTAAGACTAATTCTCACTTGATGAGTCACCTCAAGACTTAGTCTCCTTATCCTAACTACCCAAGACTTGTTCTCACCTCAAAAATGAGTTCCTAACCAACTACATCCTTCTTAACCTCAAATTTCTACCATGTTGGATACCTCATCCAATACCTCAAGTATCTAACTCCTATTTTTGTCTTGAAATTTGTCAGTGCAACTTATAAGACAAAAAGGGGTAAATGTAGACATCAAAATTACATCGCACATGTGCATAACTCCCTATGTCAAAACCCCCCTTGATCCCTATTTCAATAATAATTATTAGCATCCCTAACCCATGTTTTTACTCCTCACATATTTAATTAATTTAAAATATATAATTAACTTAATTGAAAATCCCTTTTGCCACTTTATCAAGCTACCTCATCCTAAGACTAATTCTCATTTGATGAATCACCTTAAGACTTAGTAACCTTATCCTAACTACCCAAGACTTGTTCTCACCTAAAAAATGAGTTTTTAACCAACTATGTCCTTCTTAACCTCCCATTTCTATCATTATCGATGTCGGTTATATAAGCCAAACTCTAAACTAATGTTTAAGTCATCAAAAATCAATAGAACTCATTCTTATTTATATACAAGATTTTTTAATTCAATTTTCAACATCTTGGCTTACTATTATCTTGTATAAGTCAATCCAAATTTAGAACCAGAATCTTGAGAACTAGCAGTACCTACTTGGTTTCTCTATTCAAGGCATTAGTTGGGACTACCTAATAAGAGCCATCCATCTAGCACTTATCATTTAGTCACAATTATAGTTAAGTACATCACTTATTCCACAAGTTCCTAGGAAATAATTTCCCCTATCAATCTCGATAGCATAGCTGACATCAGTCACTTTCACCCACCAAGCTCAGTAGCATAACTGATATAGTTACTTCCTTACTAACCTCAACAACATAACTGACATTGGAAACTATGTATTTCCTAACCCTTCCAAAACCTACATAATTAAATTCTAAAATACAAATAGAAAATACCACTTACATGCTGTTACTTTCTACTATACTCAAGTTGTGAATAATGGTAACATTATCTCTTTTTTACTCTCTCTTTACCTCTCTTTTGGTTATTTATTACTCTTTTATCTCTCAAAAGTAGACTGTCATCTCTAAAGAAGTTTGACACTTCCTGGAACAAGCATGTAGCTTGGTATCCTGCTCATTTATTGACTAACAAACATTTTATGGTAGTGTTTTCTTAATTACAAGTAGTCCTTCCTAGCTAAAGAAGAGTTCTCATAATGTCTAGATATGGTGGGAAAACCAATCTAGGTTCATTCTAATCACTTATCCCTATCTTTCTTCTCTATTTTCCTTTAGACTTGGAATAGATAAATTTTAGTGAAACATTTACAACATCTTCAAGATGTCAAAGTGTGAAGATAGGTTTATTAAGTCCCTAAATCAAGGGCTTATAATTTCCTTCATCACTGGGCCTACTTTCAAAAATTACTATAACCTAGGTCTACCACAGGTGGAATATAAATCAAGCATCATTAAAAACATGTATGAGGTGCACACTCTAGATAAAGTCCAAGACTCATGGGTAATTGAGCTAAAGGGGATTGTTTACATGAATGAATAGGGGATATACCTATCAATTAGTTTAGGAAAGTATTAAGGATTGGTTTGACCTTACTAAATAGGGTATTTTCACAATATACATACTAGATATGCAAACATAAGGACTATCCCATTATTGTAACTAATTCTAGAGGATCAACAGTTCACCCCACTTGGGGATATTATTAGTGAGAATTTGGTTACTAATATGAATGCCACATGTAATAATGAGGCTTCATTTTATATGATGAAATATTTATTGAATTTTATATGTGCAAATGCATAGTTAGGGCCAAACACATGGTATCCCAAGAAGAAAGAAGTTTTACCCCAATCATTCTCTACATTACACATCCACCACTTTAGGTAGAATATCAAGATAATGGTAGAGGATTTGTATCCCCTATCTACAAATCAATCATAGAATGCAAAATGCAAAGGGTGCCATCAAAAGTTAAGCATGTATTGAGAGACATAGGCAACTTCTTGCTCTACCCTAATTGTACAATCATCTAAGTAGAAGTGATACTAATAGATCCCCTTAGGCTACCAAGATATGTGTGAATAAATTTGTTAGAAGAGGAGATAGCATACTAAATGCTCCATGGAATTGATGGCTTCTATAAGAAGAATAAGAAGAAGACACCCCCCCCATAAGGCTCTTTATCAGCTAAGGGAGCCAAGGTAAATCAATGGGAAGACATAATAGTGGTAACGAGGCATAAGGATTTGTAATTATTGCCCAAGGATGACTATAGAATGTGGAATCCAAACTAATTCATTGACAAACATCTCACCAAGTTTAAAAGAGCTGAGGCTTTAAAATATAAGCATCAGGATGAGGTGCATGACTGGATATACCTTGATGCAATGAATGATAAGGTAGTATTTAGAAACACTATAAGGAATAATATACCAACTAAACTAATTCTCAACTAAGAAAGGAGGAAATAAAACATATCAAAGCCTCAACTCCCACCAACTCAGGGGAACATATTCAATGTAGATTATGAGGAAAAAGAAGAAAAAGAAGAGGGTGAAACTCCTCTCATTAGAAATAGACCCTAAAGGCCCCCACTTTAGGATACTATAAGTGGGAAAGACATGCCTCTAAGCTCTAAGCAAGGAGAGTCATGAAGCCAACCTATGCCCTCATAAGAACCTACAATAGTAGTTGTATCTATTAAGGAAGCTACCACAAAAAACTTAGGCTACCCAAATCCCAATGTCATTATTCTTGAGGAAGGGAATTAAGGAGTTGATATCTCATTGGAAGGACTCTAGATACTAGTTAGAGAACTATTGAGAAACTATACACAAGGAAGACGTCTCCTAGAACCACAATAAGAAAAGTGTCTCCTTCATCAACTTCCAAACTCTCAATGTAAGTACTACAACATTACCTTCTTTTCCTATTATTAGTACATTCATAATTGTTCCTACTTATATTACTTCTCACACTTCCATGTTCACATCCCCCACCAATGTTTCATTTGGAGGCCTCAATCCCCAATTCATCTCCCATGCCACTGCTAACATACCACCTCCACTAAGCCCCCAAAGCATTATTTTTAGCCAAGATATGGGTTTTTCCCCTTCTCAAGATACCACTACTAGTGCATCACTCACCTTTGGCCCTATTTCATCTACCAAACCACTTAAACCCATTCCAAAAATCATTCACCTAGTAGAGTCCACTTCACCCAGCCACAATAGCCAAAATGATTGGGCCCTCAACACTACCCACATTTGTTCTTAGTATGGGATCTGCTAAGTCATTTTTTGGTCCATTGGGGCAATTAGACCCAACTAATTTATATATCCCAAAAATGGACTTAGCTTCTTCCTCTTCTCATGCACTCCAACTGAAACTACCTCCTATTTAGCCAATAACTACAGCCACCCCAAATTGTGTGAGAAACATGATGTAGACAATAAAGTAAGGGAGGCCTTAGGCAAACCAAGACACAACCCAAATTGGCATGAGATTCAAACCTACCACCAACACCATGAAGAGGTTAATTCAAAAATAGGTGGAGTAATCATAGTCAGGCTTAACTATGATATATGAGAATGAAGATCCACTCTTCACTTTGATAAAGAAGAGGAAGGCTAGCCTTAGAGAGGTGTAATAGTATGCATAGGCTCCTATATCTTCGGTGAGAGCACAAGTAGAATTAACTATTACCTTAATGAAAGGGATGAAGTAGGAATTGAAGAGGCTAAAAGAGAAAACACTACCCATGATGTTAGAAGGCACATTGATTTTAATAATCAATGTTGTAATCAATGTCTTTAATTTATACAAAGTTATGAAGGAAAGGTAGGAGGATAGGATCAAGCAAGCCAAAGGGGTCATTAGACTTGACCAAAGTTTATCCCTCTATGACACCAAGTTATCAAACTTGGTGAGAGTGGAAAGAAGCCATAAATTTTCTAACCTAAAGGTGTTGCCTCTTTAATACATTATTCTTGCATAGACCATCCTAATAAATAGGAGGATTTTGAAGACATCATTGGACTAGCTCAAGGATGCAAACACATCATTTGAGAAAATTGATTTTAATATAGCCCACTTAATGAAGGATACCATGATCACTAGAGTGATGAATCATGATGACTCATTCATGGATGATCAAGAGTTTGGGGCATAGATGAAGGTCTTCATCGTTCAATTATAGCAGGATGTAGCAAGTGACAAGATAGTTGTAGAAGTGATATACATTATGGCATTTGCTAATCAGAGGCTACAAAAGGTAAATCTAATTGAAGAGGCACTAAGTCCCATACTCATGAAGCAAAACAAGTTGATCCAAGACATACTTGATTTATCTGATCCTATGATCCTAGATTTTACTTAGATAGATAAACATTATTAGGCATGTGCTAAAGTATAAACTAAGGAGGATGTTGAAAAGAAGCAAAAGTAGTAGCAATAACAATAGCAAGCGAGCTAGAAACCACCTTTAGGCCCATAGAGGATATTTTATTATGTTTTTTAAATTTAAATATGGAATATTCCATTCTAGTGTGGCAATTCAAGCCATTTGGCTATATTTGTACACCACTTTTGGGCACACTCAAGCTTGTCTTAAACATTTTGAGCCTATAAATAGGTGTGTCCCCGTAATTTTTAAAATTAGAAATAGTTATTTAAAAGAATCAATACAAGAGATCCAAATAATTCATGAGATTTTCTATAGTGATTAATTATTTGTTTTTGTGTTGTTGTTCCTCAAGCTTTGATGTCTAATTATTTCCTTTCTACAAATTAATCTAGCAATTACATTTTACACATGCATCCATTAGTTTGATCTTAATGCTAGGTTGAATAATTTGATGGTATATTATCTCTATTTTCTCTTATTTTTAACTAGATGTGTTATGCAATTTACTGTGAGTGAGTTATATTTACGCAAATTATGTTGTTATATACATGCATTCTCTTCCTTTGAAGCTTAAACTACATTTATTTGGATTTAAGAGTTATGCTATGGATGGTAGATGTTAGTTTCATGTATTTGTCTTATAAGATAGCATAATCAACATCTTTGTTCATCTTAAGCACAATCTCTTTTCTACCCTACCCTACTCTCTCTAGAATCTACCCATGAATCACCTTATCTTAGATCATATTGTATATATCCATTATTCATTTACATTTTTGGCATTAATTAGAAAATATTAAGATAATTCACAAAGATTATCAATAAAAGTGTCACTACATAAACATTTGTTGTCCCTATAGTAGGGTCTCCTTGCAAACTTGCAAAGTGGTGACCATATATCTTCTATTTGTGTTATTCCCAATAATAGTTATATAAAAAACTCAATCCCCAATTCATTCCAAGACTTTAAATTGATTTTTTCACTTTCCCCTTGTTTCTTAGTGACATTGGGAACACAAAACATGCATCAACATATTCTAAGTATAAAGGGGTCCAAATCTTAAGACTATGGCTTAAGGAATTAACTCTAACTAGACCTTTATAAAAGTAATTGATTTAAAGTAAGCAATGTGACTATGAAATTAAAGTGAATTAAACTAAGGGGAAGGGATAGAATGATCATAAATGGTAAGGTACATGGTCAACCAAATGGTAGTTTAGGCATATTAAAATGGAATATGGAAATTCTAAGCAATCCTACATCCACACCTACTTATTTGGTATAGAGAGAACCTAGACAATGAAACACACACATTCATTCAATAAAAAAAAAAACATCATTTAATATAATAAGTAAATAAAGGAAATAGTATAGGTTTATAAATAATTATCTTTGAGTGGGCTCCTCAATCCTAAATATCCCCCTTGGCTAATGGATATTTGCAAGAGATGTTTTGGTTTTAATAATTCAAATGATTGATATAAGACTTAAAAATAATCTCAATGAATCATCCTATTAGATCTCCAAATACTACCATAAGATAAGATTATTTAAGGTAAGACTCTAAACCTAACTCTAAATATGAATTCTATAAGAATTATGAGTGAAAGTGGATTGAATAGAGTGTATATGACTATTGGAACCATATATATTGATCTAATACTTAAAAGCAACCCTAAATATTAAGTTAATGATATCATCTTGGTTGATGTAATTAAGATAATTTGGCTAACATAAAATGGTATTGACAAGGTTGATATAGTATGAATTCATAAAATAAGATTAAAAGGACATCGAACTAGTTGATAAAATACAAGAATGGAAAAGACAAAAAATAGATGGTATCAATCAAGTCGATGTCATAAGATATATGAAAACTAATATAAATGAATGAGGATAGTATTGAGGTAATTGAAAATAAAATATGAGAAATATGAAATAGTTATAGGAGAGATATTATCATGACATAAATAGTAACATATCTTGTAAATCATAAAAACCATGCCCATCCATTTATCGCTGCACTCTTTAAGGCATGCACTCAAGGAGATCAATGCTCAAAAAGTCACTGCAAGAGAAATAATTATTAAGTGGCAAATATGTAAAATATTAATTAAGTATACACATTTGACCCACTCAATCTCATCATGCATCACAATAGTGCAACATGAGATGGTGCTTTGGAAAATAAAATAGCAATAATGCATAAATAATTTCAAGTAAATTAAATTAAATGAAAATATGTACCTTTACTTACCTTTTTGATTTTATAAAAATATTAATTTGTAGCATATTATGTGAGGCTCACAATGTGTTGAACCTGAGGTGGACCTAAAAAATAAGATAAAATTCTAAATTTTTGCAAAAATATTTTGTTAGCACTTAAAAATTATCTATCTCACTAGGATTCTAAGGCTTCTTTCATTTTATGAAAATGACCTATGGAAACAAAGATATGTGAAAAAGAGAAAATATCAATGTAAATAATAGAAAGATGCATAATTTTAAATGGTAATTATGATGATCTGATGTGATGTAAGTTTTATTCTTTTCTAGAAAATGTGATCAAATACATGGTCAAAAAGAAATAAATATAAGATGATGAAAAAAGAATAAATAACATAATAAATTTCATGAAAAGAATTAAAAAACATTGTATATAAATGAAATAGAAAGTAAGAAAGATCAGAAAAACATATGTAACTTAAATGTAATATCATGTTGAAAATAACATGAATAAAACACAAATGATTGAAATTTGAGTGTAAGAAAAACATGAAAGACTAAAAATTCAAATGTAAATCAAAAGGTAATATAAGTATGTTAGTCAAACCTAAATAAAAACATGTAATTATCACAAATGTCATATGTCATATAAGTGAATCCCTCAATAATCAAACATGAACATGAAGGATGAATGAATACAAAAATATCCAAAGAATGATAACTCAAACTTAGTGTTTGTTCTAAAAGGTGATGCAGGAAGAAAAAACACTAAAATTCATGACTAGGATGATAATGAGATGTTTTTTAAAGTAAAGGTGATGGGGTGTTTTTGAGGAGGACCTAGTCAATGTCTTACTAGGAAAATCATAAAGTGAAGTATAATTTGCATAATTATGAATATGGGATCAAGGATTTGATCAGCTAAAAGTTATACTTATCAAGGGTGTATCATGGAAGATATGATGTAAATAAGTAAAATTTAGGTGCCATATAGGTGATTTTGAAATCCTTAGAAGGAATGAGACAATCTAAACTAGTGATAAAAGATAATAACTATAGACATTAAGGACCTAGTAAACTCTAAGTAGTGAATGCAAAGCTTGGGTTAACATGTGTAGTACATAGATCATCCCATTAAGGCTAAATTCATGAAATTAAAATTATCCTACCTTCCCACAACATGACACCCTCTCCTCAAATACCCTTACATAACTATTAGCTTATAGTGAAGATTGTATATTTGTGTGTAAATATAGGTGGTACTCAAATATAGGAATATATGATGATATAAGTCCTCCTACCTAGGTCTATTGGCCTACCACACCCCATGTACATCATCTCTATCATGAGGACAACTATGGATTTTTAATTTTAAATACGATAGGATATATGGTAAATAAATATAACATATTTTAGTGTGATCTAATTTTTTTGACATAATTTTGATTTTGTTTTTACTTTTATTAGTAATTAATTTGGATTTTTATATTATTCCTCCATAAGGATTTAGAAAACTAAATATTTATCAAAATAAGTAGCTTACATAAGATATATTTATGATAATGTTGTATAAAAATTGATGGACTTACCCACAAGTAAGTGTGCGACCTCAAAACCAACCTACATTTGCCTCAAGGGAAAGGAACTAAGGGAAATATGGGGATCATGAAGATCTATAGATGTAATAAAAGTAATACAATGAATGAATATGTGTATAGCTATCATAATGAGGAAAATAATACTTTTAAATGGATGGGGTTATGTTTTTATATTCAGGTCACTAAGGACATTGTACTAACCTACAAGGGATCTATCAAAAGCTTTAATGAAAGTAGTAATCATCCTAAAAGAGGAAGACATTAAATAAGCACCAAATAATCATAAGAATACTAAAGTAAATAGGAATAAAGTATGATAAATGTGATAATATTAAAACTCTGAGGTGTTATCTAATCTCTACAAGAAAAACAAAGGCTGAAAGTAAAGTGAAATACAACACGAAGGTGATATATAAGAACTATAAAAGAAGAAAAGGTTGAAAATAAAGTGAAATAAAACTTTAAGTCAATACCTAAGAACCATAAGGGAAGAAATGGCTTAAAGTGGAGTGAAATAAAATCCAAAATTGATACCTAATAACCAAAATTGAAGCCTAAGCCAAAAGTAAAGATACCAAAGAACCAAGAAGGAAACAATGGTACAAGAAATCATCCCATAAGAGGGGTAAATTAAATTAAATGTAGAAAATAAAATAAAGATGAGATAAAATAAAAATAAATTTTTGTGCTAATGACTATATTGAATAATAATATATGAATCGAAAGCATATATGTCTTAGAATGTTTATTGAAGATGAATTTGTCTATTTGTAAGATGTGAATGATTTTTTACTGGTACCTCATGATAAGGATGAGAGATCAAGAAACCAATAAAAATATTATAGGCATTTAATATGACCCCAAAACATGTATAATATTAAGGATGGGAATCACAAGATGCCCCAAAGGATTAAAATGGGCAATGTAAGGTGTCCCAATATGTGTTGTAAGAAAATGATGGTCATCATAATATTCCATAACATGTGTGAAAATAAGAGGATGGGTATCACAATATGCTCTAACCTATGGGATATAGGTGGATAGTGTATACATATAATGTTTTAAAACTATATCATTTATAGATGTTTTCTCTCTTGTAGAAACTTATCGAGTTTCAATTTATTTGAGTGCATGCCTTAAAGGGTACATTGATAAAGGGGTGGGTAGATCATTTGTGATTCACAAGATTGTGGTATAAATGTATCATGCATATATCCACTGATATTATTTGGATGAGATTATTAGAGCTTCAACTAATACAATGAATAATGGCAGAGATCTTTATTTGAAAAAAAAATAATATAATATTATTAACTCTATTACATAGACCCATAGGTTTTGACTAATATATAGGTAAATAATAGCCTATAAAAGGGGATAATATAATACCTATAAAATTTCAATCATCTAGCTATATTAACATGATATATATTATTAACTATTAGTGAATTATTACTCTTGTAATTATTCACTTTATAAATTAATGTGAGGACTAAAATTTCCTAATACTCAACCCTTAGGATTTACATGGTAATTTTTGTTTCAAAAGACTTAATGAAAGTAGAGAAGGAACACATCAACCTCTCATAAACCATTTACTTTTGAGAACACATCAATCGAATTAGTGTGGTAACCATCTACAATGTGGGAACCTCATCAAATTTTACAATGTGGGAACAATTAGGAACTATTAGTTTAACTTTCATCTCCATAAAACTTTTTTTATACAGTACATTATTTAGAAAAATAGGAGATACACCTCTTATTTGTCACACATACAAACAAGTGTTGAAAATAAAATAAATGTGCCACTATAGAAAAAGTGACCCTTAATTAGTCACTAATGAGAGGTGTATAAATCCTCCATCATCAAGTGTTTTGAAACCTCCAAAAATTTGTTTCTTACTTAGTAAATGTGTCGATGAATCTCAGTTGCATGAAATTTTTTAGGAGAAATCCCACCATAATTTAGACATCATGTATAAGTGATAATGTGCCTTTAAGGTAATATTTTTTGAAATTTTTTTAATGTGATGATTTATGACACATGTTGATTTATAATCAACTAATTTAACTTGACAAATGATCATTATGACTAAAAAATGACTATAAAATTGAAATAGATGTAACATAACTTAGACAAAATAAGCCAAATGACATAAATTTTGGTTGATCAAAATGACATATATAACATATATAATTGTTATAATATTGACCAAACCTAAATAAATATGATAAAATTAATAATGCTTCACCCTATCAATTTTATACATAGAAAAATAAGTTTATACTTTGACATAGTGTATAGTAACTATCATATGACAAAATAAAAATCTTATAAACTTTTGATGCAAAAATAAGACTCACTGGCATAAATGAAAACCACTAGCCACAAATTTTAAATGGATAGTTGCATGAAACACCATAAAAATATGAGTTAACATGTGCTTTCTAGCTTGTTGAAAATACTATGAAATATATTTTGATATCAGAAGACTTTATGCATGGATTGGTGATAATCTATAAATCTATAAGATATATCCTAAAGATACAATGATAAATACATGGTATTTAAGATTGTATAAAGATTAAAAATGATTTTATATCTCATCATAGAAGATGGTGCATATACTACATACAGAAATATATAGTGCAATGATAGTTGGGTAGAGAAGAAATGCATATACAAATTAAGACTAGGTATACAGGCTGAGATCTAGTGATGTTTAACATTACCAATGCCTAGAAGGATTTGATCAAGACATGGGTATTTTTAGGAAGTTTTAAACCCTCATGAATATCTGATATAGTTGTGAATATTTTTCTAAGCTTATTCTTCTAGAAGACTCATCAAATCATTCATGCTTTGATCTGATAAGACAAGTTCTTCACAATCCTTGGTTAGGGCAACACCTATCTGATTCTCAAAAGCTAAATTTATAATACAACAAAAGATAGTTTATGAATGAAACAAACTCAATGTGGAGAATAGATTATAATGGAAGTAACTACATGATATTTTTGTATTTAATAATGGAATATTGATGAATAAAAATTGCATGCTATAGCTAGACTATGTCAAACCATGGGTCGATCTAAATTTTATTAATTGGTCTAAAAATCATTGTGTACAAACCAAAATATTGGATAAACTTAAAAACTAAACATGTTATATGTTTAATACCTAACTCATTCTCAAAATAAAGAGTCTCTCATTCACAAGGACAAAGCACATTACCACTACCCCTTTTAAATTTATCAAGATTCCATGGAATAAGTTACCTGCTATGATACCATGATAATATTTTGATGAGATTATTAGAGATTCAACTAATTCAATGAATAATTTAGAATTTAAACATTAGAGAACATAGATATATTTATATAAAAACATAATATATAATATTATTAACTCTATTACATAGACTTGTAGGTTTTGAATAATATATAGGTAAATAATAGCCTATAAATAGGGATACTAAAATTCCTATAAAATCTCAACCATCTAGCCATATTAACATGAGATATATTGTTAACTATTTAACAATATATTCATATAACAAACTAAATATTAACTACTAATTTGATTTAACTATTAGATAATTATTACTCTCATTATTTTTCACTTTAAAAATCAATGTGAAGACTAATATTTCCTAACATCCATTAAAAATCCCAATTATTTGATCTCCTAAGCAATCTTCCTCCTGAATATCCTTTAAAAAATCCATGACCTATATTTTATGATTATATCATCTTGGGTTGATGTAGTATTTCCATCTCTAGCCAAAATTACAAACAAGTTAATTTAGGTTGATGTAGTTTTGAAATTCATAGTACATGATTCGTAACTAATTTGGCCCAGGATGACCTATTTTGAGAGTAAATAGTCATTTTATAACTACATCAAGGCACACTGATCTTATTGGGTAGAATTTTTGAAGGGTTTATGATCAACTCACCTATATAAATAAAAGTCTCTTTTTAATCCAATAAAGAGGAACATTTTTTTTTTGTATTATTATTGTTCATAATTTTTCATTTGGGAGAAACCATTGCTTAGATCTTATCTTAGAGGGAAATAACATGTCTTGTGGATTATTGGATACAAATAGAATAAGTATTTTATCCTATAGATTATTTAAACCATTTTGATTCTTACAACCACAACAACCTTTTACAAAGCACCATTAGCTAAGGGAGAGATTGAATCTTGATGGGTTATATTTAAGGTAGGTACTTATAACTTTATTTCTTTCATTTATTAGATAGATATTGTGTAATCAATAGTTTTAAATGTATAAATCCTTATTTTAATATCTTCTACACATACTTAGTGTGGGTATAGGGTTATTCAAACATTCCATTTTCCACCATAGTAACCTAGGCATCCATTTGCCTACCATTGTTCCTTACCCATTTTCCATGTGTTTTAACCATCCCCCTTATTTGTGTTAAAATCTTTGGTAACACAAGATTAGATTAATTATTTAATTTAAATAGACCTACTTAGAGCTATTACATCATATTGATTGCATATGGGATTTAGAACCCTCTCCATTGATGCTATGTGATAAGTTATCCTCTACTTAGGTTTAGTGGATCTAAATTGGTCATGCCTTAATATAACTAAGTATCTAATGTGTTTTGGTTGATTTACCTTCTCTAAGTCTAGATCTATTAGGTAGGATAAGTTATAGGTCTATCTCTATTCATTACATAAATTATGGTAAACTCGACATTTACTATTTATTTATTTTTACTCATTCAATACACTCTATCGATGAGGGTTAGTGTAGTTTTGTTTTTGTATGTTTTTATACACACTACATCTTTGTGGGTTGAACTAGTCTAACTTTGATCTATTTGTAAGAAAAACTACATTAGTGTAGGTCGATATAGTTTTTTTTTTTTTTTTTGCATTTCTCAATAGGATACATCATCACATGTTGATATAGTTTTATTTTTATATTTTTATATTATCCAAATATATTGTATAGGCCTGATCTAGTTATATCTTTTTGATTTATGTTTCTATATTTTATGAATTTTATGCAAACTACATCAATATAAGTTGATTTAGTATGATCAATTTTGTGATTTCTAGGAAACTACATAGACACAGGTTGATACAGTGTTAATTGTATTTTTTTACAACAAGCTCTACCCTAATGCATGATGATCTAATTTCTACACTTAGATCTATATTATCTCCAATCATCTAACTACATCAACCTAATATGATCTTGGTCTATCTTCTAGGTATTTTTATGCCAACTATATTACCTAGTAAAATATTGTTTTATTTAGATTTACATTTAATTTCTTTAATCAATTTTGCACTTCAAAATATTTTATTCAACCAAAAAATATTTTTTCATAGAAAAATATATTGACTTAGGTTGATATTGTCATAAAATTATTTTATTCCCTCTTAAAACTTCATTAACCAAGCTTGATATTATCATGTTTCTATATTTTCTTTTGATAAACTACATTGGCCCAATTCAATCTAGTTTACTCTTCTTATTTTTTTTTTTTTCATAGACTACATTGACTGGTGTCAATACAGTTATGTACTATCTAAACAACTACATTGGCCTACACCAATCTAGTTTTGTATGTTATCATTTTTTTTCATTAGGAAAATTAACTTTCCTTTTTAATAATTAACCAAACATCTACTTTCAAGTTATCTTTTTGTTTGTTTTAATTCAATAAAATCTAAAATGTTTTTTCAACATTGATTTTTGCCTTTCTTTAATATTTTATTATATTTCCTTAGATATTATGTTTCAAAAATCTTAAAACTTTTTAGATACTATCATGAAGGCCTATGTAGTGTAATTTTTTACAATACTTGTCTATTGTTTATTGATATTGTGGCTTGAGGGTCTTACCTCAATACTCATATCCATAGTACAAAACTAAACATAGATTTTACTTTCCATGTACCTCATGGTATTTTATAAAAACCTAGGATTCCTTTTTTTATTGAACCTTAGTAATCCAACCATCCATTTGATTCTTTAGTATACCTGTTAGCAATTAACACCCAGAAGTTGCTCTCAACTTACCTTTGAAATTAGGTTTAGTGGGATATGGAAATGATAATTTTTCCATAGTTAGTTTTCTAAAATATTAGGCTGACACTATCTAATGGACAAGAAATTATCTTTGAGAGCTTATAAATCAATCACATTCTTTTAGCACATATATCAAATCTTCATTTTAGATAAAGAGTTATCCAAAAATTAGTTAAAATTTAAATTTTCAACTTGTCATTTTACTCTATATTACAGACTATATTAGCCAATATTGATATAGTTCTATGTTGATTGTTCCAACTCATTACCCAATGCTAATATAGTTTTTTGTGTGTGAATAGACTACATTTACCTGGTTCATTACATACTTCTGCATTATTAAAATATGTAATATGTTGAATATACATATCTAGATATTAAATCAATATGTAAAATACCAGCTCAATGACAACATAGATATAGGTGGGAAAACCTCAAAATGATGTAAAAAATACACAATGATTATTCATATAAGATAAACTTGGTACCCAATACAAATCCTTCCTTCTCACTTGTTCTTTGTATCAATCTTCATCACAAAGCCCTTCAAAGGAATATTTAACACACACAAGTATTATTGTCATGTATTGATATATTCCTCAATGTGTTTTACCAAAGGGGAAAAACCTTATTTATAATAGGAATTAGGGGAGGTGACAGTTGTAATCAATGGTTCCAACCTTTCCCATGAACATTTTACACAATCGGTAAACAATAAACAAATATGTCTTATTATTTATTTACATGAGGATTTTGACCTATGTTAATAAATAATAAATAATTATTATTTAATTACCAAAAAAAATTATTAAGGGTATATAATAATACCACTTAGACATTAAATGTTCTAACCCTCTTAATGCTAAGTGGGGATAAATGTCATAGTTGAATTAATAAAAGAATTATACTATGTAAAAAATTTAGGATTTAAAAATTTTCATCATTCCATAGTCACCTTTTAAAATAAAAAGAATTATATTGGATAAAATACTTAAGGTAAGTTTAGGATAGCATGATCATGAGATTAAATCTCACAGTTTCTCATGAATAATCAACCAAGCATATTTGAAGCCTTTTATTACATAAGGACTTCTATTATAAAGTATGATTATATGTATTGGGAATAAAATCCATAAAAAGTTTACTAAAATCACATAAATTTATATATTACAATGCTTTCGAATGATAAGAAGTATAGAGAAGAAGAACGAAACACATGGCTATTACCAAGTGACATTGTCATGCACACTCCCCTTAATGGCAACTTTGAGAGGCCCAACATTGCATGAAACTAATAAAACTTGGTAGCACCAAGTAGTTTTGTAAATATATGACACTTATTAATACATGGATAGAATTATTGATCAATATCATCATTGAGGACTTCATATTGGATAAAATGCACATTAACTTCAATACGCTTTGTTCATTGATGTTGCACTAGATTTTTTTCCAGAGCTATACAAATTTTGTTATCACATAAAAGGGTGATATTTTGAGAAACATCAAATTTAATTTATCTTAACGACCTTCTTAATAAAATGAATTATTTATCATCTTCCATATCAATTTTATACTCTAATTTCATAGAAGAGAAAAAAAATAGTTGGTTGTTTTTTACTACTCTATGGGATAACACCTGCACTAAACTTAAAAACATATCCAAAAGTATATTTATGATATCAAAACATGGTTAGCATCACAATAAATAAATACAATAATATAAATTATGACATATGTCTATCTGTGGTATAGCACATTTTAAATAATTAATTCATGTACAAGGCAAATTGGTTCTCTACTTTAATTACTAAGTTAGTGACACACATAAATCATTGTATGCAATTAAATATTATATGTCTTCAATATTGAAAATATGGGTGTACCAATTATCATGTGATGCACATACAAAAATTTAATCTATCCAAATATTAGATGTCATATTCTAAACATCTCTTTTTATAATATGAGTTTAAAAAACTTTGCAAGATTAATATTGTTTTTTGCCATTTTCCAATGACATAGAATTGGATCTATCAGAAGATTGAGGTAAGCAACATATCATACATCAAGTATGGATAATTTTATAATAATATGAAATATTAAAATCAAGTATATATGAGATAAAAAATAATAATTTTAGGCATATATGAATATAATTCTTAGTACAATAAATGATGATAATCCAATTAATAATACAAAATCCATTTACACTTTGTACTTCATAACATATCTTATCATCAAATAAAGCATCTGAGCATGTTCGCATGAGCTTTCCCCACTTATAAAAATAAATTATCCTAACAATTGAAATACAAAATATCCTCTCTTATTGAGCATGATGTTATTACCAAATCTAATAACTAAACATGATCATCGTGTCAAATAAAGCATGATGTTATGTATATAATTTATTTCAATGATAACTTGTATGAATTGAAAATAATAATAATTGTAATTATTTTGAAAATAATATAATTTCTACATTTTATTTACTTTCTCATCTAAGACCAATATATCTATTACAATATAATAGTAATTAACATTTTGCAAGAATCAAACTAAATAGTTTTACTAGAAAAAATACAACTGTAGTTGAGACACTTGTCAGGATAAATTAAAACCCAGGTCTATCCCCAAATCGTATACAAGAGAAACTAAAAATTAATCAAACATTCAAAAAATAAACATAAACATACACTTAATAGGATATGTTATATTTAACATGGTTCACCTAAGATGGGCTACATCCACCAAACTTATCTAGTATATTATTTCCATCAATACAAAGGAGAAACAAAATATTATAACAAACCTTGTTACACCTCTCTACCTTTTATGCCTCCTCTCTGTATAATATTTCATTATTTTTTTCACACTCATACATCTCAACCATATATCAATACATTTTAAGGTAAAAATACCTAAAAATAACCTCTACTATTAGATCTAGAAACCTTTAATTAATGGCCTAGATTGACTATGAAATTATGATTTAACAAGGCAATTGTAATAAAATATTTCTCTAGGGTGCATGGCCCCTACACCCCCCATTGGGGGTGGGGGGGTCATCCCCCTAGACCCCGCAAGGGGGGTTGCCCCCGTTACAAGCTCTTACACCATTAGGGATTCAAAGAATGGGATCCAAACTCAGTTGAAATAACATCAAAATGTTAACCCCTAATCCTAAAAGACAATCATTCTCCACACCTTACAAAACTATCAATTTAGTTAGTATCTTTAAATTTAAAAAAATATATTATAATGGTGAGTGATATTCAATGAGTATAGAAAAATTTTGGTGTAAAAAAGTTCAAAGCATTAGTAGGTATTTAATTTAGAATGTGCGTATAAGTATCCATGGTTTTGTCTCATAAAATTTGGGGAATATTTGCATAATGCAACACTATTCTAGTCATTTTAATAATAATGTGGTTTTTCCTTTCAATAATACCATTTTAAGACTAATCCATCAGATGGCATTATCAATCAGGGACTTATTAAGTTAATTATCAAAAGGGGAGAACTACTCTAGAGTAAATCAAACTTAGAAGTTATCCATATCCAAAGTGACTAGGATGATTCTTCCAAGGTCAGTGAGGATTATTTAAGATTAGAATAGAGGAAGCCAGAGGGGCTAGGTGAAGAAAATGTTTAAGAGGATTTTCATCCTAAGGATAATCATAAGGGTACCCCTATGTATGTTAAACCTATTTCTATCTTGGGTCACTTTTTTTTTTTTTTTTTTTTGTTAATTGAAATTAAATAATCCCTATAAAAGCTTCATATTAAGGTCATTTTTCATAGGCTATTGAGCTCTAAAATATCCAATGAATTTGATAAGCTAAAGGTGTTACTATCATAAAAATATTTATTCATAGGGAAGGGAGATAACCAAAAAGAGGGAGAAGAAAATGTGGATAAATCGCCACACATTAAAAAGAATAGTCATTACCAGAGTAGAGGAGGAGAAGAGGAAAGGATAAATATAGGCTAGGAGAAGGCAAAAACTAGAACTATGGGGATTAAGAGGAAGAAATAAACCATAAAACCTATGTATATTATTGATAATCATACTAGAGGCAAAGATAAGCACAACAAAATTACTAGAACTAGTAAGTTGGTGCTTTACTTCGAATCAGAGGACTTAGACTAGTAATTTCCTAGTTCCTAGTCTTTCGTTGTCTTTTTTGTAGGTTTTTGGCATCATCTTGATTGTGGTATTTGTTCATTGCTATTTTTATGGGTCTTTGGACTTTGTTTAAGTTTTTTGTCCTGCTGGATGTAATTGTCTATCTTTCAAGTTTTGTTTTGTATCACTCACGAGTCCCCTAACCGGTTTGTTTACCTTATTTAATAAAAATATGTTTTTACTATGGGGTATAGGGATTTGTTAATTCCTTTTAAATACCACAAATAATTAAAAAATAATAATTAAATTATTTACTAATATACTTACCACCATTATCATATATGATATCACCCAAATTTTCACCCTTAGAAGGTGGTTCAAACTTTCATAATTTAAGGTAACATGGAGATAATCCTAGGTTTGGGGTGGCCTAATAGGTGGATTGAATCTCTAGATTATAGTTTTGGTTACACTTGACATATCAATTAGGCTCACAACTCTACACTACTAGATTTTAAGGAAAAGGGAGAATGATAATATGAAACAAACCTAACTAAGGAGGTGATACACCAAACTAATTGATCACTACCAACTAATTACATTTACACATGTAGACCATGAGACTAATCTAAACATAAACTACTCCGAATCTGAATATCTTACATAAACATTTCAGTTTAGAGGTTTTGATAGATGCTTAGGCTATGAGGGTCAATCAAGAGGTATAAAATGTCACCAATGAATACTAAAACTCACTCAACCCTTACACTTCACTTGAAAAATTCACATGACCTAAAATTTGAGTCTTTTAAACTACATATAGGTGTTAGAATAAGACAACATGTCAAAGAAGACCAAGTAAATTACTTAACAAGATCAGCTACCCATGCCTACGCACTAAGTATAGTCAAATAAGGAGGTAAAATTAGTAGTATTTATTTATCCAAGTCATATAAATGAGCATGGCTTCACCATACTCAAGTTGAGGATGCTTTACAAAGCTAAATAAGGCTAAATATATAGAAGAGAATGAGAGAGAGAGTGAGAAAGAGAACATTGAAGAGGCTTATGACAAGTGTCATCTCAAAATAACAAGTTACAAGTAAGACTAATATTCAAGGAGGTAGTTATGAACTCTTTACCAATATGTGAATACTTGATATGATCCCTTATTTCATCAATGTAGCATACAATGACTCTTAGTCTTCTTGTATGACTCATCAACACCATTAATTTAACTACATCCTAATATGTGTCATTATTGGTTGTGTTTTTTAGAATATTCCATACCACTTTTCTACAATTCTTGTAAACTTCTGCTTTTATTCTTAAAATATCACAATCATCACTAGCTCTCCTTTGCTCAAATGTCTCAAACATTGCTTCTATCTTTATGAAATCAAACTTTATCCATGAGTGAACTCTCTCTACCTTAACAAACTTGTATCAACCCCTTCGGTACCTCATACACTCTATAAGACTCCATTTCAAACCTAAGGCCCATACTTATCTTCATCTCCTTATAACCCTCAAAACATATAAATCTCCTTGTCTATAATGTTCCATAGATAATCCTAGAAAATCAAACATATATTTGATTACCCATTTGTATCTTCATAGTTTGTGAAAAATATCATGATCAAACACTCATTTTAGGTGTACTTAATCCACATTTTCTTCTTTATATTAGCCCTCAATTAGGTCTCTAGGCCTAAGAAACTGAGATATGGATATACACATCCCTAAAAAATGTGAAAATCAAAAAAAAAAAAAAATTGATTCACTTTCAATACCTCCTAATCATGTTCTAGGTCAAATTTGAGCATCTAAAACCCTGTATAGGTGGGTAAACCAAGAAATGGATAAAACCCTAGACTAGGTGCATGCTCAGGACAGAGAGGTAACTAGAGTGATTTATAAATAAATTAATAGGTTTCAATTATTTATGATTATTTTTTAAGTCTTGTACCATCATAGGATAACTAAATTCATTGAAGGGAAGCTCTCCAAGAGTCTCTATAGGTCTACATCTAGGTTTCTTAGGCAACAAAGTAGTACAGTTACCCTTTTTAGCCCAAATTGGTGACTTGAATAGCTCATGTACCATATAATGGGGTTTTTAAATGTTAATATATGGCTATAAAACCTATACCTATGATTATATATCATTTTCACTTGATTTGAATACTTACCACTATTCTACATACTCCTAATTAGGTTTGCACCTTGACTTTTAGGTTGATTTCATACACCATGTCCTTCACACGTGCCACCAATTTCCTTATTATAATTCCCATGTGACCTAAAGAGATAAAATAATTAATTTCATGGTCAAACATTTCATTTTAAGTCATATGAGGGCCAAATTCTTCCATTTGGTCACATTCAAGGGTTAACAAGGGTTTAAGAGGATTTTTTGGTCTTAATGAATGTTCATATAGGTAAGGGCATTAACCCATAAATTAATACCATGGAATATAATTATAAAATTTCCCTAACACTCCTTATGAGCTTGATCTCCCATGAAACTCCATACAACTCCAAGTAGAATAAAATTCCTCTCAAGCTATGTAAACTATGTGTGAAGATCAAGAAAGGTCTCTTAGGCCTTAAGAGCCTTAAAATTACATTTGGTTAGCTATGAAGGTATCCAAAAGGTATAGGACAAATTATAACATGGTTTTTAATTATATACAATGGTAATCCTCATTCCAAAAGGCTTCGTAACTTGCTTTTCATATTTAAGGGTTTGTAGGCCATTAGACTAGTTTAGCCCTGATGGCCTTGTTTAAAGCTTGTTTTCAAAATTTAAAGTATCCAAAATCTATGTAAACTATATACATCAATATTAATGATTTAATTATCATCATAAAATGAATATAAAAACAAGAGTTACAAATTATCTTCACATTTTAAAAACATACCTTTAGGTGCTAATTAGGCTTGTAGGTTACCTTAGGTCTGGGTTCTCTTTAAGGAATCTCTTCTCATGTTTGATGGTATTATTTTAATCATGAGATTTAAGACATTATAAATATCCATGATCATATTCCAATTACCTCTGAATAATCCCTACTCAACACAAATATACACTTCTTCTTCAGTCTAAGGTGTGGACCTATAGGTACGATTATTGGCTTGATGTTTATTAGAACTCAAAAGTTGGTTTCCTGCTAAATATTTGTCTTTAATTTGACCTAAACACATATAAATAGTTCCTAATCATATTTCTCACACCTATTTTATTCTTAAACCCTCATCTCTTAATACAAAATTCATTGCATTTATATTGAAAAGGAGACCTATAGGTTTATAGACCTATAAGTCTACATTTTCATTGATTTAAGCCTTTAATGATACACGTTTTGATCATATTGACCCTAAGAACATGTCTCTATTACCTCACACAAATTCTCATAAGTTCATGACCCTCATACATCAATTATAATACAAATTTGGACCTTTTTAATTCACTTTTGTTCAAGCAGACTTATACACAATCTTAAGCCTAAGACCACTATATGTTACTTGGAGAAGCTAGTATTAAAGTGAAAAATCATGTTGGAGGGTTATTAAAGGTATGTTATATCATTTAATTTCATATTAAACCAATTAAACTCATTATTTTCCTAAGGTTCATAACCAAAACCATGTTGATCTCCCACTTACATGCTACATAGTCTTTTGGTGAATTATGAGAACATGACTTCTTTTACCTTTTTATTTATTGATAATGATTTTAAGAAATTAATATGGATTTAAATAACTCAACACATAAAAATTTCCATCTATAATTCTTTTCATGTAACACAGGACTCTCAAAATATTAAGGCTCTATTTGCACATTGATGAATGATGAGCACTTGTGGGAATCTGTAGGTTACCATCATGTTGAGAAGATTTTAAATGTGGATTAGGCATGAATAAATATTTAATGGACCTATATATAATTATATGGAGTTAAAATATTATTTTATATCTTCATCCACATAATCTTAAATATTGAAAACCCTAGAACATCAGGAACTCCATGTTTTCAACCTATAATCTACTCTAAACATTAAAAAATCTTACTCTTTGAGCTCAAAAATGTTGATTGGGGCTTGTAATAGCATATTAAATGGATTTATAGACCCCTTAAATCCTATCCAATCTCATTTATTCTTCCAACCAACTTCAAACTTCCATTACAAAGAGAAAACTGAGCATATGGGGTTTTTGTTGGATTTTAGACCACCCTAACTTCTTAATGATTGTTCATAAAGGACGAAAAATAAATATGATAAATATGACCATGGATTTTAATTCCATTATTACCTCCTCCTCTTCTCAATATCTCTATTTACCACTCTCTCTCCTCTATACAAAATGAACCAACTAAAATTACCTTTATAAGCTTGCCAAGGAACTCGCTAGGAAAAAGGAAGTGTTTTTTACTTTTGTGAGACCTGTAGCTCATAGAAATGCCTAGTTTGAGTCTGAAGGAGATGGAAGAGGCCATGAAGTTTCCTACATGGGAACTTCATTCTAAAAACCTATAACCACCTTTTGGAAAACCTCTCTTTTGCCATCAAAATTATTATATTCTATTTGGAGAGCCTAATAAAATAATATCAATGGAGTTTGTCATGCCTATACAAATGATTAAAACATTTTAATGGCATATATAAACTATTTACCTATCATTTTCAAAATTCTCCTTTTGAATGTTATAAAATGATCAAAAAACACTTCAAAAAAAAGCTTATAACGTTAGAGAAGAAAAATTACATTTTCATGTGCACTTGTATGAACCATGAGAGGACATGAAGTGACTTTACACATTTTAAATTTCATAAAAAAAAACTTTTTAAAACCTTTGACACTCATTGGACCCAACTAACTAGGACAAACATAACTAGATAAGCATAATGTTAGAAAGAACCATTACCTTAAACTTGTCAAACTTAGCTTAATATATGCTAAACATGACTTACAATGATATTTTCAAGGTGGTCAATTAATTTTCAGGTTTGATTGGAATTTTTTTTTTGAAGCTATATAATGGTATCCAAAATCTGGCTAACAATAGCTTAGTCTCTTAATAGAAAAACTAGAAGAATTTTGAACAACTTTAAATTCTTTGAATTTAGACAACACTTCATATTTTTTATTTATAGAATATGACCAAATAATTCTAGTATTGTCATCTATAAAAGTAGAAGCATATAAAATTTCCATTAAGATATGAAAATTCAAAGGGTCTTGTAACATAACTATGATTTAACTCTAAATTATATGAAGAAGTTGCATCTTGATTCTTGTGAAATGGGTTAGTATGTTTCTTACCACATCATCATCCCTCACAAGCTTCATGGTGAGATGAAATAAAAATAAGACCAACAACAAGATTATGAGAGGACATATCATATAAATTTATAAAATTAATATGTCATAATATTTCATGCCATAATTGTGATTCATTCCAACTATGTGATGAAAGACAATATGTAGAAGAACCTTCAATAATCAGAGAGCTAGACTGATTTCTAATAAACTAGTTATCTTACGTAAAGTTACAATGAAACTATAATTCATAATTTTTGAAGAAGATTAAAAAAAATTCTTAATTTTAGGTACATAGAAAACATATTTAATAACAACATTTCTAAATTATTATTTTTCTTTGCTTAGTTACTTCTATAAATGAATTATCTTTGAGGTAAATTAATGTAGGTGAATGCTTGTAAATGGCCAAAATGTGTTTGTTTGTTGTCTTAGGATTTTTAATATATATTTTTAGTTCAATAAGGATCCTTATCTAGGCTTTAATGTTCATTTTAGGTCTTTTATAAGTGTTTTTAGTTTTCTTATCAAAAACAAGAAATTTTGAATTTCGAATTTGTTTACATGATTTTTGATGAGTTTTTTAATCTTTTAGAATATAGAAAGGACTATATCCTTATGTAATGGGTATTAAAGGTATGACCATGTGTCATAAGTATCTTTTATTCATTTAATTAGTCTAATCTATCCTAAAACTCCAAAAAAAAGTTTATGCCATGTAGGAAGTTTGTTAAACTAAGCATGTTCTAAGATAAGTCATAGATAGTTGAGAAAATATTGTGTGTGAAACTAACTAAGATAAGTTTATACATGTGATAAACTTAAAACTATAAATAAAGGAGTAATATAAGACATGAAAATAAGAGGAGAAGCTTAGTTTGAGGTTTGGTGAATGTATGTGGGTGTAATAAAACACACTATATGTAGGTTTGTGTGTCTTTGTAAGAAAGTTATGAATAAAAACAACTTTGGTTATGGATTTCCAAATTTTTTTCTCAATCTTATGTTCATTCTCAATTGTTAGAGGTCTCAAAAATTGAGTTTCTTGTGTAAAGTCTAGGGAAGAAAGTGTTTTTTAATATCTTTTCATGATGTAGAAAGCCTAAATTTCACTTTCCAACATTTTTAAAACACCTAAAATATTTAATCCAAGTGATTAAAGTTATTGACCATTAATAAATCAATATATTTCATTAATTTTAGGATCTTGGTCTCTATATAGTTTGCAAAACTTTAGTTCATGGTTCAATCTACAAAAAATCCAATAAATTTTGAATGAACCATCCAAATATTCTAAAATTTTATAGATAGATGATTGAACATGAGTTTTAAAGGATTAAAGTGTTTTTAAATTTTGAGAGTAAAAAAAGAAAATATATAAAGGACTACATATTATGTTAACCAAAATAAGGCTAGAAGATGGTTTTACCATTTCTTATGAGAAACCAATTTGTTAAAGGGTCTAGACCTTGTCACTTGACATGAAAATCATGTGAATGAGCATGTAAAGTCTCTTTAATTATTTTCATTTTTTTTGTGATTTTAGTATTAAAAAAAGAACAATCAGACCTAGAGAAAAAGTTGTAAGCCTGTATAGGAATATCAAGATCTTTAGGATCACCTTACACCATAGTGGTATCAAATCTTATTTTAGGTTATCTAAAGTTGAAATTATCTCAATATTTGATGGACAAGCTATGACAGAAGCTTGTAAATATGGAAGATAGAGTAGGAGCTAGAGGAGGCCAAAAGAGACAACCTACTCAAGAAATATTGCTTGATGAAATGAGAAATATTCAAACTCATTTTTAGGAAATGGATAGTGATAAGAAAAGAAGAATTGACATTAGATATGTTAGTGATAGATAAGCATAAGAAATGCCTCAAGAAGAAGGGGCATAGAAATAAGAAGAAGGAGAAGAGAGAGAAGAATATATATTGATTATAATAGCAATGAAAGTCATCTCTAAGCCCAAACTAGAAGCACATATGTATGAAGGTGTCTTAAACATGTAAGATTTGGTTGATTGGATAAATTACATGGAAAAATACTTTGATTATGGAGGCATAAATAATGAGAAAAAGGGTAAAGTTTTCTATTAAAAGATTGAAAGGTCGTGCAACCCTTTTGTGGGATGGAGTATGAGATGAGAAGAGAAGGAAAGGTAAATAAAATATCAAGAGTTGGGATAGAATGGTGGCCAAGTTGAAGGTAAAATTCATGTCAAAATACTACTAGACTAATCTCTTTAAGAGTTTTTTTAATTTAATGCAAAATAATATGACACTCTAGGACTATACAGAGGAGTTTCACACACTAACCATATGAGTAGTACATATAGAATAAGATGATGAAAATGTTTCTAGATACATCAATGGGTTAAGTTTTAACATACAATATGACATTAGTATTCTATCACCATGATCAATTAAAGAGGCATACCAATTTTCCCTTAAAGTAGAGGATAGATTGTCTAGGAAACAAGTTCAACATTGAAGAGGTAAAGGTAAAAATTTTAGAGGTAGAGGATAACATATTGAAAGGAGTCAACTTAAACTCCATAATGAATAAGCAAATAGTTCACAAAGTTAAGGATAAACCCCAAAAGGTGGTTACTCATTCAGATGTAGGATACCATTCACAAAAGGTAGATGAAGAAGTATGGGCATATATCTTATGAGTAAGCATATAATCCTTTTACAAGTCAAGGCAATCCTAAAATTGTCCAAGATGATGAAGAGAATTTGGGATCACCTTCTCACGAAGATGCACCTGAAGTTGGATAATCCTTGCTTATGAAGAAATAAGACTAACAAGGAGATCAATGTGTATGTACAAAGGAAGACATTGTTTAAAAGCACTTAAAAGTCAAAAAGTAAGTGTTTTAAGGTAATTATAGATAATGTAAGTGTTGAAAATATATTATCTTTAGAAATGGTTATCAAATTAGGCTTGAAAAGAGTAACATACCCCACTCCTTATTAGGTGTAATGGTTACAAAAATGACACAAAGTCTTGGTAAATGATAAATGTAAAGTGGGGTTTTAGATAAGTAGCTACAATGATAAGGTATTATGTGATGACATGCCTATGAATGTATATCATGTTATATTGGGTAGACCTTAGAAATTTGATAAGAAAACCACACATGATGGAAGAAGTAATACCTAGACCTTTTAGAAAGATGGAAAGAAACATGCACTCATAACATTTAAAGAAGGTAATAAACAAGTAAATAAGCTTAGAATAGTTGTTACATCTATAAAATTGACTAATCTACCTCTATAAATATAAAATTTGTTGAATGAGTTTATTTATATTATTTTGGATGAATTTCGTAATGAATTATATCCAATTTGAAGCATTATAAAACATATATATCTTATTCTAGCATCCAATCTACCAAAAAAAGTAGCATATAGGATGACACCAAAATAGAATGAGGAGATCAAGAAATAAGTGCAAGAATTTTTGGACAAGATCCTAATCATGGAGATTTTGAGTCTTTTTAATGTTATAATTTTTCTAACTCCTAAGAAAGATGGAGATTGGAGAATGTGTACTGATTCAAGAGATATACACAATATCAAAATTAGGTATATATTTCCTTTGCCTAGAATTTATGATCTAATGGATTGTTTAAGTAGTGCAAAGTACTTTTCCAAGATAGCCTTGAGAATTGGCTACCATCATATTAGAATTAGAGAGGGAGATGAATGAAAGATATATTTTTATACCAATGATGGACTATATGAATCGCTGGTAATGCTATTTGGGCTAACTAACACTCTAAGCACCTTCATGAGGCTCATTACTAAGATGATCAAGGCTTTCATAGGCAAATTTGTCATTATTTACTTAGATGATATTCTGATTTATAGTCAATCAAAATAAGAACATCTCCAACATCTTAGAATGGTCTTAAATAAACTACAAGAGAAATTACTAATAAGTCTCAATAAATATACCTTCATGAAGATAGAGTTGGTCTATTTTGGATTTGTGATTTCCCAAGAGGGCTTGAATATGGACAAAAAAGAAGGTCAAAGCCATAGTAGAATGGCCTACTCCAAGGAGTGTATTTTAAGTAAGAATTTTTCATGGCTTGGATAACTTTTATAGAAAGTTTATAAGGAATTTTAGTGGAATTTGTGTTCTAATAGTGGAAATCATCAAAGGAAATAAAAATAAATTTAAATGGACTGAGGTAGCTAAGATAATTTTTTAGTTCTTAAATAAAAACATTACAAACTAGCCAATCTTAACCTTGATTGATTTCACCAAGTTGTTTCAAGTAGAAAGTGATGAAAGTGGAACAATTATAGAGGTTGTTTTGAGCCAAGAAGGAAAACCACTTTCCCATTTCAGTGAAAAACTCAATGAGCCAAAGAAAAATTACTTATCATATGACAAATGTTTCTATGCCATTTTCCAAGCATTAAAGAAATGGAGGAATTATTTGATTCGTAAAGATTTTATTTTATATATAGATAACCATGCCTTACAGTTCATTAGTAGTTGAACTAAACTAAGTAAAAGGCATATAAAATGGATTAAATTTTTGGAATTTTTTTTTTTGGTTATCAAGCATAAGAGTGGAAAATCTAACAAAGTTATAGATGCATTAAGTAGGAGAAGTCTAATTATGCAGGAGTTCCAAGTGAATATTTTGGGTATTGATACTTGAAGGACTTGTATAAAGAAGACCTAATTTTAAGGAGGCTTATAAATCATGTGATAATCTAGTATATAGAGAGAGTAGTCCATGGATAGACTATATGTTTTAATAATGACTATTATTCAAGGGAATCCAACTATGCATACCAAGAAGATCAATGAGAGACAATCTACTAAAAGAGAAACATAGTGGTAACTTGGTATGAAACTTTTGAAAAACAAAAATACTTCCTTAATTGAGTGCACACTATTATTGGTAAGGAATGCAAGCTGATGTGAAGAGGTCTATATAAAAGTGTATAATATGTTAGCATGAAAAAGATCAAAGTCAAAATTCAAGCTTATATCAACCATTGCTTATTCTTAGGAGGCCATGGGATTTAGTGAGCATGTAATTTGTACCTGGGATACCAAAGAATCAAAATGGTAATGAATCCATATTTTTAATAGTTCATAGGTTTTATAAGATGCCACACTTTATTCCTTGTACAAAAATAAGTGATGCAACTAATATTTCTAACATATTCTTTAAAGAAATAGTGAGATTGCATGGGCTTCTTAGAAGCATTATATCTAATAGGGATACAAGATTTGTTGGCCATTTTTAGAGGACTCTTTTGAATAATTTGAGAACTAATTTAAGATTTATCTCATTTGATGGTCAATAAGAGTCTTAGAAACATACTCAAGAGCTTGGTGACCATCC
>JARHVA010000580.1:4482500-4632500 GCA_037957365.1 Torreya grandis | reverse complement strand
TGATATTGTAATATCTAGCTTAGAAGAGCAATTGTGAGAGATGAATATGATTTATATTTTTTATATCTAGCTTAGAAGCGCAAAGGTGAGAGAGAGAAAAGAGATGTTGTATTGAACTATCATTTGTTGAGATAGCAACATTGAGAGATAGGTGTGTGGTATACACAAAGTGGTTGGTGCTCATGTGGGTTGGTGCTCACAAATAATAGCTGGGTTGGTGCTCGACAAAGGGGTATGGTGCTCCTGTGGGTTGGTGCTCACGAATAGTAGCTGGGGTGGTGCTCAACAAAGGGGTATGGTGCTCCTACAAGTTTGGCTTGTGACTATTGTTTGGGTTTGTGCTCATTCATATACTTGAGATTGTTCTCCATGGTTTTTCCCACATTGGGTTTCCACGTTATATCTGGTGTCTCTCTCTTTCTTGTGTGATGTTTATTATTTGATTTTTATTATATATCTTAAATGTTTGATTAATGGAAAGTTTTATAAGATATATAATATACTAGTTCACCCCCCCTCTCAGTATATTCCATTCTTAACAATTGGTATTAGAGCAGGTTCCTTTTTGAAAATGTTTTACAGCTTGAAGGTAGATCAGCATAAGATGGCCATACATAAAGGTGCTTCCGCAAGCAAAAGAATAGTTGATCAAGAAGAAGAAGAGGATGAATCCGAAGTGAATATGAAAAGAGAACTCATGTGTGCCTTAGAAGAGTTAAAAATTGTTGAAAAGAAAAATCAAAGATTAAAGAATCAAATCAAGAAAAATGAAAAGAAGTCAAAGGAGATAATTGAAGATCTACAAGTGCACTTTGAAGAAGCCAAGAAAAATGAAGAAGATCTGATGGCACAGTTGGAAATATCAAAAAAATAATGTGAAAGGTATGTTACTGAAATTGCCTCTTTAAAAGAAGAGATTAAAAAAGCAGTCAATAATAAAATAGTCAATGATTCAAAATTTGAGAATATCACTAATATGCTGAATAAGATATTAGAAAGCTAAAAGGCAATATCAGATAAAATAGGTATCAGTTTTGAAAATAAGAAGAGCTATGTTGAAGCTCTTACAAATGAAGAAATAAGAAGGGAAGGAGTGAATAATACAGAGGACAAAAAAGGCTGAAAGGAACAAAGCTATAAAAGGCAATCAGGTCAGAGATTCAAAAGCAGGTCCTATTTTTATGGTTACTATTTATATTGTAATGGATATGGTCATAATAAATTAGAATGTAGAAAAAGAGCTAACAATCTCAAAAATAAGGAAAAGGAAGATCATATAGAGTCAAGCAGAAGCTATAACTCTTTTGCTCCTTTATCAAGCTTTGATGAAGAGACCATAAATTGTTACAAGTGCAACAACTTCAGACACATAGCTCGGTATTGTAGAAGTGTGTTTGAGTTAGTCAAGAAAGACCAAAGTTTCAGGGCTCCATTCATCAAGAAAAAGGTTCAGACATGGCAGAAGAAACAATCTGAAGGTTCTATGTTGGTCCAGACAGCTTTGCATGCAAGAAATTAAGAAAAGCCATGGTTTATTGATAGTGAATGTTTGAGGCACATGATAGGAGACAAGAGCAAGTTCATAGTCTTGAAGAATATCAATGGTGGCACAGTGAAATTTGGGGACAATACTACTGCCAAAATTGTTAGAAAAGTTACACTAAGTTTAGATAATGGTAGAACTAAAACTAAAAATATTTTATATGTAGGTCTTAAGCATAATCTTTTGAGTATAAGTCAAATGTGTGATCAGGGGCACACACTAAAGTTATATGTAGAAGGTTGTGAAATTAGAAGAAAAGATTTAGATGTATTGATTGCAGATGCTCAGAGAACAGGTAATAACTTATATATGTTATCAAACATCAAAGGTCAAAAATGTTGTTTGAGTCAGATTGAAGAAAGTTGGCTATGGCACAGGAGAATGGGGAACATAAATTTTGACAATCTTGTCAAAATTTGCAAAAAGCAAGCACTCAGGAATCTTCCAAGGATCACAAAGCCATCTAACACGCTTTGTGGACCATGTCAGCATGGCAAGCAGGCTAAAAGGCGGTTCAAAACAAAAGATTACTCGACCACTCAGATGCTAGAGCTTGTTCACACTAATCTATGTGGACCTATGAGGACTCAAAGTAATCAAGGTGATAAATATTTCATGTCGCTTATTGATGATTTTTCACGTATGACTTCGATAATGTTTTTAACGAAAAAATTGGAAGCTTTTAGACAGTTCAAAGCATTCAAAGCATTATTTGAGAATGAAACTAATCTAAAGATTAAGTGTCTAAGATCAGATCAAGGAGGAGAATTCATGTTAAATCAATTTATTGAGTTTTGTGAAGATCATGGAATAAAGAGACAGTATTCAGCAGCTAGAACTCCACAACAAAATGGAGTAGTTGAACAAAAAAATAGAACAGTTCAAGAGATGGCAAGGACAATGCTAAATGAATCCAAGATAGAAAATAAATATTGGAGAGAGGTAGTTGGTATAACAGTGCATATTCAGAATAGAGCTTTATTAAGAGTCAATAGTGACAAGACTCCTTATGAGCTATGGAAAGACAAATCAGCAATAGTTGATTATTTCAAAAATTTTGGTAGCAAATGCTTCATAAAGAGAACCAATGAAAAACTTGGTAAGTTTGAATCTAGAGTAGATGAAGGTGTATTTCTTAGTTATTATTGAAAAATTAAAGCTTATAAATGTTATAACAAAATAAACAAGAAAATTGTTGAAAGTGCAAGTGTCAGGATAGAAGAAGATGGAACACAAAAGATCAGTGATCCAGTAGACATTCCTAAAATCATTGAAGAGGAAGGCTTTGAAGAATCAGATGAAGATGAGGAAAAGGAGAAAAAGGGCACCAAGACTCCATCCAAATATGTTCAAAAAAATCATAATGAAAATGACATCATCATGGATATAAAAGAAGGAATTCACACCAGAAGAATGATGGTAAGTGAATCTGAACAAGTTAATTTCTCTTTGTTATCTAAAATTCAGCCTAGAAATTTTTCAAAAGCCAGACATGATGAGCATTGGGTTAAGGCTATGGATGAAGAATTAGATTAGATAGAAGAGAATGATACTTTTGAATTAGTGCCTAGACCAAAAGATCACAATGTGATAGGAACAAAATGGGTTTATAGAAATAAGTTGAATGAAAATGGAGAAGTAACTAAAAATAAAGCAAGATTAGTATGTAAAGGATATGCTCAGATTGAGGGAATAGATTTTGAAGAAACTTTTGCACTAGTAGCAAGGTTAGAGGCTATTAGAATGTTTCTTGCATATGCAGTATTTAAAAATTTCAAAGTATTTCAGATGGATGTCAAATCTACCTTCCTAAATGGGAATCTTGAAGAAGAGGTCTACATTGAGTAGCCTAACGGGTTTATTCTCTCAAATATTAGTAATCATGTATGTAGATTGAAGAAAGCATTGTTTGGATTAAAACAAGCTCACAGAGCTTGGTATGCAAGACTTGATAAGTACCTAAAAGATCAAGGATTCAAGAGAGGATTTGCTGATAGTAATCTTTACATCAAAATAGAAGGTGAGCATCAATTGATTGTTGTGGTTTATGTTGATGACATCATTTTTGGAGAAAATATTGAAAAGATGACAAAATAATTTTCTGATAGAATGCAAAAAGAATTTAAGATGTCTATGCTTGGAGAATTATCATTTTTCTTAGGATTACAAATATTTCAATCAAATAAAGGAATTTTTATATCTCAAAGTAAATATGCAAAGAAAATGTTGAAAAAATTTGGTTTTGAGGATTGTGTACTGGTTGGCACACCTATGTGTATAGGAAATAAGGTGAGCAAGGATGAAGATTCACCTGTTACAGATCAATCTTTGTATAGATCTATGATTGGTAGTATTTTATATTTGACATCATCGAGACCAGACATCATGCATGTAGTAGGTATGGTTGGAAGATATCAGTCATCACCAAGAAATAGTCATGTTCAGTTGGTGAAAAGAATATTTAGATATATCAAAGGGACATTAGATTATGGATTATGGTATCCCACAGGTAAAGATTTCACTTTAGTTGCTTATATAGATTTAGATTGGGCAGGGTACTTAGATGATAGAAAGAGTACAAGTGGAGGAGCTTTCTTCCTTAGTGATAGCTTAGTATCATGGCTAATAAGCAAGAAGCAAAACTCAATATCACTTTCTACAGCTGAAGCAGAATATATTGCAACAGTATTGTGTTGTACTCAAGTGCTTTGGATGAAGAAAACTTTGGAAGATATCAAGGTAAAGTATGATGAACCTATTTCCATTTTTTGTGATAACACAAGTGCTATAAATATTTCAAAAAATATAGTAATGCATTCAAGAACAAAACATATTCCCATTAGATATCACTTCTTGAGAGAGCAAGTTACAGATCAATAGGTTAAGTTGGAATATATTAGTACTACAGAGCATATTGTAGATATTTTCACAAAGGTACTACTAAAAGACACATTTGAGTATCTGCAATAGAAGTTGGGAGTAATTTCCTTTACTTCCTGCCATTGAGGTTCAGCATCAGTTGAGGGGGAGCTAAGTGTTAGCTCCAAGTAGGCCCTTTGCCATTGATGTCAAAGGGGGAGAATAACAGGTACAGGTACAGGTGCAAAAACAAGTACAAGGAATAGGTATAGGTTGCTATAGTAAGGGGGAGTTACTATATGTTTTTCAAATAATAATATGTGCAAGTGACAAGATGTGGTAGTTTCAGGATTGAGGTTGCCATCAATGACAAAGGGGGAGATTGTTGGAAATATTGTCATTGATGTCAAAGGTCTAGCATTATTGATGATAAAGGACCCATTGCATTTAATGTTATTTATCTTGACTAATGTGAGTTAATATTTATTTAATATTAACAAATATATTTTTGGTTTCATATGAGACAAAAGAAGGGCCCATGGAGAAGTCAAAGAGCCACGGGATAAAGACAAAAGAAGGATGGGACACATTTTCCCATGAAGAGTCATCTTGGGGAATACCAAGAGTCACCAAGTGAAGACAAAAGAGTAAGGGTGCAATTTCTCATGAAGGGTCACCACATGACTTTTCAAAGGCTTGAATATGAAGGGTCATCCAAGATTGGCGTCATTTTCCATGAGGATTGAAGGGTCATAAAGGGGGAAGGTCAAAGTTCATTTGAAAAGCTATAAATAAAGGCTTGAGAAGCCATTTTTAATATGAGAGATAGACGTTGACTTGATATTGTAATATCTAGCTTAGAAGATCAATTGTGAGAGATGAATATGACTTATATTTTTTATATCTAGCTTAGAAGATCAAAGGTGAGAGAGAGGAAAGATATGTTGTATTGAACTATCATTTGTTGAGATAAAAACATTGAGAGATAGGTGTGTGGTATACACAAAGTGGTTGGTGCTCATGTGGGTTGGTGCTCACAAATAATAGCTGGGTTGGTGCTCGGCAAAGGGGTATGGTGCTCTTGTGGGTTGGTGCTCATGAATAGTAGTTGGGGTGGTGTTCGGCAAAGGGGTATGGTGCTCCTGCAAGTTTGGCTTGCGAATATTGTTTGGGTTTATGCTCATTCATATACTTGAGATTGTTCTCCATGGTTTTTCCCACATTGGGTTTCCACGTTATATTTGGTGTCTCTCTCTTTCTTGTGTGATGTTTATTATTTGAGTTTTATTGCATATCTTGAATGTTTGATTAAGGGAAAGTGTTATAAGATATATAATATACTGATTCACCCCCCCTCTCAGTATATTTCGTGCTTTAACATATATATATAATGGTCTATGTAAATTCAAAAGTAAAAAATTATATTATTTGTTATAACATTTTAGTGAAAACTAGGTTTAATAAAATTAGGTAGTTAAAACCCTAACTTTGAAATTCGTGAGATGAATATGTCTAAGCTAGGAGGCAAGGAGATGGAATATAGCTGGCATATATTCACAGAGGAATTAGGTAGAAGCTATAAGACTTCCATGATAATTTGTAGAGCATGGGATGGTAGATGGTTCCCATAATAGAAGAAAGGAATACCTCGAAAATGGACTTGGATAGGATGAGGGATCTTTGGGTAAATCTAAATATGGATAAAGGTATTAGGTATAGGATGGAGGACACCCCCAACAAAAAAGGAAAGGAATCCAAAACTATCACCCTAGTGACATTCCTTGCAATTTTCAAAAGGAAAGAGAAGACAAGACCCAAGAAGGATAAGGAGATAATTGAATAGAAAAGAAGAATGGAAAAAGGCCTTAGCATCCAAACCAGAGGAAAATCTAGTAGTGTCAAGAAAAATGTAAGTGATAACAAGAAGGATTTAGTGCTTTCCAAGAAATAAGATGACTCAAATATGCCCTCAGAAGAAATTCAGAGTGTGTCCTTATTTTAGAGTCCTATTTTATTTTATGTTCATTTTACCTTGTTAAAAGTTGGCAAAAGTCTAGTGGCTTTTTGGCCTGGTTTACCTAGTTCTATCTTTTTCTATTTTGTCTAACTTAATTTCTTACTTAAACTCATGGTTTTAGGTCCTTATAAAACCTGACATTCACCTTATCAAATAAAAAAATGGGTACCACTTAATATATGCATGTAAAATATTTATTTTAATAAAATCATGTATTTATTAAATATTTCCAAAAAAATTACCAACCTATATAACTTCTTGTAGGTGGTAATGGCATAGATGTGGAGGAGAAGAACATCACATAAGTTTCTACAAACCTCTAAATCCCTTGAACTTTTTCCAATCTTCCTTAAAAGGCTAGTTAATGCCAAAACCAACCTCAAAATTATTATTTTTAGTGAAAAAAAATTAGATTTATAAATTTTATTTCATCCATAGTGTTGGTTCCCAATTGTACAACTCATACATTCACCTTTGCACACTTAGAGAAAATGGCAATCAAAGATGAAAAACCCACTAGTATGTCTTTGGAGCAGGGGAAGGGTTTGGCATCAAGATTAGACTAAATGTAGGTACCTACAAAGGGAATGGTCAGTTTGCTACTACTTTTGGTTAGGCATGAACTAAGGTGAGAGGACCTATGGGGTGGCTTGCTCACATGAAGAGATTCTATAATTCAACCTCCATGGGAATTTTCAGTACAAAGAAGGTATAGATATGACCAGGGCACAACCAAACTTGTTCACTCCACTTGGAAAGGTTTGTCACATAGAATGAATAAATGCACTATGTCATATACAAGCTACTAAAGATAGATATGAAAGTGACTACAATATTCATTCTAAATAATTTTCAACAACATGGTCTAAGTGGAAAACTATAGTACTAGGATTTAAAGCAAAAAACACAAACACATGTTAAGTATGTAATATCTTATGCATTTGCTAGCAAATAACACTTGTGATATAAAATAAGGGGTATTATTTACAAGGTAGGATAGGGTAGCTAGATAATTATAAAAAGGGATGGTATGTTGGTGGTTTTCAAATAGTAGGGTTTCTTTCAACATACATGACATCACTTACTGCAAAGATGTAGTAAAACTAAAATGCAAGCCATGAAAACTACAAGGAGAAATTTGCATCTTTTGGTGTCAATAGATGAAAATGCCCAAATGATCCCTAAAACGCTAGAACATACACTAAAACTAGAATCTCAAATACTTTATCCTACTAAATTCATGAACCCAAATTGTCTTAATAAGGTATTCAATAAAATATTTCCAAATCTCTATGAAAAAAGAGGTTTATAACCTAAATCTATGCCCAAGATGACAACCATACATAAGCACAAAGCTAGATTTTCAATCAGCATAACATGTAAAACATCTCATTATATTTTAGTAATAGGATATAATAAAGATTCACAAGTATTTTTCATTAACTTGAAAGAAAATCTTACATACACCAATGTTTCAAAATGTTACCATGGGGACAAGCATAGTGGATTTGCTCCATGTTGGACAGGAGAGACATATAGAGATGCTCTTAGAGCTTGTGAATGGCTGTACAATGACAACCACCTTAGCAAGATAGGCAAAATACACACACAACCATAATCCCAAAATCTAAAAGATCTTATACTTAAGAAAATATGGACCAACATAATGACCAACAAAATGGCCAACCAACCCTCTGAATAAAGGAGAAGCCCTCTATTTATACATTTTCAAATTTAGGATTGTGGGTTGTAATTTGTAAAATTGTAGAACAAGCCTTCAAGTCCACCAAGATACTTATATCTATAATATGACCTTTGCCATGCTTGAGATCCTCATCCACTTGTAAGAAAATAATCATTATTGCAACTATCTTCGCAAAGAATGATGAAGATTTGCAATAAGCTTTTGATCTTTTGACTAAAGATGTTGGTGAATTCATGATCAGGATGGTGAACTTCATGGCAGAGGCCAAAATAACAATTTGTTATCATATGCAACCACCTAGAGATGCTTTTAATCACTTACCTACATAGCTAAAGGGAGGGAATTTTTTGAGGAGCCAAACAAAATTTGTCCTTATGTGTAACTATCTGAAGATGTCTTGGACCACTTGCTTGCATAGCTAGAACCTCCTATATAGTTGCCCTTCCCTTTATGCATGCCATGGAACAAACTATTCTTGCAATGATTTCTTGCAAATATTCTAGATCCATAACCACTTAAATGATCTTCTTTGGAGTGGCCCAACTTAGAATTGCAGACCTGCAATATTCTTCCATGGAGGAACTTGGACAAGCATAATAATGAAAATTGCAAAAGACTTAGGTCATTTTTGACTTTTTACTTTTTGGGCTCCAAATTGCATTTTCAGATTTTGATTTATTCAAATTTAGCCTTTTAGAGTTTCCTTCATATTTATAATGAAAAAATGCATTATTTTTAACCTTAAGGTTACCATGCCTCAATTACAATTTTGCCAAGTCAACCTACTGCTAGTGGTAAAAGCTCTACCAAATCTCATTGTATAGGGTCCTTGAATATGTCATGCATGCCTATGTGGCATCGCCATGTCACTCTGTTCACTGACTTGAAATGTGGATCCTTGTCATGATGAACGTGAGCATGCCACTTGGCAGATCTGTATGCTCTCGACATCCATTTAGCATTAGTTTTTTATTACAAGCCATTAGATCTCTATTAAGACCCTAGAGATCATGCCACCTATAGAATCTATGGGCTTTCTGCACCTTACATAGTTAGTCTTTCCCTGGGCTAGCGACCTTTTACCATGTGGAGGTCTTACGTTCATTCTGGGCTTTGTTGAAAAGTTCACTCTACCATGACTTAAAGTTGACATTTGTGTGTATGTCATTTGACATCGACATGAACATATTTGACAGGCACACAATCATCAAATTTAAGCCCCAATAGATAATCACTATGTCTTAAATTTAATGTTCATGTGTAATCTGAAAATCAAGTTTATCTTTTAGATAAATCAAACAATTTTTAAAATCAAATATTGAAATTCTCAATTCCTTAAGTAAAATAGAATGGTTGCAGAATTCTTAATTTTTCAATTAAATCAAATATAAATTGGATTTATTGTTCTATAAATGAATATGAGTGAATGAAAAATCTAAAAACTCATTTCTAAATCAAAACTCTTGTTTTCAAACTAATACGTGAATAGTAATTAGCTTCCTGCTAATAAATATTATTTTATTCAAATTGGATTTTAAAAATATAATAAGTCATTTTTCAAAATTTGATTAAAATGAATTGATTTTTAAACTTTGAATGTGAATTGTCTGAATAATTCTGATTATGAGTATTCTGAAAACTCATTCCATTTTATTATTCAGTTAAACCATTTCATTTGTATTTTTATCCTTTAAAATAATCTCATAACCAATTTTTTATAATTAATTTTAAATATCAGTGAATAATTTAAAACTGATGAAATATTGGAAAACTAAAAAAATAGAGACGAGATTGTTTATTGGGTTCACCAATTGGGTAGTCCCCACGTTCATTTGAGCCATTCTATATAAATACGATGTAAATACAAAATTTAAAACTTACATCTCTGTATGGATTAATAAAGTTTGCAGCACTGTGTGATATGAAGAACTCATATGTAACACATAAATGTTTTTCTTTTCACCCAAACGAATACTTGCAAATGTTTATAGCCCCTGTGAATGGGCTATTGATTCTCTCAACATGAAGAAGTAAAACTCTCAAAGGATTTATAAAAATACCCTTGGCTTACAAATCTATGTAATTTATACATATTGAAAAAGCACTGAGGAATAAAATTAAACACGGTCAATTCACTGAATTAAATAACATGTGTTTTTCAAGCAAAACAGACCTTCATCTGTATGGACTATTCATATTTAAAATCACTGGCAACATTCTTTCTATGTCAAAAAATAAGCAACATGTTCATCTCTTTACGCTGTCCTATAAACTCCTAAAATAATAATAATCTTCAATATTTAAAAATTATTATATAGCCAATGTTAACTAACAATTTTTTATTTCTATCCGAAATATGGTTAAACGTCAAATAAACTGCATGTATTAATAAAAGAATAAAAATCCCATAATTAAAAAGAAATTCCAACACCGTGTTTTATTTAATAAAACGCTTAACAAAAACCAACTCATAACCCACAAAGACTATGCATGTTTTGTTTGGACGATGCAGGGTTAATTTAACACCAAACATTAAATATAAGGATAATTAAAGCATCCCGCATAACTTTCCACGCCCCATCCACGTGGGGATAAAACATAAATGGTATAAAGCCAAAAGTGGGATGAAGGTTTTGTTTTAGGAATTTAGCGCCACAAATATAGTTAAGTGGATAAAGTTAAGTCTTTAGTTTTAAAACAAACATATCCCCTAGTTTTCACCCACATCCAAAGTTAATTGGAATTTCCACGTGGTAAGTAAAGAGTTTAGGTTTTTAAAACATGCATGGTATTAAAGCTTTTTTTAAAAGTGGGACACAAAATTAAAATATCTCCCATTTAAAATAAAACCATGTAACCATTCACATGGGAAGTGGAAGGTGGGTATTAAATTAAAATTTGGGATTAGGATTTAATTATTGAATGGTTTTAATAAAACCCTTGAATAGGATTTAATTAAATTGCGATTTAATTTAAAATATATTTTATGGTTTTTTTTTAATAATTATAAAATAAGATATTAAGATTATTTTGGAAATAGAAAAAATGAAGGAATTATGGTAGGAAATTAATTAGATATGTGGAATATCTTAGAAGCTTAATAGAATTATGTGGCAAAGTTGGTAATATTGGATGTTGATTGGTTGCGGGGAATGTGGATAAATTGCCAATTTAGTCCCACATCTGCAACACAACACCCATCAACAACATAACAAAATAATTCTAATATAAAAAGTAATGTATCAATTCTTTATATTTTTTTCATGTGTCAATTTTCCACTATGACACTTGTCTTTTTTCACATTTTTCTAAACCATATGAAAATCCTCTGGATCAGTGTGTCCATCACTTGGTGTTCACATGACCATCAATGACATCTACACAACCATTAAATTTAAGCCCTAATAGATAGTCACTGTGGCTTAAGTTTGATGTTTGTATGCCCATCACTTGACGTTCATGTGATCGTTAATGACATCTGCATGACAATCAAATTTCATGCAAACCTAAAATTATTCATAAGTACATTGACTAGTCCATTTTTGCGTTTGCTTTGAGATTCGTTGATGAAGTCCTCGTTCTAGCTCATACCATAGATCCCATTTACACAGATCAAGCATGCATTATTGCTTGACAGGAACATACTTAAAACTTATGTAATTTAGGTGAATTTATTCAGAGCTTTACTCATCGAGCCTTTTATCTTTTAGGATTTTTATTTCATAGTAATCTAGTCTTCGACCTTTTTGTGTCAAGACTTTTGCTCTGCAACAATTCCCCCACAACAATCTTTCTGAAGTATTGAGCACATTTGGGATTTTTACTGTGGACAAAATGTTTGATGGAATTCTTTTGGGCCTTATTCTATGGGTAACTTTCCTAATAGAAATGATCCTTCGGACTTTTTTGGTGATTATTTTTTGTGAAGCATTTCAACTTTACATTCTTCCCAAAATAATTAGAATTTTATCAAGATTTTTGTGTGGAAAAAATGTCCGAAAGAAATAAACCTTTAGAATATTTACACAAACATTTTTATCGAAATAAATAGGGCTATTTCACACTAAGCAAATACCGAATTATCACTTAACCGATTCAACATAGAACTTGACCTTTGACATGAATAGTTGAAAGTAAGAATTTAGCTAAGGACTTAGACATTTAAACTTAACAAGGGCTCAATTGCTTCAATAATTTTCAGCACTAACACTAGCTCTTTCCTAGGGATGCATACCCCTTGTGGGTGTGCAAAGAACCTCAAAATGTAAGACTAGGTACCAATCCATTGGGCCACAAAGTGAATACTTAAAAATTTATCAATAGAGACCCATGAAAGTTGAATAAAACAAGGTAGCTTGATAAAAATAGATCAAGAAGATCTGAAAATGAACATATAACAAAAATGACAAGGGAAATTGTACAAATAAGGCCTAAAGCAAAGGGGCAACAAAAAAACAAAGAAAAAATATTATATAATTATGTACATTGTCATGTGCTTAGTCAAGAAATTGTCTTGGATGATTGCCATTAACTGGTGACTCTAGAATTATACCATCCCTTAATCTCTTTAACTTTTCTAGTACCTTGGTGGCCAAGATCAAGTAAACCAATCTTTGCACATGCCTGAAGGTCCTGTTGCTAGGTTTTAATAGGATGACACATTGAAGCAACTCTTCTTTGCATGATCTCAAATTTGGATAAGACCACACCAAAAGATTTTGGTACTCCTTTAGTAGTTGTAAATGAAATTCTTTCTCAGCTATAATTGGGTAAGTACCAAGTAGGAGTGCCTTAGGATGAACAATGTAATTCATGCACTAGAAGTACTACTTGAAAAAGAACTTAAAATATTCATCCTTAGGGTCATAAAAGATAACCCCATCTTCATGGAATGTCATTCTCTAAACAACACCATTATTATCAAACCTAGCATCAAGAATAAATGGTTGTTCAACAACATCCACATTCCCAATGAAGTTACCCAATTCCACATTTATGTGCATCACTTCGATTAGAGCACACTTTGGATCTTTAATTACATCATGATTGGGTAAATTATATGCTTGTGTCATATTATCATCACAATAACATTCATACATTGGGACCTTCTTGTAGACACTAGAAATCCACAAATGATAGTTTTGAATATTGTAATTCTTCTAAACCACCTTAGGACCCCCTTAAGACTGACCTTGATCTCTCAAATATAAAACAAACCTAACCCACCTAATTCTAGTTAGATTGACCTACTAGCTAAACCCACCTTTTAAACTCAACTTGACCTTGACCCTCGACCATTGATGGTCACCTTAACCACTAACAGTCAAGTTAAACCATCTAAACCACTTAACTTTCACATCACTCCAACTTGATTTTTTATAATTATATTATCAATTTTTTGTGTGAGCACATTCATGTCAAAGTTAAAATTATACATCAATTTGGACCTCTTGTTAATGTCTTTTTGTACCTCTCCTTCCTTCTTATAAGAAGAGAGGAGTAAGAGGTGAAAAAGGATTTAAAATCAATCAATCATCTCACAATTGTTAAGAGCTTTTGTATCCAGAGTTTTTTTTTGTAGGTATTCTTCTAAAAATCCAATGATCCAACCATCATGATAAATATTTGAAGTGCTATCATCCATCATCCAAAATTCAAGTACCATTACTCTGTTGGAATTACTTCAGGCTGCACTACCTTAACCATTCATTCGATCAACCAATAACAAGCTAAGTATCTATTTTAATTATTCAGACACTTTGTTTATACTTTGAAATTAACCCATCCTAAGCCAATTTCTTGGAATCCCATTCTAAAACCCCATATACACATCTTTTTATTACCCAAACCCAACCTACAGTAACCTCTGATGCTCACTTTGACCATCGACGACCTATCCCAACCGTTGATGGTTACCCCAACTATTGATGGTTACCTCAACCACTGATGGTCACCTTAACCATTGATGGTCACTATGGAATAAAATAACAAGTTATTTTCAGCCATATACCCTCAACCAAATCCAAATTTATTTCTCTATTTGTTCATAGAGCCTCAACCTGTTTTTTGAATTACACTTGACCTATTTAGCATTAGTATTTACCCACTTATTGCTATAATTAGTCAATTTGTTTATCAAACATTTATTATAATTAATTTAAGAATTTTATATGATTTATGTAAGTAATTTATCCTTAAATTTATAAACTTAATTATTTAAAATTCATGGAGTAATAGCTCCAGAGAAAGCTCTGGCTTCTTGAATCTAACTAGTGCTAGGCAATCCACCCAACTTTCTATCTAACCAACCATTTGATTTAGTGATTTTTTATCTATAGGTCATTCCTCCCAAGCTAAAGAGGATCTCTCTACAATCATATAATTTATTGTATGCACAACCAAATAGGTTTTTCTACCATACCCGTATCTAGTTTTTTTTCTTCCTTTCTTGGAATATAAGCTAAAACTATTTGAAACTTTCTGCCACGCTCAATGGGACCCTTGAGTCTCTACTTGGGTTTCTCTTATTTGCATCTACATGATCATCTCCCTATTATATACTCATAAATTAAATTAAAATTTATTTTAGATTTAAAATCAATTGCATACATTTGTTGCTTGCAAGTTTAGCTCACTTAGTTAAATTAAAGCAAAGTAATTTGATCATAGCATCACTTATATCACACACACAAACTAAACCACCTACATCAATCAAATATAAAAATAACTTGACATAAGTTCCAAATGGGATTTCATCACCTATCAGTCATGTTATTCTTTCTTGATGATCCTACATGGAGGTCATTACTGCAGACACCTAAAACTAACCACCGATAACCTCCAACTAAGCTTTTGAACAATTTATATCAAAGTGCACAATTTGGCCTAAAACACTAAAACACATTAAAATTTATATATTCAGGTGCCAATTTTGGCTAAATTATCCATAAATAGGGAAATGCAATTTATGAAGCAACTAACTTTGATCAGATTATTTTGAGTCAAAATTTTAGTTTTGCACCTAGGTGCCCTAGATTGCTCTTTTCTATCAAATCTCTTGCACGAGATATGTGACTTTGTTATTTGGTGTTGACAAAATCCTAAATGAGATAATGAATTCAATACATCTAACATTGACTTCTAATTCCAATCCAATCAAATTTTGAGCTAATAACAAGACATTTTGACCAATTTAATTAGTTTGTGCACCAAAGAGCCAAGGTTTGCACCAAAATGACTAATCATGTTTTAGACTAATTAAACCAAATTAGGGCCTTAAATTAATTTTCCATGGAACTTGTTGAATAAATATTTATTGTAAATTTATTTTTATTAACTGTATTATCAAATGACATCATCCTATAGGATGACATTCACAAGCCATAAATGTCAAAAATATCAAGATTTATGTCTCCCATGCCTCATTAAGACCCTCCATGCCTATTCATTTCCCCTCTATCCCAAATATTTATTAAGATATTTATATATTGAATTTAATAATTAAATTTATTCATGGCCATACATTTCAATCTTGAGATGGACGGTCATGGTTGATCCTAAAACCATTCCAAAAATCTATAAATAGGAGGCCTTGCCTATTGAATTTGAAGCTTTCATAAGATGAAGTTATCATGCACAAATGAATTCAAAATGCCATTGAATTAGTGTTATAATGCCCAAATATTGAGCCAAGCCAAGCTCAACCAAATTCAAACATGGTGCCTAGGAGAGATGGAGGTAGCCACACGTCATTGATGTAGACTTCATTAGCACAAACTAAGCAAGCCACTTCAACAAGGTATTTGGAGCATCCAAAGAAGATGAAAGCATATTTATTTTGCATTTTAGTTGTGCTTTCCATTCTAGACTTGTTAACTAAGCTCCCCCTTTGTGATAGGCTTAAGATGTTAGCATTAGTGTGGTTTGTTTATATTTGTTTTATTCATTAACACAATACTAATCTCCCCTTATTGAAATACTAGTTCACATAATAGCATGCCTAGTGGGACCCTAGCCCTACAAAATTTGCTCACAAAGGCTATTTCAAGCAACCTAGTAACCAATTTTATGCAAAATCTTGGAGTGAAGGAGTCAAAAGAGTGAAATTTCAAGTTAAAATTCTAATTTTTTAATAATTGCATTTTTGTTCCTAGTAACATCAATTTTGATCTTTGTTGCAATATCAATGCTGTCACAATAAAGATTTTGTAACAAAATTGTTGTTTTCTAAAAATCAATTTCATAGACTTGGATAGTGATATCATTTATTAAAATAGTGATTTTATTCACTTGAGCAGTGATTTCACCAAAACAATGATTTTGTCTCAAAATAGTGATATCGTTAACCTTATGCAGTGTTTTTATATTTGACAACAATGATTCTTTCAATAGAATAATGATTTTATGTTTTCTATTTGGTAAAAATGATATTATCAACTAGAACAGTGATATTATTTGTTGGGCATCGATATCATTGATTTGGCCAATGATTTCATTTAAAATAATGATTTTGTTTAGTAGCAATTTCATAGGAAAACAATGATATTGTGTTTTTTGTCTAACTAATCCATAACAGTGATATTTTGTTTTGAAATTTTGATTTTTCAAGAAAACAACTATATTGACTGTGTAATAGTAGGATTACAATAGAGAACTAAAAATTTTAATGTTGTTTGCTCAAACTCTTAAGTGCTTCAAAGTAGGCCCTTATAATTGTGTTTTTGCAGTTTGAGAGAGTAGATTAGAAGTCATTTTGATTGAATTTATCCAAACACACTTTCAAAGTTGGTGCTTAATGAGAAACTAGGGTGTTTAAGTGAATGCTTTGATGAAATATGATTTCAAAGTTATATCTTAAGACCAAGGGGTAAAAAAAACACTACCTAATCTTTTATTTGGTACTTAAAATTGAACTCGCTTATCAAATTTTGTCTTCAATAGTTGTTTAACTTAGAATTTAATTGATAAAAAGAGGGGAATTACATGTATGTTCTTCCATCTATCCCCTTTAGGTAGCTTTTCGAATCAAAAGCACCATTTTTAATACAAAAATGCCTAGTCCAAGGTATAGAAATAATGTCATCTAAAGCACTCCCCAAAAAGCTCATAATAATTAAGGTGATCTTGAAACAACCCTAACGTCTTTCTATTAGTCATTTATTTTATTGAATCTTGGCTTGAGAGGGGGAATTCATTACCTCCTACAAGTTCTTTAAGGAAGCTTTGACTCAGGATTTCATCTCTTGATAATGAATTCAACCACTCCCATTAAGATCAAAGTTTTGAGTAGTTAAACCACCTTATAGTATTGGAGTTGCACACAGGATGTATCTGTACTTTTAACATCACACTACACTGAGAAAGTGATGGATGTAGTGGTTGTAAAAATATAAGACATTTTTTACAACAAGCCAAGTGTTATGGACACCTAATTATGTGCATTTCTTTTGCATCATGACGTGAAAGTCATTGTGTAATTGATCCATCTGGTATGATCGAAAACCCATTAGTTTTAGTCAACTCCACTTTTCCATACCCTTGTTAGGATTTGGACGATTATACTTAGTGTATTTTGGTCATTTTTGATTGGTATATTTTGAGACTAAAATTTGATTGTTTGTTTTTAACCATTTCAAAACTAATTTGTTTATACACCACTTTTTTATCCAAAGAGGAATTATGCTAGCCATTTTATATCACATTTGTGCCTTGACTTTTTGCTAAATTTGTTTTAGTGTGTATCATTTGATTTGTTGAGGGTAGTGGTATGCTGGCAAAACCATATCAAACCATTTTGCCTTTGAGTCTTTGAAACATAACATAGATCACATCATTTGAGCATTCTTACACCATTAGGCTACTCAATTTGTTTCAAAACTTGTTTACCATTGCACCAAAAATAGTTTGTTCAAAACTAGTCACATATACTATTTATACCTTGTTTATGCATCATCATGCTATCCAATTTTGTCTAGCTTGTTTGGCCAAATCTTAGTTTTCAACATTGAATTTTCAATTAACCTTGTCAAAGTTTGGATTGAAACATTCATTGATTTCTATTTAAGCCTCAATTCATGGGGCTGATACATAGATCTTTCTCTTTTGGGTTGCATAACTTCACATAAATTGATTACCCAAATTTGAAAAATATTGATGGTTTATTTGTTCAATGTCTATCCTCATCATTGTGTGTGTCTTTTTTTGGGAGAGCACAACTTTTCTTCAAGATTCTTTTGCCTTATACCTAATACCAACTGATCATGTTTATGTTTAATTCTGTGTGTCAGGTCTACGTCAAAATTGTTTCCAAACTTGATAGATTAAATTAAATTCACATCATGCCTTTTTTTCAAACCTAGCTTTTGACGTTTTTTAGCCAAAAGTCCTAGCATATCCTGTTTGAGCCTAGATTTTGACTCTGTATCTGGAAAAAAGACCTAGTGACTCTTTTCTCTTTTCTAGTTTAGACATTATTTGGAACACTTTGACCTAGACCTTTGACATGCCAATTTTTATTTAGATGCTTGAATTTTTATGTGTATGACATTTGAAATTAGACTATTTTATATCAAGTCTTAGTGCAAACCATTTTGGAGATACAACTCCATTTTTAGACCATGTTGGAGATATAGCTCTACCTTTGACCAAATTAGACCAAGTTTGAACCATTTATCTTTTTGACATTATTTATTAGAGTTTGTATAACTCTAATATTATTTGTTTTCAAAGATTTCATCATTTATGTAGACATGTCTTTCTACACTTATGGTAGATTCACATACAATCTAACTTATGATAGAATATCTGCACAAAATTCAATTAGAAACCTCTACAGTGATGGATTTTCTAAGGATTTTTATTATTCTCCATACAATACTCCATATGGGGAACATAGTCAAAATACACAAAATCCAAATCAAGTTATTGAATGGGATGCTATGGTTTATGAGGAGGACTTGGATGCTTTGGCTTATGCGAGTAATCAGGCTCCACCATTTCATACCATTTCTATTCAAAGACCACAATGTTTCACCATTCCCATACCAAAACCTCATCCTTTAGCTTATGAAAGAAAAAATGCTCTACAATTCCCCAAACTTGTCCTTTTTAGGACCTCATCCTTTGTCTTGTGTGTAGAAACTAGGCTCCACAATACCCTTTCATCATTCCAAGACCTAGTCCTTTGGCTTATATGAGCAATCAAGCTCCACACCACCCTATCGTTACCATTCCAGGACTTCATCCTTTAGCTCATGTGAGAAATCATATTCCTCGATGCCCTACCATTATCCAACCACAAGTCATTCCTCATCTAGTACTAATCCAATCACAACCTCAACCAAACCAATCATTCAAAGACCAAGTTGTGTTACAAACTAGTATTTTCTAACTCATAAGAAACTGAGGCCAAAATAACCAACCAATATAAGATGTTTTTATTGAATCAACCATTTGTGATATGTGAACCTATGATGAATTACCTATTGATCCTATACCAGTTGTTGAAGAATATCACTTTAATGAGCTAGTCTTTGTTGAGTCACTTCTTAATGATTATAATTACCTTTAATAAAATAATTACCTCAACCATATGTCTATTTTTCAAGAGCCTCTTATTGAAAATCTAGTCTCTAAGGATTTGTCTCTTGACCTATTTCCCATTATGGAGGAGTCTCACTTTGACAAACCAATATTTGTGGAGCCCATTATGCCATCACATGCTATTACTTATCCAATACCAACATTCAATAAGACATCATTGTAATTGAGTACCCATAAAATGAAGAATCAGAGTTAGAGTTAGATTCTATTCTTGAATTGACATTAGATTTAACATCAGAATCAGAATCAACATTAGTCTCAACATTAGATTCAGAGTCCCTTGAGTCAAAATCAGATTTAGAAAAAGAATATGTTTGTGGCTAGTATAATATTGGCTATGTATACCTAAAATATCAGTTTGAATACATTTGTGAGCTTTTTATAGTTTTTGAGGATGAGTATTTCATCTTCAACATAATTTATCCTAGTATCTTTTATGAGGATTTTGCAACCTCTCCCCATTCCATTACCATTCCACAAGACATTATAATCAACCAACATAGCCATATTATTGGCATTCCATGTCCCACAAATGTTGATTAGGATTGATAGAATCACACTTTACTGAACTGCATCCATGGTGATATAGCAGTTAAATCAGAGTAAGGAGGCCAAGACCAAATTAATGTAGTAGAAGAACACTCTCCTAGTGAAACCTTTTTGGAGGCACTAGGGGATAAGCAAAGTTCAAACTCAACATCTTTTCACTTTTAGTGAAATGTTTTTAGAAGCATTAGAAGAAAATAAAAGTTAAAAGTCAATCTTAAAAACTAAAACTTGTAAAATATTTTTGAGCTTACTATGAATTTAAAAAAGATAAATCAAAACTCAAAACATAAACTACCCAATAGGAAGGATTTATTGAAATAAATTAGAATGATAAAGCATAAGCTTACTAAATTCCTTGCTCTATGTTACCTCCTTCAAAGATTTTCAAATAGATGATTTAGACTCAGATTGACCAAGTGATAGCTTTAAATTGGATGGTTGATGGATGCTTGATGACTTGATTATGGATATGCAATAGGATTTTTAGAATGATTTTAGCATAGTTTTTATTCAAGTTTTCTACATGGCTTCCATGGAGGAAGAGCTTTGGTTTTATAGATGGAGGGAGGGAAGATCAAGGGATAGTATTTGAACTTGGGTTAAGATAGATAAATGGATAGGAATTATTTTAGGAATATTAAATTCTTTTTGGGTAAACCTCTAGAAATAGAGGTTTCTAGAGATTGGAGGGAAATTTAGAAATATTTTTAAATTAGTATAAGTCTCTAGAATTGGAGACTTATAGAGAGTTAGAGAAGCCTCTCCAATTATATATGTTTCTAAATAAGTGTTAATAGATAATGAGGGAGGTTATTTAGTGATTAATTAATATTAGGGCTTATAGGGTTGTAGGAATAGCTAAGATGATAAGATAGCTACGGTGTTAGGTGAATACATATGATTTTTAAATTGGCTAGTATGATTAGGGATTAGGTTAGTAGGTGATGGGGGTTTATTAATGGTTAAATAAGGATTAGGATTCTTAGGGATGTAGGAATAGCTGAGTAGGTTAGTAGGTGGGTAGGTGGGGTTATAGGAATTTTAAATTTGTATATATTGGATAAGTCAAATTAGATTAGGATAATGGGATATTAGGAAGAATTAATGAAGGGATGGTATGAATAAAGGTTAATGGATGTATAATATTATAAGGGAGACATTAGATAAATAGTTATAAAATAGGATTAATTAATAGAATAAAATAGTTAAGCAGAATTAGTGTCGACTAATAGGAATATTAGTTGACTATAATAGAGCGACCAATTTTAGGTGCATAGAAAACCTTCTCAAAGGTGCTATGAGATAATTAAGACAACTTAATTGGTGAAAACCTCATTGAGATGCCAATAATTGATCACAAAATTTATTCACTGCTTAATGAAGATATTATTCAAGATCAAATCAAAATATCTTCTAATCTACAGTTTAATTAGATGGTAGCTACTCTCAAGATCAAACAAAAGAAAAATTTGGTGGTCCTATTAAGAGAAAAGTATTTGAACCTACCACATCCAAAGTTATGTTGAATCTAGCATTAGCAACACTATGTGTGACTAAAATTCCAAATCTTCATTTATTTCCCTACCATTATATATTCCATTATCATCTATCATTCCATTTCACAATCAAACCTACCATCCATTATTTGTCCTTATTTACCATCCATGGCCACACTTTCCTTTGCAGAGGCTATGAAGTTACCTTGTCTTGATGCTTGAAGGAATCATAATCAATGACCAACAAAGATCACAAAGGCATTCTTGACATCCAAATCTATAGGTAGTTCTTGATAGAATAGTTATTTAGATGAGGTGTGGACTAATAATTAACATGATCATGTATTTTGTTTGTATCATTTGTTGATTAGGATGTGCATCTCCATTTCAAAAATAATAATAGAATCATATGCCATTTACCATACCCAGGCCAAAAACATGTACCATACAATTTCATTACCATGCTATTTTTCATTTTTAATTGCCATGCATATTTGTCATTATTGCATATCCCAACCATTTACCCCATCACTTGGGGGAAACCCTCTTAACATTTTATCTTATTTATCTAACCATCATTATCCTTATAAATACCATACCATCCTATCATTCCATTCCTATCTAGACCAAAGCCTACTTTTAGTCATCCTACCCAATCCTATTTTGATCTTGGTTCTTCTAGTTCTTCTCACACTTTTCATGAGGGAATTATGATAAAGTTTCAACTATTATCAAATCTATGTTTTAATGATAGTCTATGAAAGTAGTGTGATAGTTGATTTGGAAAGATATCTATCATTTTCCATCCTATATCAAAGTTGGTTTATGTGAGCATGATTATAACTGCTTATGGGCAAATTAGTGTTTCACTAGTCTTGATACTGATTATAACCACCTATAAGTAAATTAGTATCATTGACATGGTCAATTTTATCCTATTTATAACCACCTATGGGAAAACTAGGGGCAACACTTATTTATAATGCATTACCACATCATCTTGTCATTATTATTTTCATTTAACTGACCATTTGCCACATTTGAGAACTTGTTGGTACCTAGTTGGTTTTTCCTCACCCTTTGTGTGGATGGAATTACTATGACTTGAGGTTATTTCAAGACTATGTAGGTTGTGTTCAATTCATGTTGAGGTCACCTCAATCCCCCTTTCTATGCACTCTTGTCATTTTGTGAGCAACCTAAGCCAAATGCTCTCACCATTTTGTAAGTAGGTATCTTGTCATTTTATAAATGAGTTGAGATACCTCAAAATGCCAAAAACATTTCAAATACTTCAAAATCCAAAAAAAAATTTCATGTTTGAGCCTAGTTAGTTATCCTCGATCTGCCTTATTAGGGCATGGCCATTGTTAGGATGCTTTCTTTTTCTTTTGTTTTCAAGATTTCTCTGTGTTTATTTATTTCAAGTTATTTTTCTATTTATGCACTTTTTCCTTGTTTGTTTATTGTTTGATAGCTTGCCTATTTGTTTTTTTTTAACATTGTTGCCTTGACTCAGTCTATATGTGTTCATTGGGTGATTCCTTTCACATATTATTCTTGAGTCCATCCATATTCATATGTCAACATTATCATTTTGGTTTTTATCATTGGCACATTATTTTTGAGTGTTTATTAGATCAGGAGTTAGTCCTCACACACATTTTAGGATAGTATTCATGATGTTATATCATGATGCATATCATCATGCAATACAACAAAAATTAGCTTCAAAAAATTCTATAAACAATGGAGCCATAGAAGTTTCTCCTTGGTACCTTGGCAAAATACTTCTACCTATCTTGATAGAATCAACCCATGGACCATTCTAGTTATATTATTGATAATAAGGATGAACATCTCTTCTTTGGCAGGTATAATTAAATCTTTTCTAATGATCAAATCTTATTCTTGTATCCATCCCTTTCATCATCTTTCACATCCTCATATGCATGGTTGTTTGTGGCTTCTTTAGTCATTAGACCATCACATCTACATTTGCACCTACTCATCTTTAATCTATATTATAGACTATATCCTTGAGTTATGCTTACTAATCAGCCCTAACTAGGGAACCATTATCTTTATCAAATCTAGGTCATCTTAATGATTATAACCACGTATGGGTAAATCATTATTTTTAACTTTTATTCTTGATTATAACCGCCTTTAGGCAAATCAATATCCTTCTTAAATAAATTAATGCAATCATTTTCTTGTTTGGATTAATCTCACCCACAAGTTAATTATACGTTTTTATTCTTTCTTCTTTTTTAGGGACCATCCATCCACATATGTGATGGCCACTCCCTCGAGGGGGCATCATCATAGGCTTTTTAAACAGCATTTGGAGCTTTTTATTCAATCATCATCTTATTTTTAGCATACAGGCCATTTCTCATTATTTGAAAATATATTGCTATCCTACAGTTTTTAATATCTTCCCAAACAAGTACAAATTGTAAACATCTAAAACTGGCCACCGATAACCTCCAACTAGGCTTTTGACCAATTTCTACCAAAGTGCACAATTTGGCCTAAAACATTAAAAGACATTAAAAGATTTGAAATTTATATATTCAAGTGCCAATTTTGGCCAAAGTATCCCTAAATGGGGCAATGAAATTTATGAATCAACTAACTTTGATCAGATCATTTTTAGTCAAAATGCCAATTTTAGACATGGGTACTTTGGATTGCTCTTTTCTATCAAATATATTACATGAGACATGTGCCTTTGTTATTTGGTGTTGAAAACATACTAAATGGGATAAAGGATCCAATACATCTAACATCAACTTCCAATTCCAATCTAGTCAAATTTCAAGCCAATAATAGGACATTCTGACCAACTTAATTAATTTGTGCACCAAAGAGCCAAGGTTTGCACCAAAATGACTAATCATGTTTAGACTAATTAAAGCAAATTAGGGCCTTAAATTAATTTTCCATGGAAATTGTTGAATACATATTTATTATAAATTGATTTTCATTAACAGTAGTATCAAATGACATCATCCTATAGGATGACATTCACAAGCCATAAATGTCACAAATATCAAGATTTATGTCTCCCATGCCTCATTAAGACCCTCCATGCCTATTCATTGCCCCTCTATCCCAAATATTAATGAGGATATTTCTATATTGAATTTCATAATTGGATTTATTCATGGCCACACATCTCAATCTTGAGATGGATGGTCATGGTTGATCCTAAAACCATTCCAAAAATCTATAAATATGAGGCCTTACCTATTGAATTTGAAGCTCTCATAATCCAAATTTATCATGCACAAATGAATTCAAAAGTCCATTTAATTAGTGTTATAATGCCCAAATATTGAGTCACGCCAATCCAAGCCAAAGCCAAACATGGTTCCAAGGAGAGATGGAGGTAGCAACACTTCATTAATGCAGAATTCATGAGCACAAAATGAGAAAGCCACTTCAACAAGCTATTTGGAGCATCCAAGTAAGGTGAAAGAAGGTTTATTTTGAATTTTAGGTATAATATCCATTCTAGTCTTATTAACTAAGCTCCCCCTTTGTGATAGGCTTAAGGTGTTAGCATTAGTGTGTTTTGTTTAGATTTATTTTAATCACTAACACATTACTAATCTCCCCTTATTGTAATCCTAGTTCACAATTACCAAGGGGAGAACCAACTTAGCTCTCTAGTTGAGTATATACTCTAGAAATTAGTATAGACTAGATAAGCACCTGACACCCTTATTACTATGATGTGTGAAGTGAGGGGGTAGACCCCAACACCAAGCCATGTATTGATTTCCAATATAGATCATTTTTGAGAGCCTAAAACACAACCTAAAACCAGCCATAGAATTATTTTCTAATACCGTCTCTACAAGCCAATTTCAGTCACATAGTTCTTAAAGCTTAAGGTATAAGCCAAAATAGAGATTAAAAAGAACTTTAGGACTTAACCTACTTTTTAGTGTGTGTTTGATTTCCTTGTTCATTTTTTCTTCTTTCTATTTTAGTGGTGAGATTGTTTTGTATTCTCTCCCTTATCTTGCATGGTTATAACTCACCAACAACAAAAGAACCTAATAAAACAAAACCAATCACTAAACCAATCAACATATTCTACCTCCTCATCCATGGATTACATATCTAAACCATAAAACTCTCCTCATCATTTAGGAATTCCTTTCCCTTTATTATTTCCCAAAAGAGATATATACTTTTCCACCTTCTTAAATAACAATCATACCTCAATACCTCAATACCATACCTCACCATACCCTTGCTTTAGTTCTACTTGTGAATCCACCTTATGGCATGCATTCACATCTTATGGGGAATACTTATGTTATCATGTTCACCACTCAACCATTGACTACCCAAGAATATTCATCTACCAATAATCCCTTTGATATTACTATGGAAAACCAACCTACCTACCCTACCAACACCCTTATACCTTCTACCCCTACCAATAACTCCTTTAACATAGGAACAACCTAAAAATTAACCACCTATACTACACTCACCATAAGAGTACCTAATACTAAAATTACCAACCTTCTTTTAGATAACCCCAATCCATTAGTCACTACCCCACTTCAAAATCTTGGGGTGTCTATACCTTTTACCTTACCACCAATCATTACAAGGTCACCACCTTTCCTTTAGTTACAAACCCAACCACAATTCCTAACCAACCTACCTTAACCTCTCAACAAGTTTTCATTGCACCCAACTTGGGTTGCATCCTTAACCCATAAATGCATGTATCTATACCCACTACCTAACCACCTACATCCACCTACCCCTACATGGCATATGCCCAACCACTTGTGTCCACATATCAATATATGGTAGCTCCTCAACCTCCTACAAATTATCAATATGTCACCCACCCACAAAAAAACTATGCACCTTACAACCTTTTAGGTACACAAACCCAAACATATCTAATTAAAATGCTCATGGATAAAATGACTACCTTAGAGTCATCCATTTTTGGTGCTCACAACATTTTATCATATGACGAGATCTACAAAAAACCCATTCACTGATATGTCCTTATCATACCATATCCTCCTCAGTGAGAGCTTCCCAAGGTTTCCAAAGTTCAAAGTAAAGAGGATGCAAAAAAACACCTTAAGGCATTTACTCATGCATGTTATTTGATTACCTATGATATTACTCTCCTTCTTCATACATTCCCCATGTCCTTGTATGGTCTAACACTATAATGGTATAGTGCCATCACAAAAAACTCTCTCTTATCCTTCACCCAGCTAGCCCAAACTTTCTTGGATCAATTTCCAATAAACATCTCCAAAAAAGTTTCCATCACTGACCTTTTCTCTATCCAAAAATTTCATGATGAATCTATTTCTGATTTTGTAACTCATTGAAGAAGTCTAATTAATCAACTTTCCTTGTCTTTACCCCAACCCAAACTAATATAAATTGTTTCTCAGGCATGTGCCAATAACATCTCTTCCACATTGCATGTTCAGAGCTTCAAAACCTTTGATAAATCTTTTACCATGGCATACAAACTAGAAAATAGAGCCATTGATGAAATAAAGTTGCATTTGAAAAATAAAAACTCTACCTTCAAATCCAATGAGGCCTTTTCCTCTAAACCAAGTAACCAAACCAACACCAATGCCAAGAACAATGGAATTATGAATGTGGTTGTCGTTAAGGTTGTTCTTCCACCATTTGTCAATCAACCAAACTCTTTTAACTCCTTAGATTAAAACATGAGGAACCAAAACCAAAACAATCATATTTAATTTACCCCACTTGGAGAATCTTATATTTAAATCTTGGAGAAGTTAATAAAAGGTAATATCATATATATTCTTCTGATCAAACCCACTCAATAATTTGATTCTTCTTATCCTACACCTAGCTGGTATAATGAGAATGGCCTATGTAATTTCCATTGAGTAGTTGGGCATGACATTAGTCGGTATAATACCTTCCCCTTAACATTTTTAGACAACCTTTTCTTAATCATGCACCTACCAAAAATGAGAGCAATAGATTTGAGTCCTCTTATGACACGCATACCATTAATATGGTTCTTGACATGCTTATTGCTAATGAACCTACCACCCAATCTACTTGTTCTTTGCCCTCTCCAGTTATTGAGGTATTGGAGTCACCTTATCTTCTTTTGAAGACATAAACCAAGGAAATACCATCTCCCCCTCCTTCACTTATTGAGGTAGTGGATTCATCAATCCCTCCTTAAATTGATATACTGCATCAAGCAACCATCACCACTTTACCTTCTCCCTTAGCTACCAAATAATTCACTCCTCCTTTGGATATCATTCCCAAGCAATAGATAACCATATCTACACCTCCCACAAAGGAACCACCCATCCAAATCTTGCATCATTTAATTTAGGAAAAGGATGAGGTTACCATTCCCATTCCTCAACCTATGGGTCTATCTTTTAAACCCACTACATAGGGAATAAGACCAGTCTATAAACCATTCTCTATACTAGTTCAGATCTTGGAATTTATCTCCAAAACTAACATGGATTGAGACACCTTTTGGAAATAATTGGGGCTCCCTTACATCATAAAATATGAACCTCCAACCACATATTTGATCACCCAAACCACCACTTATATTATCCAACCCTCTATCATATCAACCAAACTGATATAAACCTCTATAAGCCCAACCATTTCTCAACCATCTAAAGCAACCAAATCATCCTCTATCACTCAAAAAAAACCAAGCAAAAACCTTGGTGTCTTCCTTATGTAGAGCCTTAATCATCCATCCTTGAAACTTGAGCTAACCTCACTAAACCCACCAACTAAACAACAAACAAAATTAACCAAAGAGGCAAAGCCACTAGAAGGTCAAAAGGCCAAACTTATACCTCTTTCAAACTTTCCCTCTATATTTCTGCCTCATCCCTCTACTTTGATTAAGAATCCAACTATCTCAACAAAAATCCAACCACCAATTTTGGTTACACCATCACTCTTGCTTTCTAACATGCCCATCTTTATTGAGCCATCAATAACTAAAATAGATACCTTGACATCTTCTACCTCCAACTCATCAACTCCCTTACCTGAACCAAAATCATCAATTAAGAAGACCACCTTACACAAGACCTCTACCACCAATCCTATTCCTAAAAAGACTTCCATCTCACCAACCAAGGACAAAACCTCTAAACCCTCTCCACATTTAACTAAGTCTTACTCAACTATTTTCTAAATGTTACTACAAGCCTCTTTCTTGACCTTACCTCTTATCAAAGCATTTAACCCTCTAGGTCTAAAACCTATCTGGTATAACAACCACCAAGTATGCTCCTATCATAGGACACTCAGGCATGACATAGAGAACTACAAAGCTATTCAACCCATAATCCATCATATCTATGATGAGGATGATCTATTATTAGATAAATATCCAATGAGCCTACTACCAATCCAACAAACAATAACCACTACCCAACACCTACCTACTCCCCCACCCTCACTTCAGAGTGATGGGGAACCGAATCAATCTCTTAGCCTAACTCTTCCCTTCATCCATACTATCCATGTGCTCACCTAATAAAACACTTATTAAAAGGATAAGGGGAAGGCTAAAGTATCCATCCCATGTAAATACCCATCTTCTACCTCCCAACCAAGTCAAATTCAAGCACCTTTACCTTCATCCAGACCCAAGGTATCTAGCTTGGTTACCTCTCAATCCAACCTCTCTGAATCAATCAAAAGAGTGGTTTTCAAATAACTTCACCAAACCCTAAGAAATATAATCCTATGCAATTTGATTTATACCTCACCTCATCATCACCAAGTAATGATAGAGGCATTACAATCAATAAAGGTCTGGCTTGAAGACCCTCAACCTCTAGCAACCTTTATTGGCACTCTCCAAATTTCTAAGCTTATCACATTCAAGGATTCAAAAAAACCTTCTATCCACCCTAATGACCCATATCTCCCTCTTTTCATCACTTTTTACATCAACTAAACCCACATTAAATGGGTCATGATTGATGGGGGAGCCAGTATTAACATCATCTCCTCCCATGCCTATGATCAAATTAAACTACCAAACAATTTCATGTTTGAAACCTCAGTCATCCTCTAATCCTTTATGACACCATGGTTGATAGTTTAGGAATATTTTCCTTCACATTCACTTAAGACCTCACATACTTCCAAAACTCTTATATGTAATGAAAGTAAATTTTAGTATAATGTTTTGTTGAGACAACCTTGGATCCGCTATATGGGTTGTGTACCTTCTACCTTTCATCCTTGCATCAAATTTGAGAATGAAGGTCAAGTTATCACTATTAAAACTAACCCAAGTCCCTTTTTATCATGTAACATGACTTATAGACCCAATGACGTCCTCCTACATCTATCTAACACACCCTTATTAGCCGAAGACAAAACCACAACCACAAAATATGAAGCCATATCTTCTTCTACCAATGAGGTATCTACTAGCTCATCAATCCCCTTAGATCAAATCCCCACCATAGACCACTCAAAATAAACATTCCAATGTCTTTCACTTAGGGAATATCACCTCTTGACCCTTGATGCCTTCCATACTCCCCATGAGTATGGGAAACTTAACAACCAACCTAGGTATGACCCTAATATCAAAGCCATTATTCCCTTCAAAACCTCAAAATTTCAAACCCATTTCATCTATGTGGGACTTGATAAACCCTTTATCACTTCCATCACCTCTTTTTCACCTTGACCATTTACCTCCAACTTTTCCTATCTAGATAAACCAAAATTTGTCCAAACATACCTCTATAAGTGTGTATGGAAGTGATTTGGTCTTGGACTATATGAGGATGACCCGTACGAGTTGATTTCAATTGAAACATTAAAACCTCATGAGAAAAATGGCTTTGGATTCATTATACCCATGAAGAAAACCAAGCCACCTGCCATCACCACTTTTGAGGAAGACATTCCTTCCTTACCAACCCTTTCTCCACCTGAGTGTAAGGATGATGACATCATCCCACCTAACTTTTTTTTCATCAACATGATCAGCCTCAAACCACTAATTTATCAAAAGGATGGAGTGACCATAACCATCCTTATGACCCATCTTGAGATGATAGGAGATGAGTCTATGACCATTAATACCGTTTAGTGTCAAGATGATGATTCTATTCTCACTTACCTGGGTGCACTCAATTATTCCATCTATAAATCCCTACCTCTTGAGACTTAGACCATATTGAATTAAACTAACATGGGTATTAGCTTGGGTACCTTGAATGACCTATGCATTGTCAAAATTGGCCAATCACTAAATTTTGAAGAGATTCAATATTTTCCCTCCTTCCTTCAAGACCATGACATAGTATTCACTTGGTCTTACAATGACATGCTTGACATCGAGCCCTCCATCACTACCCATAATATAGTCACCAACTACTATAACAAACCCATCAGGTATAAACTTTGATGAATGCACCCTCGCATATCCCTTCTTGTCAAATAAGAGCTCAAACACCTCCTATCCATTAATTTCATTCAACCCATCGACTATCCCCAATGGGTCTTAAAATTCATGCCTATAAACAAAGACATAGGGAGACTATGAATTTGTGTGGACTTTCATGACCTTAACCTTTCTTACCCATAAGATGACTTCCCTCTACCAAGCATTGACCAACTAGTTGATCTTATAGCTGGCCATGAGATGTTATCTCTCATAGATGGATTCTTGGTCTATAATTGATCCTAATTACCCTTGAATATCAAAACAAAACCACTTTTAAACCCCATGGGGGACCTTTTACTATAGGGTCACACCATTCAGACTAAAGAATGCTAATTTAACCTAGAAATGTGTTATGACCTACATCTTCCATGATTTTATCCATAAAATCATCAAAGACTATGTGGATAACCTTATTAGGAAATCCAAATATCGTAAGGATCATTTGGCCATTCTCAAGATTATCTTTGAGTGCCTCATCCATTACCATATCTGACATAACCCCAAAAAGTGAATTTTTAAGATCTTATCATGGAAGCTCCTCTGTTTTATCATCTCATTTTTGGGTAATTGAAGTTGATCCAATAAAAATCAAAGAAATCCTCAACATGACTTCTCCCACCCACTTTAATTAAATCCCCAATTTGTAGGATAAAATCCAATCCATTCATCACTTTATCTTTTAGTTCTCAAACCGGTGTTAACCCTAACATCACCTCCTAAAGAAGGATGTCTCTTTCTAGTGGAATGACGACTGTCAAAAAGCCTTTGATTCACTCAAAAGGTACATTCTATCACCACCTATCCTTTCCCCTCCTAAAGATGATCAAAAATTTTACTTTTATATCTCTACCACTAACCAATCCCTATGGGTAATGCTTGCTCATTAGGATGAACAACACAAAGAGTAAGATATCTACTACATTAGATGCATGCTTGTAGAATATGAGACTTGCTACACCCATACCAATAAAATCTACCTAGAATTGGTCTTTATGGCCACCAAACTCTGGCACTACCTCCTTAACCACAAGACCTATGTCATAACCAATACCAACCGACTCAAGTATATGAACTCCAAGACATACCGAAATCAATGTATATCCAAGTTGATCATAATGTTATCTAGGTTTGACCTTGAGTTTCTTCAACAAAAGTCAATTAAATGGCAAGTTATTGCTGACCAATTATCCAAAGCACTATTAGTAGATAGCTAACCCCCTCCTCTTGAGTTTCCTAATGAGTCTATCATGACCCTCTTTCAAGTAGAATTTATCTATCAAGTAACCATGTTCTTTGATAGATCCAAATGTCAATGCAGTGAGGGATCTAACATCATCCTTACCCCCTTCATGGTAAACCTCTTCCTTTATCCTTAAAACTAGATTTTGAATGTACCAATAATATGGTTGAGTATAAAGTCCTAATTATAGGCCTTCAAATTGTGTTAGCCTTAGGAGTCAAAATGATCAACATATTTGGTAAATATCAACTAGTGGTAAATCAAATAATTGGCTCTTACCAGTGTAAGAATGATGTTTTACAATAGTAATAATAACTAGTTGACAAAATCTTAACATCATTTGAACATTACCATATCTAAACCACCCCATGATCTACCAACAAGTTTGTTGACACCATGGCTTCCCTTACCTCTTAGACCATATTTTCACCCTATGATTCTAAGTTATTTATCTTTATCCATAGACTTACCCAACCCTCTTATGTTAAACTAGATTCTCCCACCATCTTTAATGTAAAGGAGACCCAACCTGACCTTTGGTATTAGCAGACCTTTGACTATATTAACCTTATCATCATTCCTTATAGTCTTTCCAAGAATGTTTTAAGATCATTTATCTAGAGTACCTCACGTTATACCATTTTTAAGGGAATTATTTATAAATACAACTTGATGGTCTCCTCTTCTACTGCCTGAGTAGTCATGAAGCCTCTCATGCTATCAAGGAAACACATGATGAGATATATGGGGGACACTTTAGTGGTCTTTCCATGGCTAAATGCATCCTTTTTATTGGTTATTACTAGCCTACCCTTAACTAAGACTACTATGATTATGTGAAAAAGTGTGTTAAGTGTCAACAATATTCTAATTTGCATCATGCACCTAGCCATGGTATTCATGTATCCATCGATTTTAACCCTTTTCACATTGGGTTTTAGACATCATTAGTGAAACTAGCCCCCATTCTTCACAATGACACCATTTTATTATCACTTTGATTGAATAATATACTAAATGGGTAGAGGTTATTCCTCTTATCTCAACCAAATCTGAAAAGATTGTTGACTTTATCAATCATCACATCATCTACCATTTTAGTATTCCTCACAAAATTATCACTGATAATAGAAAATATTTTAAAACCAAGCAAGTCTAAGGTCCTTGTGATGCATTCAACATAAAGTTAAGTTCCTCATCACCCTATCATCCTTAAGCAAATGGACAAGCGAAAGCCTCTAAAAAAACTCTCAATAATATGCTAACTAAAATGGCAAATGCATCTGGTTAGGATTAAAATTTTCATATCCTTTTCATCTTATGGTCATATTACAATAGAATCCAAAAATTTACATGTGCTATCCCATTATCTCTTGTGTTTGGAGTGGAGGTTGTCTTACCTTTAAAAGTCCAAATTCTTTCACTTTGAATATCCCTATAAGATATCATTTCTAAAGATGATTATCATCAACACCACTTAGCCCATCTTGAGCTACTTGATGAGCATCACTTATCCACCCTTAACCATCTTCATGTCTATCAAGAGTGAATTAAACATGCCTATAAAAAATACCTTAAAGTGAGAGAATTTAATATTAGAGACTTTGTCCTTAAGGAAAATCAACATGCCATCAATATGGAGAAAAGTAATTGGGGAAAATTTTCTTTAAATTGTCTTAGACCTTATATCATAATGCATAAATATAGATTAGGGGCTTATTAGTTATCCTACCTCAAAGGTAACCCAAAACCTAAGCCCCTCAATGCTTCACATCCACATCCTTTCTTTTGTTAAAAAGGATCAAACTCACCTTTTGCATCACTTAAGCTCATCCCTTGCTTTTGAAACACTTTCATCTCCCTATTTTAGGGGAAACTGATTAAAACTAAATCATGTGATTATCCATCAAAATTAAAGCCTAGTCTTAAGCAAATGGGTACTACGACTCTACCCATGGCATGATTCTCATGGTACTTTCCTCCCCTTTTATAGGATAGTTTCTCATGATTATTGTCACCTAAATCTCTTTACACCTAATCAATCTTATTATGATTTCAGTTTTGCCTTCATAAAGGTTAACCTTTCAGCCTATATAAGCAAGTCTATATCAAGAAAAAAAAATAATGTCATAACCAAAAATAATCATAGGTTATTCCTATCACTCATAAACTACTCCCTTGAAGGATAACTACTTTAAACATATCAAAATTGCTCAATATAATGTAGACTACTCCCTTGAAGGATAGCTATCAAGAAGCCTTGGATAAAGCAAACAAACTTAGACCACTTCCTTAAAGGATGACTAAGTAAAGCATTTATCAAAAGCTTATCAATTTTTTAGAATCTTCCCACATTGATCAACTTCCCCTAAAACAACAACAAAGAAAAAGACCCATTATCAAATTCAAACCAAAAGTAAACTAATATTGAAAGCTGTAATTGACTCTCACAAGCAATATAATTTGCAAGCCATAATTGGTTTGTATAAGTAGACTTACCACATCGATCAGTATATACCTTACATGATATGTACTTATCTATATTGACTCTTTGGTGACCTATAGAAGAGGCAAAAAAGTCTCCCAAGAAGGTTCCATTTCCATCTCCCTTTTTACACTATAAACAAGGGATTTTTGAGCTCACTTGACATTATATGATCATGACAACTTCTTAACCAACTAAATAACACTAATTTGAATTATTTTAAGGGCTTATGCCCTTTAATCCAATCCAAATTTAGCTTGTTTTTGTCCTTGCCAAAGAAGAAGCATCATGCCCTCTTCTTATCCTCTCATAATTGTTCAATATATTTATTTAGACATTTGTCTCTCGGTAATCTTCCCTTTATTACATATAACATTGTTATTCAACTTACTTTATGTATTTTACCTTTAGCACAATGACCATGACCATAAACGTATTACATCATATCAACATATATCATCATTAGCATAAACCATGTCCATAAACATAATAATAACTATCATCATCATAATCAACATCATAACATCCATGAATAATAAATAAATAAACCATTTTCACCACAGTTTTAAATATAATTAAGGAAGAATGTACTCATTAAATTTTAGCTTGAAAAAACATCATCATAACCATAAATGTCATAAGCATCATCATCAACATAAATAAAAATCTATCACATGCCTAGCTAGGTGAGTCCATATTAGCATCCATATCCATATCCATTTATTAAACTAGCTCTTTACTCACCCCATTAGGTCTCATCAAGACAATGTATCAAGACTATGGCCTCATAATAATGGAGCTCTTCCATTGTGGCTATATACCATGCCATGGGGATAGTGCTTGATGGTCTTGTAGATGTTACAAATCTTCCTCTAGCCTATCTCAAGGAGTCTCTATCTTAGGTAACCAAGGCTTATGTAGCTCTATCATGGTCCCTCTCACCTATAACTATAGCCACCTAACCTTGTGTCACTACCAACTGACCCTATAATACTACCATGAAGTCTTATGTCATGGCTAGTTTTGCTTGAGCTTGATCTCTCTCTATAGTCACTACCTATACATCTAGGGTATCCCCCTATACCTATGCTCACTGACCTCTACTAGTTGGGTTGACATCAATTGGTTGCTTACCACCATCATCACCCCCAAAATCAATTATAATATAGATTTATTCGTACCATGTTGAGTACCCATCTATAAAGCTTACATCATCTATCTTAGCCCTAACTAGCAACTCCTTATGATCAAGAAAAAATTGAACTAGCTATGGCTCTAGGAGTAGAAGCTTTGTGTTCTACCACCTATACCTTGAGAATGGGCTCAAAATCCCCTGTACTAGGCTAAACTATTGATACACCCTATAAAATAGGATGAGATCTATTTCACCATACCTCCTACCAAATATCCATTTGTAGCTCTATAGGGATAATGTATGTCTCATGTATCCAACCCAATTTGGAAACCTGATGTAGGATCTCTAAATCACGTTGTCAACCACCAAGGTATCTAGTGCACTCCTAAACCAATCAATTTCATGAACCCCTCCACTTGGTCCTAAAAGGGAAAATTCATATCTCCATCACATGAAGCTAACTCTGAATTCCATCTATGCATACCCCTCCTATGATAGCCCCATTGGTCATAAAATTTAGATGTACTCATACACCTAATAGTGTAGAAAAAAATTGATATTGATACCATACCTTTTGTGAGATCTAAAGACCCAAAACTCCCTATATATCTATACTAGAAGCATAGGCACCCAACTAAACAATATACAACTTGATAGAATCTCCACCAGAACCCCTAGTAATAGTTAGGGAAGCCTCCCACTACTTGATCTGGTACAACAAAGCATAAGACTACCATCATCATCATGGTCATCAGTCTCCTATCATCTCTAGCCCTCTGATATAGTAGAGTGTAGCTAAAACCTATGGTGTGTCACATAAAAAAATCATGGTCATCTCTATACAACAACTCCATGAGCTCATCCCTCTGCTCACTCTTAATGTGATAAATCAGCTCACCCCAAATGGGTAGCCATATAATATTATACACATCCTTAGGTAAGATCATCATCTCACAAATGGGTAGTAATAAGGTTTTAGTGGAAAAATACCATCTCTTGATGAAGACCATTATCATCATCACATTCTACAACACATGCTGGTATGCAAAATCACATCTAGTCCCACCTCCTCTATGTGCACCCAGTCTGTAGTGGCCATACCTTGGTAAATTTCAATGAATATCTAAGGTACCCAATATTGCATTTGAATCTACTCCCATGGCTGAAAAGTTGAATAGAAACCAAGATTAGTTATGTATACTCTTTTTGCCTACAAACATACCCTTTTACCCTACAATGTACCTCTTACCTTAAAATTCCTAAACACCCCCAATTATACCTTTTCACTTTAACATTTATCCTTAAAACACTACTCTAACATCATTTTTTTCACCAACACATTCACACAATCAAACTCTAAAAATTTAAAAAATAATCAACTTTTTTAAGAACCAAGGCCACTCTAGTTGACCAGGCCACCATTTTTGCCAATGGTGATCGACCATCAATGATCAAGATGACCACTGATGGTCACTATGCATGATCACCAATGGAGAATCCCAACCCTACCTACCCAAAAACTAGACCAAAATCCATTAATAACCTAATTTTTATTAACTAATACTTACCCCTAACCTACCCTCCCCTTCCAATCATAAATTTTACCAAAAACTAAGCAAAACCTAAAACCTAGGTCAAAACTCAAACCCACCCAAAGAAATAATAACACAACAACCAAATTGAAATACAAATGAAATGTAAATTTAAAACTAATATATGAATTTAATGCAGCCCCTATTTCATTCCTCAACCATCATTGAAGAGGAATCTAGGGACCCACTATCTGACCATGTCTATATCTACCCTACATCCCCACTAGTCCACTTTGGTCCACTTGGTTAATAATTTAACTCAGCCACTAGTCAATCACCCTCAACCAACAAAAAATTCTCTCCTAACTACCAATAAATCATAATTTCAAAATTCAAAATTCATAATGAGTTCAAATGACTCATGGTAATGCTTTTTGTTTCATATCCTTTTAGGGTTTGCATCCTCACCATCGATAATTAGGGTGACCACTGATGTTCGACCCCAAAATCCTTTTTCACTAATGGTCAAGCAATTGATAATTATTTTCCCACCAATCCACCCATTTTATACCCACTTTTTGGCATCTACCTAATTTAATGCCCACCCATAGATATTTCATTCTCCATCAAACCTTACCAACTAACCATGTCACCTCATCATTGGCCATTTTAGCATAAACTAGTACACGCTTTGTGATGACCCTCTCCTTGGTCCTTTTGACCACACTGATAATAATTTACATGTTGAATTTTTTGAACTTGTGTTGCCTTGCACATACCCAACCAATTGTGTCCTCTCAGGAGCACTTCCTACCTCAGATTCCCATGACTACACTAGACCCATTGATGTTTTTTTGGGAGCACTTCCTACCTTGGATACCCATAAAAACATATATCTTACCTAGGAGACTTGTGTTTACGAGTGTTGTTATCTTTCATGCCTAAATATGATCACGTGGTTTACTTGTCATTTATCCTTCTATTCTTGACCTTAATTTATACCAACTATCGTAACCTAGTCAATACATGATCTTGGCTATCATACTTTTGTTACACTTTATGTCCATGCTCACAATTCAATGCCCTACCTAGCCCACATATTTTATCATCACCTTTACCACTCATTAAACCCCTACTTGATTCTTTTTTACCTCATCACTTCCTAGTTTGAGGGGGAACACCTCTTATCATGCTCGGGGCAACTGAACCTTTAACCTATAATCCATTTTTACCTTATATTTTATTGATATAAACCACATAACAAAAAGGGGCAAAATGTAGACACTAAAAATACACACATGATGGTTCCAAATGTCATAACTCCCATGGACCACCTTAGGACCACCTTGGGACAAACCTTGACCTCTCAATCGTAAACCAAACCTAACCCACCTAACTCTAGTCAGATTGACTTACTAACTAAACCCACCTTTCAAACTCAACTTGACCTTAACCCTCAACCACTGATAGTTAGGTGTCATGATCTGAACCACTTAAATTTCACATCACTTTGACTTTATTTTTAATAATTAGATTTTCTAATTTATGTGCAAGCCCATGCATGTCAAAGTTAAAATTAGACATCTAGTTGGACCTATTGTTAATTTTTGTTTCACCTCACCTTCTTTCCTATAAGAAGAGATGAGTAGGATGTGAAAAAGGATCTAGAATCAATCAGTCATCTTGAAACTATCAATAGATTATGTATCCAAATTTTTTTATAAGTTTTCTTCTAGTAATCTAACAATCCAACCATCATGACAAAGAGTTGAAGTGCTACCATCTATCAGACAATATCCTAGTACCATTACTCTACCAAAATTACTCCAAGCTTAACTACCTTAACCATTCATTCAATCAACCACTAGCAAGTTAAGTATTTATTTTAATTATTTAGTCACTTTGTTTATACTTCACAATTAACCCAACCCAAGCCAATTTATCATAATTTCATTTTATAACCCCATCCAAATATATTTTTATTACCCAAACCCAACCTATAGTAACTATCAATGGTCACTCTAGCTACCAATAGTCTATCCCAACTACTGATGATTACCCCAACTGCCAATGGTCACCTTAACTATCGATAATCACCTTAACTATTGATGGTCACTGTGGCATAAAATAATAGCAAGCTATTTTCACCCACTTACTCTCAACTAAATCCAAATTTCTTTATCTCTATCTACTCATAGAGCCCTAACCTATTTTTTGAATTGCACTCGACCTATTTAGAATTAATATTAACCCACTTATTGCTATAATTAGTCAATTTCTTTATCAAAAAATTCTTGTACTTAATTTTAGCATCTTATATGATTTATAAAAGTACTTTATAGTTCAATTTATAAACTTAATTATTTAAAAATAATAGATTGATAGCCTTTGAAGAAGATCTAGCTTCCCAAATCTGGCTAGTGCTAAGCAATCCACCCAATTATCTATGTAACCAACCATTTAATTTAGTGATTTCTTATCTATAGGTGATTCTTCCCAAGCCAAAGAGGATCTTTATATAATTATCTAATTCAACACATATATAATCAAACAGGTTCTTCTACCATACCCCTATCTATTTTCTTTCTTCTTCCTTTCTTAGACTATAAGCTCAAATTCTTTGAAACACTTCTTGACTATACTCCAAAATTGAAAAAAATGGTATCGTATACCATTTATATAGAGGCATAAAAAATACATGGGGAATGTTGATAATTGAACATTAAAATATCATCATCATCATTAGAAGTAGACCTAAGATCATCCGCATCTTCATCACTAGGTTTAGTAGTATCACACGGGGGATGTGGAATGAAGAATTTATAGCACCAATCAATATTGGAATCATAATTCATAGTGTTTACCTTAGCATGTAACAGATATGGCACCTCTTGTCCAACCCTTTTATTTTGATTTCTATATCATTTGTAGGCCTATTTGGTGCTTGATTCATATTTGTATCTTTTTTATGACTTATAACCTATGAGGTAGCCCCTTCTTAGCCTTGGCTAACTTGTAGGACATTTTTTTAATAGGGGAGTCTAAAGTCTTAATAGTCTCTTCAAGGTTGGCATCCTTAGACTATGTCTTTTATAGATTAACCAAATTTGTATTAGCTTGCTTGTTAAAGGGCTTACCCATATATTTTATGTTACTTTCAATTTGGATGGCCATATTAAATTCTAACCATAGGTTAGTGGGAGCCTTGTCTCACAAGTAATACGTAGCCTTCTTATCAAAAACATCACAATATTTTATCAATCATATTGTATCATTGGGCCTATTATTTTTGGGTAGCTATATCATGTTCTTGTTAAACTTTGTATTGAAGTCATGCATGCACTCATTAGGGTCCTTTTGATGTTTTAAAATTTATCCAAAATAAACCTCAAATCAATTCTTTCACCATACTAAATTTTGAAAACATTCTTCATCTCTTCCCATGAATCAATGCATCCATGAGGAAGGGAATCGAACCATTATCATGTATCTTCTTCTAGTATGTGCATAAATAAATTTATTCACACATCCTCATGCTCAACCTCATTGTCTTTAATGATATTATGAGAAGACCTCAAGTGTTGATCACTACTCACTGCATTATTCCCTTGAAACATTGGAAGGCATTTCCTCACTTCATTTGGGACTTCCTTATGATAACATTCCATGTCATCAAAATTGATAGGCCTAAATCTAGGAATTCTAAATATAGGATGCTCATTTTCACCTTGATCCTTATGCCTCATGATTGGTTCAATGGGAGGTTCAAGAACAAATACCAAAGGGATATGAGGGGGTGAATGAGGTGGACTTGGTGGATCAAACTTAGGAAGGGGTTCAGCTAGTTGAGAAGGAGCTATATAATAAAGTGGACTATATGATTCTAAATAATCATAGAAATATGAAAATATTTAGCAATAAGAAGTTCAACAAATAGAATATTAGATTTATGAGAATCTTGATAGCCCACACAATCTTTAGCAACTGTACTTAGTTTTTTAATAGGCCTCCAAAATTATCTCCTTTTTTGATGAACACTTAGGGGCAAGACAAATTTATTAGATGAGTCACCTTTGAAGGATGACCTTAGTCCTTTCAATTTCACAAGCAAAATAACTATCATAGCTAAAGATATTGAAGATGGGCACTAATCTTTATTTGGAACTAGATGATGTTTTGGAGTCACCACTAGAAGCAAAATTCATAAATATAACCATTTATAGAGTTGTAGTGATATATAATAAAACCATATCTTGATGAAATTAGTGATTATTTATGAAATCAAAGATAATGAAACTTATAGATTCATGTTCAAAAAGTGAAAACCACCTCAAAACATGACAAATTTCTATCTCTTTGCAACAAATTCAATATATGTAAAATTATCAAATCTCTCAATTCCTAGCACATCCCTAGTGGAGTGCCATAGCATTGACAACCAAGTTAATAAAGTAGCAAATAATAACCTCAAATTTCAAACCATGAGATAACATGAATAAAACTTATTTGAAAATGAAGCTGAGATTACTTGCATCAAATAAATGTTAGAGAACTTTCAAAATTGAAATACTCATATCTCTTTGCAATAGTCCTTAAAAACACAAGTTCCATGGGTATATTTTCATTCCCCAACAATATTGTCCAAAAAGTGTTGGTTCCTATTTTTACACCTCATACTTTTCTTCTTGCACACTTGGAGAAATGGAAAACAAAGATGAAAAACCCACTAGTATGTAATTGTAATTGGGGAAAGGTTTCACATCAAGATTAGACTGAATGCATAAAATGACTAAGGGGTACCTAACAATGGTATGGTTAGCTCCTTACTACTTCTATCTCTACCTAGACCAAGGTGAGAGGACCTATGGGGTGGCTTGCTCACATAGACAGATTCTACAATTCAACCTCCATGGGGATTTTTAACACAAAAGGCACAGATATGGCCAAGGCACAACCATACTCATTCACTTCACATAAGAAGGGTTATAATATAGAATGAATAAATACACTATGTCATATACAAGCTAGTAAAGATAAATATGAAAGTGACTTCAATATTCATTCTAAATAACTTTAAATAACATGTGATGAATGGAAAACTATAGTGCTAGGCTTTAAAGCATAAAATGTAGACAGATGCTAAGTATGCAATATCTTATTCATCTACTAGAAAATAAAAATTGTGATATGAAACAAGGGGTATTATTTATAAGGTAAGATAGGGTAGGATAGTTAGATAATTATAAAAAAGGGTGGTGTGCTAGTGGTTTTCAAACAACAAGGTTTCTTTCAACATACATGATATCACCTATTTCAAAGATGTAGGAAAACTAAAATGCAAGCCATGAAAACTATAATGAGAAATCTACATCCATTGGTGCAAATAGAATGTAAATACCCAAATGGCCTCTAAAACCCTAGAACATACACTAAAACTAGAATCTCAAATACTTTCTCATACTAAATTCATGAACCCAGGGTGCCCTAATGAGGTATTCAAAAAAATATTTCCAAATCTCTATGAAAAAGGGGTTTATAACCTAAATCTATGCCCAAGATGAAAACCATACATAAGCACAAATTTAGATATCCAATCAACATAACATGTAAAATATCTCATTGAATTTCATTAATAGGATACAATAAATAACCATAAGTATTTTCCATTAATTTGAAATAAAATATTACATACACTAATGTTTCAAAATGCTATCATAGGGACAAGCATGGTGGATTTGATCCATGTTTGATAGGGAGACATATAGAGATGATCTCAGAGATTGCTAATGGCTAAACAACTATAACCACCTTAGCAAGAGAGGAAAAATACATACATAGCCATGATTCCAAAATTTGGAAGAGCCTATACTTAGGAAAACAAAGACCAATGCAATGACCAACACAATATCCAACCAACACCCTAAATAGAGGAGAAGCCTTCTATTTATATATTCTCAAATATGGGAATGTGGGTTGTAATTTGTAAAATTGTAGAACAAGCCTTCAATTCGACCAAGATACTTCTAATTAGAATATTCCCTTTAACATGCTTGATATCATCATCCACTTATAAGAAAAGAATCATTGTTATAACTACCTTTACAATAAATGATGAAGATTTGTAATAAGCCTTTGATATTTTGACTAAAGATGCCAGTGAATTCATGATTAGGATGGTAAAATTCATGGCCGAGGCCCAAGAAATAATTTAATTTCACATGCAACTACTTGGTGATGATTTTGAATGCTTACTTACATAGCTGGAAGGAGGAGATCATTTGAGGAGCCAAACAAAATTTGTCCTTATGTGTAACTTCCTGAAGATGCCCTTGACCACTTCTTTGCATAGATGGATCTTCCTAGACAACTACCCTTCATTTTATGCATGCCATGGAATAACCTATTTTTTTAATTATTTCCTATGAATATTCTATATCCATGACCACTTAAATGATCTCCTTTGGAGTGGCCCAACTTGGATTTGCAAACCTACAATATTATTCCCTGGAGGAATTTAGACAAGCACAATTATGAAAAATGCAAAAGACTTAGGTAATTTTTAACTTTTAACATTTTGGGATACAAATTAAATTCTCACATTTTTATTTATTCACATTTATTCTTTCAGGGTTTCCTTCAAAAAATTTAATGCAAAAAATGCATTATTTTTAACCTCAGGTTACCATGCCTCAATTGCAATTTTTCCAAGTCAACCTGCTACCAGTGGTGAAATATCTACCAAATATCCTTGTATAGGGTCCTTGAATGTGTTTTGAAATCCCATGTGGCATCACCATGTCACTCTATTCACTGACTTGAAATGTGGATCCTTGTCATGATGAACGTGGGTATGCCACTTGATAGCTCTGTGGGCCCTCAACATCTATTTAACACTAGTTTTTTTTTATTGTGATCCATTAGATCTCCATTAAGACCCCAAAGATCATGACACATAGAGAATATATAGGATTTATGTACCTTACATAGTTAATATTTACTTGGGATAGTACCCTTTTTCCATGTGGTAGTCTTACATTCATTATAGGCTTTGATAAAAAGTTCACTCTACCACAACTTAAATTTGACATCTATGCACCCATCATTTAACATCCACATGGACATATTTGAAAGGTGTGAAGACATAAAATCTATTCCCCGTTGTATAATCACCATGGCTTAAATTTTACATTTGCATACCCATCACTCAACATTCATTTGACTATCAATGACATCTATGCGACTGTAAAATTTAATCCCTAATAGATAGTCACCATGGCTTAAATTTAATGTTCATGCACCTATCACTTGATGATCACATGATTGTTGATGATGTCTATGTGACCATCAAATTTAATCCCTAATGGATAATGGATGCCATTAATTTTGATGTTCACATGATCATCAATGATATCCTTACAACTATCACACTACTTGTTCAACTTTTGAAAGTTTGCATCTTGAGTCAGAAAAAACATAAAGGTACCAAACTTGTAGAATATGTTCATGTAATCCAAAATATTAATGCAGTATGATCATTTTACCATGAGGAAATTTTAATGTAAAATTAAAAAATTCATAAGTACACTAACCATCCCATTTCTACATTTGCTTTGAGCTCTGTTGAAGAAGTCCTCATTCATGCTTGCACTTTTAATCCCATTTGCACAAATCAAGAGCACACCATCAATTGAAAATAACATGCTTGAAACTTATTAAATTCATGAAAATTTCTTTAGATCTTTACTCATTAGGCCTTTTGTCATTTGGTACTTTTGTTTTGTAATAATATGGTCTTCAGCCTTTTTATGTTAGGATTTTTATTCTATAGCAATTTCCTCATAGCAATATTTTCAAAGTATTGATCACATTCAATCCTTTTGTCTTGGACAAAATGTCCAAAAAAATTACTCGAGGAATTTTTTCATGGGATATTTTCCTAATATAAATGATCCTTTGGACTTTTTTACTAAGTACTTTTCCCAAAAAATTTGAACTTTACATTTTTCTTGAAATCGTTAAAATTTTATCAGTATTTTTGTGTGGGAAAAATGTCTGAAAGAAATAAGCCTTTAGAATATTTATTTGGAAATTTATACCACAAAATATAGGGTTATTTCACACTAAGCAAAGACCAAATTAGCACTTAATCGATTAAACATAGAACTTGACCTTTGACATTAATAGTTGAAAGCATGAATTTGGCTGAGGACTTAAGTGTTTAAACTTAAAAAGGGATCAATTAATTCAGTGCAATTTTGGGAAATAACACATAAAATGGTGTCCATACAAATGAAAAACTTAGTAGAAGATGTATGGAAGCTTCATATGCTTTTTAGGAGGTCTTAAGAGGCCAAATCACTAAAGATCTCCACCTTAAATGAGAGGAACATGATATAGATCAAGAAAAAGTTTTTTTTTAAATTTTATTCCATAGATATTCATATAGGTTTTACTACAATGATTAAGAGTAATAAATATTAAACAAATTACCTAAATCATTCCACACACTCTCCAATATGCTTTTTAAAATTAAAAAAACTAGACTTTCACCTCTCAAAAGATAGAAACTAGATGCAAAAATAAATAGAAATAAATTTATTATTTTTCATCCTTCAACATGCCATAGAGGGATATAAAACCATGACCATGGAGAGAAATGAGGTTTTGTTGGATTTTGGTTTCATGAAATAGGATTTAGACTATTTGAATTTGACTTAGAATTTTTAAAACACTCTAAGATGCCAAACAAAAAAAATATGAGTGTGATGTTTTTCCAAAGGCCTTCAAATCCATACCACAACTATACATGGCTAAAAATAGTTTGGATTTTCTTAAATTTACTTTTTAAATGGAAAATAATCTAACTCCAAAGTCTTTCTAATTAGTCAATGCATATCCCAAACTCTATTACCATATTAAAAAATGTAATATATTGAACATGTAGATCTAGATATGAAGTAAATTAGCCAAAGACCTGATCAATGACACAACATAAATATAGGTGGAAAAACCTCAAACTGAGGTAAGAAACCCATAATGATTATTCATATAAAATAAACTTGATACCCAATAAAATTCCTTCCTATTGGATATTCTAACCACCTTTGTTCCCTAGAGTAATTAGACATTTGGAGAGGATAATTTATTGAAAAAATCATTTAAGTATTCCTTCTTACAAGAATCTCATGATGTTTAGGTGTGTTAAAAATTAGGTACATGGTTTCATGTACTTTTGTTGCATAGAAGAGGTCTTATGGTCATTGTCATGAGTCATTGTTGTGTTAGGTCTTTTAGATAGATCCTTAAGATAAAGTATCTTAATGTCTTGATCAAGCCATTAATTAACCTTGTTAAATCTCACTCCATGCTTAAACGCAATTTAAATTGAGGGAAATACAACACTTGGTCAAAGGTACAATTATGTCATCACATGAATGAAACAAAGGTATCCTTAAAGGTGAGTTTCAATGATAAAGTTTTAGCATGTAAAGTCACTATTCACATGTCATTATTCACAAGTCACTATTCATGGAAACTATTCATGTGATGAGGTGGTAGTTATTATTCATAGTGGTGAGTTGGCAGTGACTATCCTTACGATATGACACCTTGGTGATGTGGCATGGCCCACAAGGAATATTTTATTATTTAAAATATAAAGAGAGATAAATGGGGAACATTTATCCACTTAGTCACATGGGAAGACTTTGGATGCATGTGGGAGACAAAATGAAAGTGTATCTCATCATTCCACTTAAACATGTGCTTATGGGGCACAATTTATCTATGGGCTCCTTTGATTGAAGTCAAAATTTGAGGAATCTCTTGACTCATGTGTATGCACATGAGAAAGTGGGTAACATTATCTACTATTCTAGATTAAGGTCACATGGAAGATGGGGCCTTACATTTTGGTGCACATGGAAAAGGTCAAAGTGCATCATGAATATGCCATTCAAAGTTGGACCTTGCGCATGTGAAAGGAAACTTTCACTATTAATTAATAGTGTGCCCACATGGAGGGTGGAAAGTCATTCCCTCTCATGGTTTTATCTTTTTCTCTCATTTCTTCATTTCTATTCCTATGTATATACAACTCTCCCCTACATAATTAAGCTAGTGATGAAGTGTGTAAAGCTTAGATAAACTTGTAGAAGCTTAGTGTAGTATCCCTATGAGGAATATTAAAAGCTTGTAAGTTAGTGTTATAAATAGCTTTATTTTTTGAAGGATTTGCATAGCCTTGTATGCTTCATGTCTATGAAAGCATTATAATATAGGAGAGTGTCCAAAGAATCTCTATTTATGGAGAGGTTAATTGTTTAAGTTAATAGAAGAATGGATGTTACCATTTTCCCATGGTTTTTACCTTACTTGCTATCAAGGGTTTCCATATATATCTCATGTTATCTAGTGATATTATTTATCATTTTTTTATTATAGCTTGTTTATTCTACATTATTTTCTTTCACAATAGGATAGTATTTCCTCACATCTAATATTAGATCTAGGCTCTTGTGAAAACCTCTTGTGTTTTAGTGTTTACTATTATAATTAAGTTGTGTTCAAGTGGGAGCTACTATAATGATAGGAGGAGTAACTAGGTTTGAAGTAGATAAATTTTATGGAAGAAATTTCTCCCTATGGAAGTTGATTGTGGAGGATCTCTTGGTATAGAATGACAAAGATCTAGCCTTGAAGGATATTGTAAGCAAACCCATCATTATGATAGATAAATATTGGATCAAGATGGATATGAAGGTGGTTTCTACAATATATCTTTTCCTTTTATATTTTATGGTCTTCAATGTTGCCAAAGAGAATATTGTTGAAGAGTTATGGGATAACTTGAATAACCTATACTAGACAAAGTCAGTAATAAACCAAGTATTCTTGAAGAAGAAGCTATATAGTTTGAGGATGAAGGAAAATTAATCCATTATTTCTCACTTGAATGAGTTAAACACTAGTTTCAACAAGCTAGTCTCCATTAGTGTAAAGATAGAATATGAGGGCAAGTAAACTACCTTATTTTATTCAATCCCTAATAGTTGGGAACATGTGGTGATGACCATCAGTAATTCATCATCTAGATATATCAAGTTTGATGATGTGGTAACAACATTGATTAGAGAGGATATGAGAAGAATGTATTCTAGTGCATGCTTAAGTAATGAAGAATTGGCTATGAGAGGGAGATATAGTGAGAGGAGAACAAAAGGGAGATCACCATCTAGATCAAAGTCTAGAGGACTAATGTAGAATACTAGGTGTTGGCATTATGGAAAGAGAGAACACTTACAAAAGGATTGTTGTCATTTGAATAAAGAGGAAAAGGATGGAAATCATAACATACCTTAAATAAATTCCAACACAATAGATTCAAATTAAGTGATAGCACATGAAGCTTTCTACCTTAGTAGTAGTAGATCAGGTGACAATGCCTAGGTATTGGAATTAGGTTCATCTTTTCACATGTCTGAACATAGAGATTGGTTTGTGGGTTACCATCCATGTAATGGAGAGTCTATATATATGGGTGATGATCATACATTAGATAATGTGGGAAGAGGGGATATAAGGATTAGACTACATGATAATAGAATAAGAATGTTGAAGGATGTACATCATGTTCCCATTTTGAATAGGAATTTGATGTCAAACAAGAGGATGGATGAGCTAGGGTATTCTTGTACCTTTTATAATGGTAAATGCATGATTTTTAAAGGATCCCTAATGGTATATATAATATGATAAATTTAGGAAAATGAGATTTGATTATGCAATTTAACCAAAACACCTAAATCTATAATCTACCATTAAAATCTAGAGAAAATTAGGAATAAAATAGAAATGCAAATGAAACATTCATACATGTATTTCATTATAAAATCTAAATGCTCCAAATCAAGATCTAAATAAGAAAAGACTAAATGATTATGGATGTAGGATTACTATGGATAGAATCATGTTTTTGGCTTGAAGACTTGGTTTAAAATATTGATAGATTGGACATGGATTTTTTAGTTAGCTCCTAGTTTTTTGAACATGAAGGGTTGGTATATTAAATAGAGGAAGGAGGGAGAATTAAAAGTATTTAAAAATTCCTTAGAAGCCTCTAGATTTAGAGACTTCTAGAGAGGAAGGGTGAGAATAGAGAGGATTCTTGAATTAGAGACTTCTAGAATCCATTAAGAGGGGTTAATGATGATTAGAGAGAGGTTATCTAAGTGCTAGGTCGGATTAAAAGGTGATTAGGTCACGAATATGGGAGTAGGATTGTAAGAAAGCTTAGGAGTAGGTAGGTGGGTAGGATATGGGAATTTTAAATTCCAAAATATTAGATAAGTGGGATTAGTTAGTAGATAATGGGGACTTACATGGATTAATTAATTGGTGGGATGGGAATATAGTTAGTATGATGTAAAATAATGAAATGGGTTGTTATAGATATGACTAGGAAGATGGGGGATTAATGATAATATGAAATTAAAAAAAATAGACAAAATTAGTGACGATATTAGCAAGTTGGAGAAGGTGATCAAATTTATATGCATAAATTTTTCCCCTCTCTAAAAGGGCATCATGACTGAATGAAGTAGGAGAAGTAATGGTCTTTAGATAAAAACCATTACATGGATGGATGCTATTAAATGACTTTAGTGGATATGGATATGATTCCCCATCGAGGGGGCATATGGGGAATAATGAGATGGATGGCCACTCAAAATAAGGAACAAGGGGTGGAATGGATGAATTGACAAGGGGATGGGATGTTAGATGTGAGATAGATGACGAATAATATGAAATCAACATAATTAGTGAACTAAAAATTGATGAGACCCATGGTAAAGACATATGTATAAGGAGTGGAAATGACTATGTCATGGTTATCAACACATCTCAAGGGGGAATCAATTGTAATAGGTTGATGATAAGATAAAAAGATGTAAACTTTAGACATATCTAATACAAGGACATATTCTAGGGAAAGATGTAGACCAAGATAAGACTAATTTGATATGATTAATGGTGAGTGTAGATCAGGGATAAAGTTAAGTGATATGATGAAGGAGATGAGAGAGAATAAATTATATGATTGAGTGATTAAAAGATGAAGGAGACTAATTGGAATGCATTACATCAAATTAATGAGCCATAATGTGATTAATAGTGATAATGCTCCTCGCAATTACACATGTAAGGAAGGTAGAGATGAAGATAAATTTATGGTCCTAATCATGCCCCAATTGAGGGAGGAAACCAGAAACTTTAAATGATGAATTAACCAATTAGTGAAATGGAAGAAAGGATGGAAGAAAATATGGATGTTATGATTTATTGAGACTAATATTTAGGTGTAGGTGATTTTAAAAATGATTAGGGAGATGATTATGGGGATGGTGATTGATCAATAGATTGATTGATTAATGATTGATATTTTAGCTCAAGGATTTGAGTGATGCAAGACTCGAGGATGATGAGATACAAGAGAGATGTGATGATGAATGATGGGGAAATGGGGGAGAGTAGTTGAGCTAACCTTATACATATTATGTGACTAAGTGCTACCTATATAGTCTGACAAGACCTCAGGATAATGTAGTTTAGACTATATTAGAGGATAATGACATTTAGTATGTTGATGATAGATGATAAGATAGAGTAGGAAAGGATGATGACAATGACTATTAGACATATTGGTTGTTAGAGAGATGCTACATGTGATGATTAATAGAGAGATAATAAATGATTTAATAGAGTATATATATGTGATGATACAATAATTGAAGGAAAGATTGGATACTATACAAGTGGACTTGGGTGATTAGATTAAAGATAGAGGACTAAGATAAATGATTGGATATGGGATTTTAGATGTTATGATGGGTGATAGAGGATATGAAAAATAAGGTGTGTTTATTATAAAACCATAATTATTATATAAGGATCATCATAGTTTAAGTAATCTGCTAAAATATATCACTTGGAAGTATGCCCCAAGATATAAGTATGACCAAGAGGACACTATGCCAAGGTGTATAAAAAGGGGTAAATAATGAACTCTTCATCATTGAGGGCACATAAAATAATCATTGTATATTTTGGTGTCATCATAGCATCCTCATTTATTAATTAATAAACAAAAATTTCATGGTGAAATATTAATAAGTAAATAAACACATGACAATCATATATACATGATAAAATACATGCAAACAAGTCAAAAAATAGACAAGTAACACACACAAGTATCTACAAGAAATATCATTGTGTCTTGTCTAATAGTCCTTATAAGAGTTGATGAGATGATTGATTAGGTGATGAATGGGACTAATTTGGTCATGATGATAATGATGTTAAGTGAAAGTGGATTAAGGATATGGGTTTAGATATAGGTATAGACTTAGATTAAACTAGTGTCTTGGATTAGGATTAGGTAGGGTATGGATTTTGGATAGGAACTTGGACAAGGTATGGACTTTGAATAGACTAGGGACTAGGATTAGGATACAATTGTTAAAGACATAGGACAAGATGAATAGGATGTTGGGATAAGGAAAGATAAAAAGAAGATAAGGTGTATAAGACTTTAAACATGATGATGGGGAGATTTAGGATATAGGACAAGATAACATATGACAATATTACTTAGATGTTTTGGGGATTTTGTGGATTTTATAATTTTTAGGGTTTTTGAGAATATGTATGTACATTATATAAATGGGGGTTACTAGCAAAGGGAATACCAAGCCAAGAAACCAAGATAAGGATGGATGGGATAATGGATAGTACAATAAAATGATGAGGTTAATGCTAAAAATGGGATGAGGACTAAGGAAGAATGGACTAGGGATCGCCAATGACCACTTCATGAAGACCTATTATATGTCCTTGCAAAGGTCAATATGGGAAGGAATGATGGACATAATAGGATGCATGATATGATGGTGAATGATGGGTAGGAGCAATAGACTGAGGGATAAGGATGGGATTGACAAAGGAGATTATGTGGATGTAATGGATTCTCCCCTAAGTCTAGAGGTATAGTGAAGATAATAGATTATTCTACCATGATTCAAAAAATGGGTTTTCATCATGGTACTTTCCTAAGGAACCAAAAGACTAGTTTTCACCATTAGAAAAATTCTTCTTCTTCTTCTTATTCCTTTTTTAATTTTTTAATTTTTTGACTTTTTATACATCCTGATTTATTAGATATGGGTATGAGATGCAAGAATTCTACATTTTTTTAGATCCTTATCCAACACCTATTTTGGAGAGATGTGATTCTAGGATCATGCTATTATTTTTTGATGTATTAATGTTTGTTTTAACTTCATTAATTCTTGATTTAGCAGCCTTCGAACATCTCAACTAGGTGTCTTTATAACCCATATAAGAGGTGATGCTAATTGGGAAAGTGGTGTATTGTATGGATGGGATTACACCTTGATTTTGATGGTGGGGTATAGGATGTGAATGATTGATATGGTTATGATAGACAATGTGACTATAAGGGGAGCAAAAATGGGGTTCAATAGTTGCATACATATTTGGATATTGTGAAAGGGACATTTTTTTATTAGTGTTGTGAGATTAAAAGGATATAAGACCTTATGGATTTCTTGCTCTTTGATCAAAATATTTAGAGGATTTTTCACCATTTTGTTATTATTTTTGAAAGATTTTTTACTTGAAAATTTTTTACTTGGATTTTGATTGCACCTTGGTGCCTAATTTTGGGCCTCATTAGAGGAATTTGACTTTATAATTGATAGATGATTATTTTGATTTCGATATTCCTCTAGCACTTCAAGGATATTTATGCTATGGGTGATGATTTTTGACTTGGATAATTACAAGACTCTTCTTGACTTTAATTGATTATTTTTGGATCATAATTGAGTTGATTATTTGAATTTCTTGGATCCTTATAGATTTGGCATATGATATGGCATGTGGAATAGAATATAATGATTCATGTACCCATTTGTCCCATTCAGGGAGTGGGATGGAGGGATTGTTAACAAGTGGTAGATGATTATAGATGTGTGGTAAAATGTGTGGATTAAAAGTATGATTGGGAACATAGTCCTCATAGAAGCTACTATGAGACCCAACATCCACATTAAAGAAAGTGTCCTCAATAATCTCAAAAGGATTAATAAGACTCTTCATATAATTATCATCTAAAGCTAATTCATATCTATCTTGATGATCTTCAACTGATAAATCATCCAAGTATAACATTATGATTTCATCCTCCTAATATGGATTAGGAATCATTCCTTCTAACTAGTCATCATTCAAATTAGTGATGTCCTCAAATAGATAGGTGTCAGCATGAATTTCATTATCTAAAAGGGATGATGCTTTTAACATGGGTGTCGATTCATATTTTAGTGTAGAACAAGATCTTGACCATTTTGATGCTAACTCCAATAGGGATGTTGGTGAGGTGATGTCACTAATAGATGATCTTTTAATTTTATCCATATTATTATCCATAATTACCTCTTTCCCTTTGGTTTTGCGAATAGATGTTGTAGGCATAAGAGATTTATGAGGATAGATGATTTGATGTGGATAGGATATAAGGATGGTTTGATTTGGGATGTTTATGATATAATAGGGATTAGGGTCATGACCTTTGTTGATGAGGGAAGATTATTAATCATGCTTAGGAATTAATTCTTGGCATACCCATTTTTGCACATTTCTAAGCGTGGGTGCATTGGATTCACCCTTAATTTAAATATTTCCATTATCAATCAACTTTTAGATATAATATCTATATGGTTGACATTTATTGATATAATTCCTAAGGACTTTATGGTATATACAAAATAATTTGAATTGATACCATGAGGGCACATGTTTAGATAAATTTGGAGGTCTTATTTTTGGGAAGATAATCATGCCTATGGACCTCAATTTCCAAAATAGGGATTCCATGGATATAGGGATAGGCGGATATTTCTTGTCTCTAGTGTTGGATGTGGAAGTGTTGGATTTAGGAGTGGAAGGGTGTGATGGTGATTGAATAATATTGAGAGATAATGAGATTGACAAACTAGGCTTCCCTTTGCTAGTAGGATGGAGTATTTATGATGGATTATGATTGGTAGAAGGAGGATTTGACTTTGGATGGGTATGAACTAGGGGTAAGGTTAGATGAATGGGGTAAAGACCTTTGGGAAGATTGAAACCTATCTCAAGGAGATGCAAGAGGACTTAATCTTTGTTTGTAGCAATATATTATTTAAATAGGGTGATCTTTGGACTAAGAAGTTCATGACTAAAACTAAGACTAATGGATGGGGGACTGGAATGGTATTGGTTGTCATGATAATTAGGTTGGGATAAGGGTTAACAAGGGACTTATTTGGGAGGTGACTATAGGTTTAGGGGTTTGAAATCATTAGGATGGCATACACCCATCTCCAATAGTTTCAAAAGGCACTCATCCTTATTATCCAAGATATATTCATTAAATAGGGAAAAATTATATCTTATGTAAGGATGGATGTGAGTATTATGATTATGATTATGATGAATGGATAGTAGGGTGGAACATGGTGGGCTAGCATCTAGACTAGGTGTAGATGGGGATTGGTACGTTGGTTTAGGCTTAATGGGGTAAAGGTTTGAAAGTAGGTGGACACCTATCTCTAATAACTATAAAAGACACTCATCCTTGTTAGAAAATAGGTATTATTCCATGAGAACTAAGTCTAAATACATTTAGATATATGAAAAATGGGTAATGGATCATGTTAACATAAATTAAGGGTTGGGGATGGACTTCAAACAAAGTAAGTTTGAATGATTGAGCTAATATGAAAAGTGATAGTGAGGATGAGATAGACTAAATGGATTATGATATAAGACAAGGATCATATTTAAAATTGATGGTATGATAGGTGATAATGATATATCAATAATTCTTATATTTTAAGATAAAAAAGGATTGGGGATTTGACTAATGCTTGGATCCAAACTATCAAGATGATGATTAGATGGGTGCTAGTTATGCATAGGAAAGATGACTAGATTAGAGATGACTAGATTGATGATGATTAGATGCTAGATTGAAATTGACAAAGTGATAGGTTGTTAAAAAATTATTGACTAAGTATGAAATCTGACTAAGATAATGAGTGATAAACTAAAAGATGGTGGACTAGAGTGATTGGATGACAAAGGACTATCTCAAGCCATAGACTAATTTTTTCAAAGTAGGATGGGTTATAAGATTATGTGATGAAGGGTAGATGGGAGTAAATAGAGGGATCAAGGATTATGGGATTGAGTTTAGGACAACATTGATGACATATGATTTAGAAAAGTATATGACCTAAAAATCTAATAATAAGAAGATGGGATAATGTTGATGGGGTTAGAATAGATGGGGATGATAAGATAAGGATGGGATGATAAATAAGTCAAGACAAAATTAGATTAGGATATGTAATATATGATGATGAGTAAAGTAGATAAGGATATAAAAGGAAGACTATAAATGTACAAGATAGATAATAAGGATATACAAGATGATGATATAGATAACCTAGATAGTTGTGTATAGGTTTGGGTGAAAGGATGACTTAGATCACAAATAACATATATCTAACATGACACACACCAAATAAATTAGACCAAAATCCTAATATTAGTAAACTTATGGTTCTGTAACTTGATGATTATACCATCCAATTTCTTCATAAGTGAGGTTATAGGCCAATGACCCATTACAAAATCTCCTAAATCCTTTCAAACTCATCTAAACATGATGGTCACTTCAGAGATGAAATTGACTCTAAGATCAAGTTGCCTTTTATGATTGATGGTCCTATGCTAGGTTACATAGGCTTTCTAAGGGAGTCCCCAATAGATGCTAGGTATGATGGGGCCTAAGTCTGTGTAGGCTGTTATCTAATACATGGTTTAGATAATTAACTCTTCCCCTCCATAGAAGGCCTATATTAGATCAACTACTTAACCTAATGATACCTATCCTTGATATTTATATTATATCATAACATGAAGTGTGGATTAGTGTGTGGTGGTTAAATCCATGTTCACTATCCCCCTAAGACTATGGCAAGTGATTGGGTGTCAATTCCATGTCATGCTATTAATAAAAAATAAAAATAAAAACGGGAGGGTTTATCAATGGTTTTTTATCCTATAAGATCACCATAAGGATGTAAGGAGGAGAAAATACACCACTATAACCCTCGGGTGACACACAAATAGATAAAAATATTTATTAATCAAATAAAAATATTAGTAGTTTCAACTAGTAATCTTGGAGGTGTAACTTTTAAGACAAGACACCAGATAAAATATATGACCTACAAGAGAATATGTTAACAAGTAAAAATTGGCATTAGATTCACAATTCAAGAAATAAAACATTAGTCCAATAAGCCTTAATAAAAACTACTAAAAAAATCATAATTTTTCTTTATAACTTATTTGGATGAAGGGCGATGATGTAGCAATTTAGGAGTAATAGCCCCAAATGGGGTTAAGAGGTAGTTCACCTTAAAGGGTTAAGTGGAAGCACCCCTTATGGGATCAAGGGGCATCACCCCTTTTAGTGTCTATGGGTAGTGACCTAGGTGCGCTCCTTATCATGGTATAGGGTGGGGTTAAGGGGCATCATCCCCAATGCCAAGCACAATTTGAGAATTTTAAAACCCTTAGAATGAATCAAAATTAACTGAATTTAACTCTAAAAAATGTATTAAAAAAAGATTAATTAGATTCAAAAATAAATTCAAAATTGCAACTACAAAAGGCAAAACCACTTATACACAGTCACATAGAGTAGGATTTCAAGATTAATTCTAGAGACTACAATAATGCAACATTGGGTTATTACTACAACTCTTAAATGTTTGGTTTTACTGACATTTGGTTAACCATGACCATATAATTTATGCAAAAACATAGTTATTTAGTCAATACTACAAGTTAAAATGTAATTCTTTGTATTAAAAAGATAATAAATTCTAGGATAAATTATTCACAAAATGCCTACAATATTTACAAAATATTAATATATTTACAAAAAGGTTTATAGAGTGTTAAAAAATATTTTTAGGAAGCTAAAAGAGATTAAAATGAAATATTTATAGGAAAATATATTATCTATTCACTTAAAGTCAAAATTTCCTCTAATAGAAGTAAAACCATGATTTAGAAACAATATCATGACTATAAATATGTAGTTTTGAATAATTTGATGAACCTACTAAAGTTAAGAGTGACAAAAAAAATATTTTTTCCTGTAAGATAACCATATTAGCATAAACTTACAGAATCTAAAAAAATGTCAAGATGACTAATATTTGATTTTAATATAATAATATGTTTAAACTACACTTTTTTAGTCAACAAAGAAACTTTAAATCAAAAATACATTTCACAAGATGTGGTTTTGCAATAGGTCCAAAAACTATCAAAAAATCAAATAATTAGTAGTCATGATTTGAATTTAGGCGAAAATGTAATTTTTAAGGTCAAAATCACCTTTGGAAAACCACAATTTGTAGAACAATGTCACACTTCACCTAGAACATGAGATTTTTGAAAATTTGAGCTATAATTCACCTTCAATCTGACCTGCAAGCTTCATTATCATACATAAAACACAATAGGTCAATTAAAGAGGAGGGATCCCATGATGGTCTCCAAATGTAAGATGATAAATTTGGGTAAATGAGATTTGATTATGCAATTTAACCATAACACCTAAATCTACAATCTACCATTAGAATTTAAAGCCAGTTAGGAATAAAATGGAAAGGTAAATGAAAGATTCATACATGTATTTCATTCTAAAGCTAAATGCTCCAAATCAAGATACAAATAAGAAAAGACTAAATTATTATGGATGTAGGATTTCTATGGATAGACTTAGATTTTTAACATGATTTTGGCTTGAAGACTTGATTCAAAAGATTGATAGATTGGACATGGATTCTTTAGTTAACTTCGAATTAGTCTTTACATGGAGGGGTGGTATAATAAATAGAGGAAGGAGGGAGAATTAAAATTATTTAAAAATTCCTTGGAAGCCTCCCAATTTAGAGGCTTATAGATAGGAAGGGTGAGAATAAAGAGGATTCTAGAATTGGAGAATTCTAGAATCTATTAAGAGGATGTAATGATGATTAGAGGGAGGTTAGTTGAGTGTTAGGTGGGATTATAAGGTGATTAAGTCATGACTAGGGGACTAGAATTGTAGGAAATCTTAGTTGTAGGTAGGTATCTAGGATATGGGAATTTTAAATTCCTAAATATTAGATAAATGGGATTAGTTAGTAAATGATGGGGACTTAGGTTGATTAATTGATTAGTGGGATGGGAATATGATTAGTATGATGTAAAATAATGGAAAGGAGTGTTATAAAAATGACTAAGATGATGGGGGATTAATGATAATATGAAATTAAAAAAAATTAGATGAAATTAGTGATGCGATTATCAAGTTGGAGAAGCTGAGAATATTTATATGTATAAAATTGTAAAAGGAGAATCTCATGGCTCTTTATATCAACTCTGTAGAGATTCAATAATAAGTATTATAGTAGAACCAGCATCAGAGATTACTAAAGGTGATGTGATGTTATATGTTAGTGAGCCCTATAAGAGGGTGAAGTTTAAAGCATAATTCAATGCCCAGGCTTGATTTAAAATCAAGCAAGTATAGTTCTCATAAATTAAGAATAAGGTGTGTATGATGAAATTATCCTACTAACCACATGTTGTTAGCCAAGATGTTGTAGATGATATAAAAATCCATGAAAAGGAGGAGGGAAAATAGACACTTGAAATTGGACCTATTTAAAGTAGTTGAGGAAGATGAAGAAGAACAAGTTGGGACTTGATATTCCCAAAAGGAGAAGGCTAGTGTTGAACCATATAACTCATAGTTTCTTGAGTGTTATACATATGATTACAGCCTAGTATAAGCAAGTATCCAGGAGGCCTATAGTAAAATTGATGTAACTAGGTAGATTAATGAATGGATCAACATTAGAGGCACATGAGTTAGTTCTTTGGACAACATTTGGTAGAGTAGTATGTATTTGATTATAGGATCAAAAAATTGGTAGGTGTAGTGATGCACTAAGTAGTGTGATGACTTCCTAATAGAATTTTATAGGTCTAGTGAACCTCTACCATGTTTGGGCATGGTTGATAGCTAGAGGCTATGAGGAGAATTCTAGTATTGACTTCTATGTGATCTTCTTTCCTAACTACTATCAATAGTGTTATGTGTATTGGTTGTTATTCAAAGTTAGATTAGCTTGATATCTACATGGTGATATATCTAGAAAAGATGGAATAAATAGAGGGATATATCAATGAGGTAAAGAGTTTACAATTTATAGATTGAAGATTGTAAGAGCTGAATTAGATGTGCAAATGAGATCACAATAGTACTTTCATAGAGAGACAAGTGTTTAGTAGAAGTGAATAAGATCAATATGGAATCAATAACATAAGCTTTATTATGTTACTGCTATGTGTTGATGACATGTTGGATGCAGGACCGAACATGATAACTATTTTGATGTCTTATTTGTTTGGGACACATGAGATGAAGGTGGTATGGAAGAACAAACTAAAGATGGATATTCAAAAAGATGTGAGCGTAAGTAAGTACCCCACTTATTACATTATTGATTTATCTTCCTAGGAGTGTTATAAAATAGGAAAATACATGTTTTATCCTCTATATTCGATTCATCAAGAGTAGGAAACCTCATGTAATCCATGGTATGAACTATATGAAATATTTTGAAATAGTGGGAGTTGTGATCAATTCATAGAATAATATCAATAAGAGGATTTATATCTATGTGTAGAAGTGAAGAATCACTTTAGGTGTTTCAATATGCTATGGAGGAGTAGATGTTAAAAAATCTAGTCAGGATAAAGAAGTTTTAGTAGGAAAATAAAACTTCTACTGGGTTTATGTCATGATAGTAGAGGGCATGGTTGGCATCTAGATGGAAGCATATGTAGGTGTGGTAAAGATTGTGTATATTGACTTCAAGTGGGATAATGTTAGGTTGTGAAGTCATTATTCACATGTCACTATTCAAAAATCACTATTCATGGACACTATTCATGTGATGAGGTGGTAGTTACCATTCACCATGGTGAGTTGGTAGTGACTAAGCTTAAGAGGTGGTAGTGATGAGATGGTAGTGACTGTGCTTATGAGATGTCACCTTGGTGTTGTGGCATGACCCATAAGGAGTATTTTATTATTTAAAAGATGAGGAGAGAGAAATGGGGCACATTTCTCCTCTTAGTCACATGATATTACTTTAGATGCATGTGGGAGATAAAATGAAATTAAATATCATCATTACACTTAAACATGTGCTTATGGGGAACAATTTGTCAATGGGATACTTTTATTTAATTCAAAAGTTAAATAATCTTTTGATTCATGTGTATGCACATGGGAAAGTGGGGAACATTATCTACTATTCCATAGTGAGGTCACATGTAAAGTGGAGTGTAGCATTTTGTTGCACATGGATAAAGTCAAAGTGCATCATGAAGATGCCATTCAAAGTTGGACCTTGCACATGTGAAAGGAAACTTTCACTATTGATGAATAGTGTACCCACATGGAGGGTGGCACATTTTATTCTCTCTCATGGTTTTATATCTTTCTCTCATTTATCTATTTTTATTCTTATATATGTATGACTCTCCCTTATGTAATTAAGATACTGAGAAAGTGTGTGAAACTTAGAGAAGTTTGGCATAATATCCTTATGAGTATTTTTTAAAGCTTGTAAGTTAGTGTTGTAACTATATTTAGTTTTTGAATGCTTTACATAGCATTGTATGGTTCATGTGTGTGAAATAATTTTAATAGAAGAGAGTGTGTGAAAAATATATGTTTGTGGAGAGGTTAATTGTTGAAGTTAATATAAGACTAGATGTTGTCATTTACCCATGGTTTTTCCTTTGCTTGTTTTCAAGGGTTTCCACATATATCTCATGTTATCTGGTGATATTATTTTTCATTATTTATTATAGATTGTTTATTTTGCTTTATTTTATTTCATAGTAGGATATTATTTAATAAAAAAAAATAGGTTAAAAATGGATTCCATGAGGCATAATAAAGTTATGAACACAACTAAAAGGGTCTCAAAAGAGAATTAGAAGATACAAAAGGTCAAATGTCATAATTTGAATCCATTTAAGTCATTTGTAGAGAATAGACCTTAATAATTCCTCATAATGGTCATATAATGTTTGAGAAACCCCTCTATGACTCCCTCCACTTGTAAAAGAAAGGTAAAAATATGTCAAACTTCTTAATCACCTTTTCTCCTTGGCTTTGTTGTGGTTTTTATTCTTTTTAACATGGAGGAGTGTCCTTGAATAACCCAAAATCATTCATATTAAGAATATTTAAGGAGGTTTTATACTTTATAATATGTTTTATATGGTAACTAAATGCTAAATAGGTCCATTCATAGACAAAAATGATAGATTTCAAGCAAGAAGCAAAGAGAAACAAGCTTTCATGGAGATTGTAGTCTAAAACTAACAGGTTTTGGCCTTGAAGACCCAAATCATAGAGGTTGTATGGATATTTCATGAATGAATATGAATTTAAATGTAATTATTAAAACACTTACCAAGTATATCAACCTTCCTTATGGTTGTTATAGGTAGAAAGAGGCAACAAAGCTCCAAAGAATGGATTTCTTCATGAAAAAGCAGAGTTTTACGAGGTTTTATTAAATATTATATAAATTTATGATAATATCAAGGTATATATTAGAATAATATTAGGTATTTCACATCATGTTTAATCCTTTACAAGTTTTCAAGGAAAAAATCCATGTTTAAAAACTCTAACACATGTTAAATTTGACCCAGAATGTCCTTCATAGACTTTTGTAAGTTGTTTTCTAGGACATGATGGAAATGTTGAAGAGTTATATGGGAATATATGACCATTGGAGAGGGATTATGATTTAATGAAGGATCCATTACATGTTTTATGAATAATAAATACTTAGACAAAGCTATAAACAATTGTTAAGGAGGCAAAATAGTCTTCAAAGGAGCTCAATAAAGGCATGTTTTGGGGGTTGATCTCATTTAAACTTATGAATGATTAATAATGGATATTTTAGGAGTTAAATATACCTATCTAGAATCATATAAATCCATTATATAGGGTAATGGAGCTTCATATCACATTAAATGTCTAGAATTACCACAAACTACCTCTAAACCCTCTTAAAACCCTAAGACCCATGATCTTATCTTCTGATGTTTTTGATCTTGTTATAATTAGTACATAGAGATATGAAATATCAAAGTTTATTAAAATTTATATTTATGTGCCTATAATCATATTTCAAGCCATGAGAGCCATTACTAGGGTCTTAAGGGTATTTTAAGCATGAGAGTTTCTACAAGCCTACATGCTCAAAGATGAAGTTTTCAGTGCATTTTTGAAATGTTTTCTTGATGAATAGGATTAAATAAATATAATATACTTTCCCTTGCATCCAATTATATTTTAAAATTTTTATAGGCTCATGGAATCTATTCTCTATTTTTAACAAGGTTTTTAACCTGAAAAGGCGTCCACATGTTTGCAAACATAAGAGTGTGGTTTTAATGCATTTTGAATGATTTTCATTAAGGGAATAGATTAACTAAGACAAAAATATTGCCTTATTGATATTCATGTTTCATAAATATGGGATTGGTCTCATGGAAGTTAGATTTAGGATAGAGTCGTTGTGTTTCAAGCTTGGGAGAAAACCTACAGGCATGTCTATCTAGAATGATGAATTTTTTCATGCATTAGTTAGAGGTTCATTATAAACTTGGGATTAGAACAAGATGAAAAAAACCTTATCTTATATTCAAGACCCTTAAACCTAACTATAGGTCCATAAGGTCCTAAATTATAGTGTTTTAAAGATGTTTTAAGATTAAAAGAAGACCTACAAGTCTGTTCTCAAGAAAGGGTCTTAAAAGTGATCCAAGGTATTCAGTGATCACTGTGGATGCCATGAAAGATATTAAAAGCCCCTATATTAATCCTCATACCTTAAAAAAGGTGAAGACTCTTGAGAGATTATCTCAAATTATTGATGAAGGTTTGATATTTGAGAAAAACACACAATCCTGTAGCCATAAGGAGGAGGTTCCCAAGGAAGTTTTAAGTGTTCCTCTCTAAAATAAATATCAATGTTGTAATGTTTGAATAATTTTTTAATGAGATTCAAACCAGATGAAGGATATCTCTAGGTTTTAGAGAGAAATTAAGGTTCTCAATAGATATAAGTGGTGTCAAGACTGCATTTAAATGTTAAGAAGTTTTAATCACATACAAGAAAAGGATGAAAATCTTCTTGAAGGCCCTAGGATTTTATGATAATCAGGTTTATTTCAAAGTAGAATGAGAGGAAATCAAGTAAAAATACTATATTTAAAGGGAGTTTCAAAATAATGCAAGATATTTTAGAATAAAGGGGGAGTTTTAAGTCTGAAGAAGGCAAGATTGTGTCTTCAAGTTTTATAAAAGTACCATCTCTTCATGAAGAAACCATAGAATAGGTATAAATTTATCATCTCAAATATTATACCATCCAAAACAAGATGAAATACAAGTGGAAAAGGTTGAGATAATTTATAGGCTTGTGGAGAAGGGAAAAATAGAAAAATAAAGTTAAAAGAGTTGTATTATTCCTCAAGGACTCTAGATCCCTTTTCCTAGCCTATGACATTGTTTGAGAAGTTGTAAGAGGTATAGGCACACCCAAATATCTCATGAAAAAATTATATCCAAGATTCAGTGTCCTTCTAATGAAGTTATAAGTTTGAGTTGTAGATTAGTATCATCATAGTTAGAATGGGGGCCTTAATCCATCATTGAAAGTTTTTTAAATTATAAAGGTAGTTTTAATATTTATCCAAGTGTGAATAGAGACATAAAAAATCACCAAAACCTAAATTTAGTGAAAAAATAATTATAAATTCAAATAATGTTGCTCTTGGGTCTGTATTTAAGTGCATTGTCTACCTAGGGTTTTAGAGAGCAAGGAAAACCTTATATCTTTTGTTTTACCCTCTAAAATTTGATGAAACTTTAGGAGTTAGAAGACATAATTTTTCAAGTGTGTGAAGTGTTTAAGGTTTTCAAAGGTGGCTAAAAATAAATTTATGTAATTTTTAGGCCTGTAAACTTAGAACACATAGTCTAAACCCTTCTAAATGTGAGTTGTGGTTCATTCCAGGCAGGATAAGAAGTTAAAATGGAGTATCAAGTCAAGAAGACCAAAATGTTTTGGGAACAAAGTAAAAGTTTGAGGTAATCATAGACTTGGAAGAACATGGGATAGATTTTCCATGTAAAATCTTGATGATATAGGGTAATAGAGCCATCCTCAAGAGTCATGATAAGAAGTTGGACTTAAATAAAATATTATGCAATTTTTTAGGTTGAAATAGAGTTTTAATCTATTATTAAATGTCTCTATCTCATATTAAAGTCTACAAACATGCATAAAGTGTGAGTTTAACAAGTTATCCCTTTCACCAATATCTTCTAGGATAGGTTACAAGACAAGTGAAGACCTTGGTATATGAAATAATGACTGTAATGAGCTATTATAGGTTTTCATGGAGGATAAGAAGGTAAAATAGAATTATAAAAGATTGAGAATGTCAGCTGAAGTCTCTTAAAGAGTCTCACAAGGAACTAGGACATGCATCAACTCTCTTACCCTTCTTAAGATCCATTATGTGGAGTTATAAGATTATTTTTAGTTTGACATGCTTGTGAGACTAGTCTAATTTGACCATGATGGATGGTGAGTGTCATTAAGACCATGATCAAGACCTAAGTCATTAAAAAACTAATCCTACAATCATGTAACTCCCATGAAGTGAAGTAATGGTCATCCCAATTCAACCATGTATTATACCTTTACATGTGTAAGAGTTGAATATGGGGTGAGTTAATACTAAAGGTAGGAGTTTCAAAGAGGATGAAGTAGCTAGTTGATCACATCCCCCTTGATAAAGAACCCAACAAGACAAAAATAGTAAATGAGCAAGGTTTCTTCTCCACTTTTATGCCTAAATCTCATTGAAGGTCATCAATATGGTAGCATAGAGTGATGAAGAACACACAATGCCTCATGTTTTATTTATTTTATCTTGTGAATAGGTAAATTAATGTTGTAATAACTACATTTATGTAGATTAGTAGTTATTTCTCTCCTTTTTTTCTTATAGATTTTGTTTTAGATGCGTCACTATGGATCCTTCCTCCTGGGGATGACAAGACTCTACCCATTTGAGTACTTATAATGTTGGATTTCAAGCCTTTGGATTAATAAAAGATTGATTTTTTACCTTTTCCATACTTATTCATTATATGATTCTTATGTTTATTTTATCTATACATGTCATAGAAAGTGATATCCCTTACATATATCCATTTACCTTCACCTTTGTACAAGTTAACTCATTTATTGTAGGTCATTTTTTGTGTTACATCTATATATGTTAATAATTGGTTTTGAAACTTGTATACACATAATATTTTAAAACTTTATCAATTATTGATGCTTTCTCTCTTTTAGGAACTATTTGAGTCTTAATATTTATAAGTACATGCCTTAAAGGGTTCACTGGGAAAGGGGTGAGTAGACCATTGGTTCTTCATAAGATTTTTTTCCCCTATACCATCACTTAAAACCAACACAAACATCTCTTATATACTTCCCTAAGCTTTGACACCTCCCTTACACACTCCTCCAAAAAATTCATCACCTTAAACAACCCCTACCTGAGCCAAAAACTCTTTTTGATATTTACCAAATAATGTTAGCCTGGGCTAACCTTGTAATTAAATTATACTAGCATGTTATGGGTCTAAGTTGACTTTGGATATCCTCAGTTTAGACCTTACTTGATTTTATCAATTAATGGTATAGGGTTAATTGGACTGACTCTATCAGCTAAAATTTTAAAAAAGTTTAGGGTTAGATCCATCTATATATACACATCATTTTTTCCATTATTAGAGAGAGATAAAGTTAATAATTCATTTTCACTTATTTATAATATGATCTTCAACCATTCTACTTGAGGAGTTATTACCTTAGGGTTTATACTTAGAGAAGAATCTTGTCTTGTGGAAAAGTCTTAGATGCTTTAGACTATTTTAGTTATCCTTAAAAATCACAACAACCTCTTACAAATCACCTTTAGACAAGGGAGATATTGAGTCTCGATGAGTTCATATTCAAGGCAAGTATCTCTAAATCTTACTCCTCTATTTTGGTAGATAGAAGTAGCATAAGTAATGGGTTTTGAATGTATTTCTCTCTCCATGAATTAGGGTTATATCTATACATAACTTAATTATAATTATTCTATGAATGTTTAATTTTATGTTTATTACCCCCATTTTGTGAAACATGATTTGGTGAGCACTAGGTTATACTTTAATTTAATTTACTTTTACTTTGTGAATATAGAAAACATATGACCTAGCTAGGGTTATCGCATGGTTTTTCTTGACTATAGGATTTTGAACCTTATATAGTGATATTATTTTGGTAAGGGACCCATTTAGTTAGGTTTAGTAGATCCATATTGGTCATGACCTTGATTATCTAAATATACCAACAAGTGGAATTGTAAGTATGATTTATTTTCTCTAAGCTAGGATTGATTTGTAGATCAACTACATTTTACCTTGTATACATTATGGTGAACTTGAAATGAGTCTAACCCTTGTAGGTTTTATTTCACACATTAATTTATTATCATATTATATATTTTTATTTCTTCAGTACTATATCAAACATGTTGATACAGTCTAATAGTATGTGTGTAGGTTTTACATAATCACTCAAAATCTACTATGTTTTCTTTGTATAGGTCTTCTCCAACTACAAGTAACTAGATCAATCATCTCAATATAGTTATCTTTTTCAACTATAGGCTAAAATGCTTATTCTAACCAATCATCTCTATTCATAGATCATTTTTAGCATATAAGTACTGTAGACTTCATTGACCCAGTTGAATCTATTCATAGAATATAAAAATTAACATTTGCAAAACATAACATAAAATTTTCAAATTAAGCATATTAAAAATTATCAAGGGTTATTATTACCTTTTATTGCATTTATATTTATCATTTATAGTCCTCTTTTTCATAATTTTCAACCTATAAAAATTCAACCTTACAACGAACTGAGGTAAACTAGCTTGACATAGTTCTATAGCTTGATTTTTCTCTAGAAGACTCAATCAACCTATTCAACTATGTTACTTTATATCTTAATTATGTAGAATAATAGAGATCCTATCAAATTTATTTTATAATGTTTGTATATATTTTTTCCTAAACCAACATTGTACTCTTCATAAACAAAAGAATTGACCTATTTTTTTAATAATTAATTCACTTTTCATTTTAGTTGCTTGTTTGCTTAGAGTAAAAAACATAGAATAAATATGAGATTTTCAATTTAATGATTTAGTCAGAATGTTTTTTTCTTTGGCACACACTTATAAATAACTTAACAACTAAAAATCTTTAAACATTTTCTTCCCAAGATCTACCGATTTGGATTTCTTGGCCAAGTGGGAAGCCAACTTGGTTTTCTGGCCAAGTATAACATGTAGTTGATGGTATATATTAGAAAATCACCTAAAAAACATATAATTTTGGTATTATGAAGTGAGAGAGTAGGCCCCAATACCAAACCAATACCATCACCAATACAAATCCATTTTAGCCTAAATTATCCATATATTACTTTCTAGTTCCTTCTTAAAAGCAATTCCTTATCACATTAAATGTCAAACTTTATTGTAACTTAACACCATTCATGAATTACCACTTAGCTTAGAATTTCATTCATGTTTTTTTACTTGATATTTAGTAATTTTATTTTGTATTGTAATTCTTTTACTAGATAACATTAGTATAAGGTTTGTGATGGCTACTATAATTCAATCAAACCCATTGATATAATTACTTGTGTTATTAATTATATTTTCTTAGTTATTATTTTAAAATCTTTTCCCCTATTTTTATAACATAGCCATCCCTATCGACATAGTCTCTTACAATCTACTTGTATAATTTATCTTTAGTACATAATCGACCTATTCGACTATGGATATTTTTAGCATGTTCATTTTTACCATGTACATAACATAATAAAGCAATTTTAATGTGTCTTTTGCATATTTTTATATTGGTCTTTCTTAAAAACTTTGTCAACCCTATAGACTTTTTACCTCTTAGCCAATAATGTTATGTATTTGGCTAAATTTGTTCATATTTTTCCTTTCTGATTTATGATTTTAGATTATACCTTCAAGAATCATGAAATCCCTTATCATAATTTTTTTGGATAACCTAAATCCATTTAGATGCTATATGGAATTTTTTTTTCTTCCTACCCTTGCTATCAAAGAGTATCCTCACTCTTGGAGCACTTTTTCTCATCCCTCACCTTTGGACTACAATATTGTCTAATTAATACAACTAATGAGATTGATGTATCATATCTATTCTATATTTATCAAGACAATTCTCACTTTAAGAAACCTTACTATACTATGGGGAAATTGACATAATCTTAATGTTATATCCTAAATTTTCACCCTAGAGAATTCAAGTATACTTTCTCAAATTTATAATAACATGGAATTATCTCTGGGCATAGAAAAGCTACTACAAGAGATAGATATCTAGGTTTCAAAGGGATATCTCCCTTGATCTATCTTTAAGATCACACATTACACTATACTTATCACTATTGGGGTGAAAAGGGAATAAGGAAACATAAAAAAACCTAAAATAATGAGGGTGATACATCAAAGATAAGTCCACACAACACACTTTCATCTATACTAAGAAAGGAGACTACTAAAATGGACCTCAACTCTATGTCCTTATATCATAAGTGTTTCTCATAGAGGTAAATTATTATGCATATCTAGAGGTGGGTGAAAACAAGGTCTGATACTAGACACTACTAGTCCCTCTTAAACTTCAAGACACATTTAATAAAAATATACACTTTATGAAACCTATTAGAAGAGATATCACTCACAGAAAACATGCAAGAGTAGAATGGAAACAAGGAGAAGGCATTCATCACTTGTAAACCGCATAAACCACTTGACTTACATAGGTAGGATATTATGGAGAAAAACTTAACTTTATAAAACATTATTCAAAGGAAAATTAGATTTCAAAAATATAAAGGTCTTTACCATACCCATTGTATATTTATTACAAATCCAAAATGGCTTGCATAAATAGAGCATAAGAGAGGAGAGAGAAGAAGAGAAGTGGAAGGGTCATAAGGACAAGTTTAAAAATTTATAAACTAGTTACAATGCAAGATAATGAAGTGGGAAGTAGGTCATTAAGGTCATCTTGGACAAATTTCCATCATAAATATGACATATCCTTCAGGTTGGCATATAGACACTCCATAGTTTTTATTGAAACTACCCTCATGATGATGAGTAGTCCATTTGTCTTGAAATACCTTAGAAAACTTTGAAGCATATGATATGACATGAGATTATGGAAATGAGATCAATGCATGTCCTTGTATATTTCTCTAACTGATGATCATCCTCTTGACACTTGTGTTTACTATATATAATCATTTACTAGACCTCTAAGCTTGGTTTATACACTTGTTACTATGATTACTTTTAATTGCCCAAGGATATGCATTGTAGAGGTGTTATATAACTCACTTAGAAATTTATTATCCTTTGGTCTATCATATATATCTCCCTAAAAATCAAAACATACTTCTCACTTCTAATCTTTGATATTCACTTTGCCTTCTCATTACCTCATTCAGACTACCTACCATGAATGGTATAACAAAGAGGTTTCCATGATTCACTAATTTGAGATATGGGTATGAGAAGTTTAAACAAGTCCCTACACACCTCTCAAAATGGTTCTTAATCATCCATTCTCTTATGTACCTGTAATACATTTCAAATATTACAAAATATAGAGAATTAGGCATGTTCCTACATGTGATGGTATGACAAATGTGGATGGTGAGGATACTGAGAGAGTGATAATCATGTAAAAGTCACTTTCTAGGCCAATTGACCTCTTTTGGATTCATCTCAAATGATCTTTTCTCCATCGAGTTCTAATGAGGGTTTTAGAAGGGTTAACTTATTAACTATGATTCATAAAATCGAGATGATGAACCTCCAAAAAAATTCCACAAATTTTAAGTTTAAGACTCTCTTAAACTTCCCCTAGTTTATTTTGGTACCATGCATAACATCCATACAAATGTGAGCAAAATAAAATGTCCTCTCAAGCTCTTGACTGTATTCTGGGTACCCTTGAAAGGAATTTAGGCCAAAAATGACCAATCTAGGTAAATCCCTACAATTAAATGGTTCATATTAACTCTATACTCTTTCTTTAAAGTTATCTAATATCTTAGAAGGATCATATGGTCATCTAAAAAAAAGTTAGAGGCCATGAGGGTTTAGGTTCAATTTAAGGCCTAATAGGCTTAGACTGTGTTTTCTACATATGGAAAACTATGAGTGCTTCCCATCATTGTAAGTGACCTTCAACACTTTTTCACCTTAAAAACAACCTCACACATCATCTCATAATGCATTAAAGCTCTATCATTCATCTTTCACTCTTCACATACTAAATTTGTAGTCTTATCTTGATTATGGAGTGCCCTTTGTTTGAGATAAAGTAGAAGGTAGTTACCCTATTTTCTTAGAAAAATTGAGACCATTAGAGCCTAGGTTAGGTCATGATGATTCTTTGAGTCAAGTTTGAAATCTTTGTTAACTCTTTAGAAGTTTCCACACCTCAAATATCTCAAGACTGGATTCTAGGACTGTGATTATAGGCAAGGTTTTAGTTGATTGTAGATTCAGGTTTAAAACCTAGTATTTGCTCTATTTATACCTCTGAGAATCACATGAAATGTGATTTTATCACTATGATATTTTATTCAATATAGCCATTCCATCTTATATCCATATCAACCTTATCAACTTACACTTTTCATTTGCTTAGGTTAGTTTGTAGACTATGTTAACTGTGTCACCTGTAGTTAGAAATTTGGAAGGATTTAAAGGACTCATGTAGGTGATCATCTATGCCTAAGTATTTTTCTCTTTCTTTTACTACATATTAAATTCATTAGGGATATATCATACATGAATGAGATCATTTATTCTTTGAAACCATGTATTCATGTATCCTTACTATCAATGTACTATAGGCTTGTAGTTAGACTGTAGATGTCACTGTAAGAGAACTTATGATATTCTTATAGGTGGTCATATTTGTCTAAGAATCACATCCTTGGTTATCTTCTAGTAAATATATATATATATATATATATATATATATATATATATATAAATACTTGAATAGACTTACCTCTTGCTTTAGGATCATACAGTCATTCCACTATCATCAGTATATAAGTCACTTGAAATCTATAGGTTCATTTAGGCTTCAAATGGGACTATAGTCTATTGAATGTATACAATGAAAACTTGATTTAATTGGAAACTCAATAACCATTATCTTATCTTGACTTAGAAACCTATTTCTTATGTCAAGATGTGACATCTAGATCTAGGCTATAAGAGAGGAACCATTAGGCTTGTGTATATATCAAGACACTTCACCATGCGATGGTACACTGTAGGAAAGATCCATTTCTTCAAGAAGTTAATGTAATTAGTCCCATTTTTAACTTTCTCACTCTTTCACCATAAATGATTGTCTATGTTGAATTTGCTATAAAAACCAATCTCTAATCCTTTAAATGGCCCAGTCTTACTATCTTTACCTTGAGAGTCTTCATCAAAACCTTCACATTTTAATCTTCATTAATAGGAATGTTGAAGGCCTATTTGAAACTAATGACTATAGGTGACAATCAAAAGAAAGTATGATTATATTATTAGACCTTTTATTACTAACATTGAGCTTCTTAGGTATAAACCTTCAATGAAAAAATTAACCACCATGATTCAAGATGTTGGAACCAATGTAATACCTTGGGTTTGAATTCACTCATAGGAAGATAGAACTTTGAAACTAAAAACAACTATCTTCAAACCTAAATGGTGTTTATTACTAGCACAAATAGATGTTTATGCTAATATCCTCATCTTGACACATGAAAAACTAGATGTAAACAAAATGAAAGGAGTGTACATTCTCTTCAAAACCATACTCACTACTTGGTTGAATAGGATCAATACAAACATAGAAGAAAACCAAAGCCATTAGGGATGTGTACGCAATTTGGAGACACTAACAATCTTAAAGACTATTCATAGATCATATACCACCAAACTAGAAACTACTACCATGGAAAGGAATCACAAATGGAATACTATAACCCACCAAGTGAACTTGCTTGAACTTTGCTCCTTCTATCTGTACTGAAGTAAAATTGTTGACCTATTTGACCTTGTCCAAGAGAGTGATGAGAGAGAAAAATTATTTTTGTTTAAGTTTGGGTCTATGAAAGCTTCCAAAAACTAAAATTGTATTATGGGTATCTAAAGAGACCCTCTTTAAGTCTTCCCATGTGCCAAGTGTGTCACTCAGGCCATATAACTACCTATTTTAGTTGATATTATTGGATGGATGATGAACCTATAATTTGTTAGTTTCAAATTGGTTTATGTGACCAAATATAAGATATTTTACATTATATAACCTCTTGCACATTTTTCCCTTCATGGAAAACTATACAATTCATCTTGAGTGATCAGAAGGTGACATAAAGGGATATAAGACAAAGTGAATAAATATGAAAAAGATTAAATGCATAATGTGACCCTAAAAAATGACCATGTGACCATTTTACGACTTATTGAGACCCTATATAAATTTTAAATATATAGGGGGTTGACCTAGTTTGACCTATGGTCAAATTTGGTTAACATTTTGGTGATTTCCTAGGGGTAACATGCCTATTATGATAAGGACTAGTTATCTTAACCTATCCTTGGGTAATGGAGTCACATATACACTATTCTTGACATTGATAAGCCTCTAAAAGGCCAGTAACCTACAACACACACAACATGGAAACAAACACACAAGATAAGAAAACTAGACACACACTTTTGTTCTCATGTTAAACACAAATAATAGACTCAAGTAAAACACACCTATATTAATATGTAAAATACCTCAAGACACTTGAGGTGAATAAACACTCTTTATTGCTTCAACCAAGGTCAAATACAATGCTCCTTGCATCAATTTTTTTCCATGAAAATAGTCTATCATATAAGGCATATTTGTCAATGAACACTTGATTGTGGTGATAGTAAAGTAACTTACCATGATTATATCTTCTTCTAGCATCAATTTTATCACTTGGATTTCTCAAAAACACTCCATCTAGATCTCTTAGAACCTTTTTTGGATTTATAACTTACCTATACTTTTTCAAGCTTACTTGACAGCCTTTAGTCTGATCATTGGAGATCATCGCAACATTCTCAAATTCAAATGCATTTGAGACATGATATGTTTGTTGTTCAAATGTATTTGAGACATGATATGTTTGTTGTTGTAAGTCATCAAGACCATATTCTTAATTTACCATATTTATTTCTTGCTTTGAAGAGATATTAATATCCTCCTTGTGTTCATATGGATCATGATTGAGCTCATCATTAGGTTTGCATTATCTTTGAAGAATTGAAAGTATACTAACCTCCTCAAATTCTTGAAATATGGCATTGAATTGTTTTTACATATCTTATACCTCCTCTTAAGTTTCATGCTCATGAGTATTTTGTTCCTTAGAAAGCAAAATTGGTTTCTCATTTGGATTGTCATGTTTTGACACAACTATGATCTCAACATCATCACCCATGTGTATAAGATAATTTCCCCATGTAACTTACTCTAGAATGTTATCAACATCTACCTCAGTAGTTTCATCACATCCTTCATGAAGGATGTAAGTACTAAGGCCTTTCTCTTCTAATCCACCTTGTTTAGATCCCTCCTCATCAAAGTACAAATTAGATATACCATCAAGGAGTGTAATAGGATATTTATCACTAGGGTGATCATCATATTCAATGATATTACAGTTCATATTAGAGGTATAAGACACATATGGTTTAAAATCAAAGCTAGAGAGAGGTTCTAATTTGATTTTAACTTTTGCACCATATCTTGTCTTAAAACTATTGGAAGCATAATGACTGGCGGTGAATTTGTATTTAAAACCTTTCTTTCAATTTACACTTAATCAATCATGAACCATTAAAACAAACATAGAGATCTAGCAAGCATAAACACTTATCCACATAAGAATGAAACACAAGAACACATAAAATATGTGGGAATCCCTCAAGGTAAATAAAACCCAGTGATATCTAAAAATGGACCAAAATTCTATAAGACAAAAACAAAATTTAGTGAAGCATCAACTCCACATGGAACATCAACTCCAACTAGCCAAGCACCCATTTGACTACATTTTAGTAAGTACCCACTTGAAGGGAATCACCAAACCCATAAATGACTCAACACCAACTCAAACACATAATTTTTTTGATCACATTTATAACACTATGTTTCTCAAATAATAGATAATGACCACATCTCTTAACACTCTTATCCCTCTCAAACTACCTTCTAGGCCTTTTCACTCAACTAGGTCTCTTCAAAATTGATTAGATCATATGACTTTGATCTTCATATTAATACAAAAAATAGAATATTCATTATATATTCTTATAAAATTCTATAATGGTCTACTAGACCTCCTTATGATCAACAATGTGTTATCTCATTTGCATGCTCTATTCTTGCTCAAATAGGCCTAAAACTACCTTAGATTTATATAAGCCTCTTTCTCATACATATTTTATTCAAACACACACACACTTAACCACTCATATTGGCCATAAAATAAGACTTAGGACACTTTAAAAGTTATAATAAATCATTGCATTAGGTCAGACATAAGTCAAATAGACTAAATCCTTCTTTAAGTCTCATGGAGACCTAATTCCATTAGGCTTAATTTAGGACATGTTACACTTTTCCTTCCTTACAACACATTTCACTTACATATATGTCAATATTATTTCATAAAAAACTCAAATAGACCTTATCCAACATGTTATAATCTCCATAACACTTTTTAGGTCCAACTACCACTTGAAACACTCCATTAACACTGTTTACATTAGGCCATTGAACACACAAAAAGTCTATCCTAGAAAACTAAAGATAACAAATAATTTAGACACATGAAAATAAAAATAAATCAATTATACAAAAACCTCATTACATCAGCAATATCACCATATGTATTAGACACTTCAACTTAGGAGATAAGGGCTCAAGAACACATATGTAACTCACTCTCTTAGAACTGTCAGTTTTCCTTAAAGACTAATCATGGTGAATTTGAACTCAAAAACATATGTAGACAAATTAAAATAATCATAATGTATGAATATTATCCTAATATACCTTAGTAACACATTAAAACACAAATATAATAAGGTCTAATGGAAAATATTAGACGTATAGACCAATCTCTAGACCTCTCTCCTCATAGTCACACAAGAACCAAATAAGCCATTTTGGATTCAATGTTTTTATGAATATAAATGCATTAAAATATTTTTTAAAAGAATAAATAGGAAATAATAGTCTCAAAAAACATATACATGCACTTTGTTTCATCATTCTATCATGAAAACACATTTCAATTCATTTTCTCATTACTACCTAGGTTTTTCACTATTTGCACCATTTGGCTTGTAAGGGACTAGATAACTTAGATGACCAATTTATAAAACTTAAGGGATAATAAATATCCAAAAACCTTGATTGAAATGAAACATAAATCTATAAACTATTCATCCATCCATTTGCTTACTATGTCCAATGCAAATTTTGACTTCTACAATAACTTCTTCAGAAATAAGCATGTAACTCAACATTTTATCTCTTCTATCTCTAAAAAATACCGCTTATAGGTACCTAGGATATTCAATTAAAATATAAAATATCATACCCAATAAATTAAATCTATCTTGATCATTTTTTAGCAACATATTCAACATTAGGTCTTTATCAGGGTTCTAAGAGGTTTTAAACTAGTTTCCACTCTTAATGATCATTCATAAAGCATCGCTCCTTATTTAAAAAAATAATGATTTTAATTTTGAGATATTATTCTTAACCATATACCATGAATATATTAGGTTCCCATGAAATTTTTTTATGAGCTAAATGATTACAAGAAAATCCTTCTCGAGTTGAGAACCCTTCATCCTGAGCACTAAAGAGACCTCTAAACAACTTTTCATGACTTTTACTTAAAAATAGAACCTAAAACTTAATTAAAATTCCTAAAATAACTTTAATCACCTTTTTAAATTCTTACATACTCATAATTTCCTTGGAAACTTATCCATATACCCCATTAGGCTACACACTCTCTCTCTACACCATAGTCTTCATACCTTACTAGGCATTGAATTGACCTTCATACCTCTTTTCATGTTCTTAAACATCTTATTGTAATGATCAACATGTCACTCTCATTCCATAAAAAATATCTAATTCTTAAACACTATCATACATTCTTCACATGCCTTGACAAAAAATCATGATACCTCATTAGGTTAGGTAAAGTTTAAGAGAGGTTTAGATGTAGACCTAAAATGAAGGTCCTGCCCTTGTAGGATCACCCTAAAAATATCATGAGTGTTCCAATTCCTCTCATACATGCTTAAAAAACATCATAAAACCACTCATACTAGTGTGCACTCATCTCACCAAACCACCATGTTGATACCTTCTCATAAGGTCTTTTCATGCCATGATTAGGCTTAGGATATTTAAACACTTGATGCTTTAACCTATTCCTTCCATGTAATAACCTCATACATATCACTAAACCATTATATTTTAGATGACAAAAATTTTACACAACCTCATATAGACATAAAGTAACATGACCAAGCATCATATGATTTGGTATCTCTTTTCCATGCACCTAAACACCTTTGACACCTTGGCATATGCCTTCATGTAACCATGATACATTAGTTGCCTTCAAATTCTCTCTTGAATTAAAATTCATATTATCACATGGATTCTTATGTAGACATTAGTTGTATTCAAACATATTTCAAGACGTGTACCTTCAATGATCATATCACTCACATACTCAATTTGACCTGAACCTTGACATCAACCTTAACATCTATCAATAGAAAATATAATGCTCAACAATATCACCTTGTCATATTATTGACCAAATTTGATGCTACAAGTCAAATTGGGACCCCTATAGGCAAAAATATAGTTTTTAGGTGTTTTAGGGGTCTAATATATATATTTATTAAGGTGTATTATATGTCATTTAGTGTTATTTCATGTTATATTAGCCTTGGTCATTAGTCCTTTTAGTCCTTATATCATTTTGTCATTTTGGGGTCAAAATAGGGCATTTAATGAGTTATACAACCTCCTAGGGAAGTTTTAAGGTGTAATAAGGGTGATGTCACATGACATGTGTCCTATTATGCCTTAATAAACTATTCATAACTAAAAGTGATAGTTTCTTTAGAAGAAAGAGTAATTTCTTTGGAAAAAGAGAAGAGTTTGGCACTTATACAACCCATAAGGGAGTGTGAAATGTGGGATAAGGTCATGATATGACTATTTAGCTTCCTTAGATCCATTTACATTATTTAAGTACTTTGTAAGTGTCAAAATTGAGCTAACACTAATCTACTCCTTCACCCTTCTAGACACATAAAACCAGTCAACAGGTTTATGCTTGGTATGAAAAATTGGAGAACTTCTAGGTCAAACTCATTTAGGATGTGAAACTAAACTCATAGATATTAATTTTCATAATAGTATTTTGAATAATGGTGTTTTTTGCCTTATGAACCATCCTCATGAAGTTGACTATGTTTTTCTACTTGATAATCTATGTACCCTATAGGTTTTGATCTTATTTGGATGATTTTGTATAATTCACTTGCTGAGATTAGTTCTAGATGATTTTTAATCCCTCATAAAATTATTAACATGATTTTTTTAGTGTCTTAGTTTGTTTGGATATGCAAATTTGTAGACACCAAAATTGTGTCGACTCCCCTTGGTCCCTTGCACACTTTATTAATTTAAAATAAATTACTTATTTTAAATTAATGACACCACCCTAGACACCTCACCTTGGATACCTCACCCTTAGACCATTTATCTCCCTATGACAAATCATAATTACCTAAGACCTATTCCAACTCTCTCACTAACTCTTGTTCCTATTAAACCTACCTTTGGACCATTCACCAATGACAACTGAACTTGGCAGATGGAGGAATGGGCAAAAGGCTAAAAATAGCCTTTTTTCCCAGTCTCTAGCCACCGAAGTCGATCAACAATCGGCCGACGATGGTGGGATCGCCAACGTCGGTTACTTAAAACTAAATTCTAACCTCAGCTACAAGATTCGAATCCAAATTCTCTTGCTCCTTGACTCTTTGCATATCAAAGGCAGGCTTTGGGATGAGGCATCAACTTTATATCATCACTCTCTATGCTACAAAAACTCTACAAAATTCACTTTAGACATTGGATTAGAAGGTTGTACGAAGTCTCTTACATCAGCCGCATCAAGGACAAGCATCTAGACACTCTTGGTTCTCCACTAAGCAGAGCTAAGTATTCTTCTATTTCATTTCAGTATTTTAGAAGAATTGGTAATTAGTTTCCATTAAATATTCTTGAGTACTGTTGATAGACAACCTGACTTTCTTCTTGGAGAGGCTGAAAAGCCTTCCTCTCATTCTTATTCTCTTTCCACCCCTGTCCTCTACCTGGGCCCTTTCCCAGACCATATTCACTATTTTGCAATCCTACACAAACTATTAAACTCCCACAGACCTCCCAGACTCCTCGATCGACCACAGACATACCCTGAGACCCATCTAAGGCCCATTGCCCCTACTGACATTGGCACCAAGGCCCATTGCCCCTACTGACATCGGTAATATAACTGACATCGGTAACTTTACCAACTGACGTTGGTAGGACTACCGACATCGATGACTATGGCAGACTGATTGCAGAGAACAGGTACACATTATCTTTATTTCTCTTTCTTAGTCTTTCACCATTGCTTTTATACAACACTCTTTTTCAAAAATAGTGGACTATCATCCCTTAAGGAAGTTTTTATGCTTCTGAGACCGAGCATTCCTTGGTAGTCCACCATATCTATATCTAACATTTTCTGTGTTTGAGTCTTATTCTTATCTACAGGTGTCTTCCTCCACAGCCAAAGAAGAGCTCTTACAATGTTTTAAATATGATGTGTAACTTAATCTGGGTATCATCTAACCCCTGACCATTATCTTTAGTTTCTTATTCTTCTGAATGTAATTAGCAAAAAAGAAAAAATGATTAGAAACATTCTGGCACGCTCGGTGGGACCCTGGAGTTTTCCTTGGGTTCATTTCTTCTAAAAGCCAACTTTCATATAGGTGCATTAGGAAATTTTCTCTTCTTGTATCCTTCTTTTATCTCTTTATCTCAGAAAGAAATCATAAGCATAAGTTAAAAATAAGGTCTTTCTTTTTCTTCTTGTCACTTTTTCCTTGCATTTTAGAGTAGTGAAAATTCATACTCTTAACCTTTTCCTCAATTGTTTGCATATGAACAAAACATTTCAATTTGGGCTAAAAATTAATTGCATCTCATTCCTGCTTGAATGCATTTTTAGCTCATCTAGTAATTAAATGCATTATGAATAAATCATAGTGCACATATGTTACACAACCTAACCACATTCACAATCAAACATTTTAACATACTTGAGACAAGGCCCGACTAGGATTTCATCACCTAGCAGATACCTTACCCTACCTAGCGATCCCACTTAGATTTCACCACCAAGGGGAGGACCCACTCTATTCTCTAGTAGAGTATAAACTATAGGCGAAGTATATATTGGCTAAGTGACCCAGCTTGGCTCTGGGCTCGTGAAGTGAGGGGAGCAAGCTCCTAGCACTAGGCCATGTACGGAACCTAATACAAATTTTGAGCACCAAAACATAACCCAAAACCAGCAATAGACTTCCTACTTAGGACCTATTTTAAAATCCCACTTCCCAAACATATTCTTCTAAGGCATAAGCCACCACGACTCTAAAATTTATTCCTAGGAATTTAACATTTAGAGGTTGCTTGCCTTCATCTTCTCTATTGTTTTTATCTGGTTGTTTGAGCTGGTGAGGACACATCACTCTGAGGTCTAAAGACAACTCAAAATTTCTCTTTCTTCTAGAAACTTTCATTTTTTTGAGTTTCTAGAAATACACAGACACTGTCATCAGTTTTTCCACCGACATTGGCAATATATTTCACTGACATCAATTATATTATTGTCATTGGCAAATTTTTATAACCAACATCAGTTTTTCCACTGACATTGGTCACTGTCAACATTTTTTTCCCTCCAAAATAACAAACTTAAAACTTAACTTTTTTGTTGTTCAACACATTTTGGTTTTTCAAAACTGAAACACACAGTTTCTAGAACCTAAACCCACTTTGCCTTGGATGGACTTGACACAGTCAATCTAAATCCCTTATTGACCATGCGAGGCAACAACCACTCCTGCCTTCACCTTTTATATCAAGTCACCAAATGGAGCATACTTCAAATACTGAGCATACTCCTATTCAACCTACCCCCGACCAACATCCAATTGATCCCAAAGGGGACCAAAACTTTGAGAGATTCCTTGACCACAATGTCAAGGCTCTCCAACACTATCTCGCTAGAAGCCAAACGCGAGATCCTTCAGGGAATCCTGTTTATGGGATGCCAACTTCCTTGGTTGAAGCAGCAATGATATTGACAGTCTCCACTACCCAACCAATAATCACTCAAGCTATTGCCTCAACCATTAACCCAACCATGGCCAATGTTCAAGATTTGGCCTCCCCTTCCATTTTTGGACTTGCCTCCATCGAGGTTTTCATACCCCCTCAACCACAAATAATTTAATCAAGTTTGACACCTTTTCAAAACTTGATTGTCTCTATCCCACCCACTCTTACAACCATAAATACAAGAGTGACTACCTATCCTTTTACTAGTGTCGCCACCATTCAACCACCCTTGGCGGCATCTAGTCAAGTTGTGCCCTCTAACTTCATGGCACAACCCCCCTTGCCCTCAACATTAGTCCCCATGATGAATTACCAATATGTTTCACCTATATAAACACAACCTAGTACATCATACACCCCTATTAATGCCTTCCAAGTACCTTACAACCTAGGGGGTGTCCCTCCTACCAATCCATCAGATGATTTAATGAAGATGCTGATGGATAAGATGCCCAACCTTGAGACATCCATTTCTGGTTCAAGCAATGTTATTTCATATGAACAAGTCTGTAATGAACCCATTCACCCTTCGGTGCCTATTATACCATACCCTAACCAGTGGGAACTCCCTAAATTTACTCATTTTTAGACTAAAGAGGACCCACAACAACATCTACGAGTGTTTAGACATGCTTGTTACCTCATAGCGCACGATGATGCGTTATTACTTCACATGTTCCCCATGTCACTTTTTGGCACTGCCCTTGATTGGTATAGTTCTATTACCAGTCACTCTCTTTTTACCTTCACTCAACTCGCTCAATTATTCCTCGACCACTTTTCAATCAACATCACCAAGAAGGTCTCCATCACAGACCTATATTCTATCAAACAATTCGACGATGAGTCAATCACTGACTTCGTTGCCCATTGGAGAGGTTTGATTAACCAACTCTCTTTTTCTTTACCTCAACCTGAGCTCATTGAGCTCTTCTATAGAGCATGTGCCAAGCACATCTCATATACTTTGTGGGTCTAAACATTATACACATTTGACGAAGCTTTCACCATGGCCAGGAAGCTTGAACTTCACGCTATCGAAGAAGATAGAGTCACATTGCATAGTAAAAATACCAATGCAAAATCTAATGACCCTTCTTCTTCCAAATTTTCTTCTTCCCACTCCAAGTCCAAAGGAGTGGCAAACATTGTGGTCCTTAGACCATCATCTTCAACAACAACCAACCAATCTCAGCCTTCCACATCAGACTACATCACAAGAGAATTCCAACAACGGCATGTACAATGTCAATATACTCCAATAGGAGAATCATACGCTTTCATCTTGGATAAACCAGTCAAGTAGGGGGTCCTCAATCTCCCTCAAATTTGACCACCTCAATTTGACCCCTCAAAAGCCATCCCTGCATGGTATAGGGGAAATGACTTTTGTAACTATCATCGTGTCAACAGTCACAACATAGACAATTGTAAAACCTTCAAAAATGTTATTCAGGACATGTTAGACAAAAGGATCTTATTTTGGATAACCCAAATGCATCAGCTAACCAAAACATGGATGTCTTTAGACAACCATTTCTTAATCATCTCCCTAGTTAGCATATTGTTCAGACCATCCGGTGACCTTCACGAGCACAATATACACACGGTCAACACAGTCTTTCATGTCATTCCTAACCAACCTCTCCCATAATATAAATAGGTTAGTTAACCTATTTGTTCACCACATGTAGAAGATCCTTCTTCTCCTATTTTTCCACCATAGGTAGAAGAGCCTTCTTCACCTATTTGTCCACCACAGGTAGAAGAGCCTTCTTCTCCTATTTGTCCTCCACAAATAAAGGATAGTCCTCCATCCAACCCCCTTTCACATGTAGGAGAGTCTACTTTGATTTCTCCCATATTAGAGGATTCTTTGACAACACCAACGCTGGCTACCTCACCCTCATCCTTCTTATCAACAATGGGGGATCATCCTTTTCCTGTTCCTCGACCACACGTAGAAGCCATGACCATTCCTGTGCTCTATCCAACTAAAGAGCCAAAATATCTAATCCCTTCTCCACCAAGAGAAGAACTTATCACCTCACCCAAACCCTCACAGGCATCCATTATACTGAAACAGATTAAATCTCTCGACGTTCACCTAATAACAAACCTCACTTACCCACAAGTGAAGGTAGATTTGAACCTCACCACGCCGCACAATATTAGTCTTCACACTAAAATAAAGAAGGATGCTAAACCACGTGGGAGAACTCCTCCACCTTCATCATTGCCCTCTATTTTGGGCCCACACCCTCCACCTAAATAGGAGTGCTTCCTACTCCAACACATAACAACAACAAATTGCTTCCATTACTCTTTCAACCCATCAAAAACATACTTCCTCCAAAAAATTTGACACATCTACCATCTACACATATGACCACACCACCAACTAAAAAGGTGACATGACAAACTCTCCAAACAACTCCTAAAAATAAGTTGTCAACCTTAACTGCAACAATGAGTGCAAAGCCATTAGTGGGTTCTTATGCTTCGATGTTATGCCAATTATTGCAATCTTCGAGCATCATTTTCCTGCCCATTAAACCATACCAACCTCTTAGACCAAAACCATCTTGGTTCGATGACACTAAAATATGCTAATATCATCACACACCTAGGCATGATACTGAGTGTTTCTATGCCCTTAAGGTTACCCTTCACCAACACTTGAAAAAGGACACCCCTCACATTGAGGACTCTCTTGACCATTTTTTGATAAATCACCAACACCATCCCAAATATCTTTACCTAAATTGGGATCCCCATACAAGACTATGGTCCCTTTACCACCTTCCACTCCTTTATTTGAAATCAACACTATTCATGTGGCCACTAGGCCCCAAACCATGAAGAATAAAGGAAAAGACCAGACTTCTACACCTTTAACATATCCATTATTCATCAAAACCTCTCAACCAACACAACCCAAGATTTCTAACTTGGACATGTCTCGACCAAGCATCAACCAACTTCTTAATAATCTTTAACATGTGACCAATATGGAAAGAAGCAAACGAGGCAAGTTTGCTCCTAATTGGCTTGGACCTTACATCATAACACAAGCATGGATCAGGTACTTATCGTCTGTCTTCTTCTAAAGACCAGCTAGAACCTAAGCCCCTTAATGCCTTACATCTATGACCATTCTAATGTTAATCAAGTACTCATTCACTTAATATTTAACTTGAGCTCGTCTCTTGAGCAACCCCTGTCATCCTCATTCCTATTCCTTTCAACCCTTTTTCCCTATAAACATTAGTTAATCCTTTTTTCATTAATGCTTTGTCCTACTAAAATGGAAAACCTTTAAACCTATATAGTCTTGTCCATGACTAAAACTTTAGTCAACAAAACATACAAAGGTCATAAAATATAAATGTAGACTGCTCCCTTGAAGGATAGCTGCATCATTGCTGTAATTGATAGACTGCGCCCTTGAAGGATAACATTTCAAAGACATTCAACCATACAAAGTAGAATATAGACCACTCCCTCAAAGGATGGCTATGCCCAAATTTTGTTACAAACAACACTCTCTCAGAAGCTTCCCACATCGACCAGCTTCACATATGACCACAAAACAAAACAACATCCCCACGTAGACTTCCCGCATTGATTAGTCTACCAAAAAAAAAACAAAAAAATAAAAATAAAAATAAATAAATAAATAAAATTGATTGACAAACTATTAAGTCATGGACTTGCCTATAGTCGTTCTCAGGGTCACCTATAAAAGGGGCAAAGTTATCCTTGCTAAAAAGGGTTACACTATCCTCACATCTCACATAATCAAACCTATTACCCCAACATACCCAAGGAATTTTGAGCTCACTTAACATCAAGTGATTTGAATACTTCTTTAACACAAACAATGGTCAATGATGTAATGCAAGAATGGGGCTTTTGTTTACAACAACCCTGTCTATGCTATCATTATGGTCCTTGTCAATGAAAGAGCAAAACACCTTTCACTTCTTACATACCTTTGTCACATACAACCAAATCATTTTCAAAACCAAACCAAACCAAACCAAAACATTTTCTAACCATTAACATAACCTCATGATTTATTTAATGCAAATATCAATTTGTGTTATGCAAATTATCATAGCCCATTCACACTAGTTTCTATGGAAAACAATACACATGGAAACTAACAACCAAACACAATTTATGTCAAGCATATATCATCACCAATACAAATAGTGCTGAATCATAAATAAAATAATTTCATTTTTAGCATACATCCATCACCAATATGAAAAATTGCTAGGGATGAAAAACCACACAACCTATGTTACAAAATACACCATCACATAATATGGAAAAGGTTGTAACATCATCATACACTCATCATTTCAAGCATGTACTATCAAACATATGGGAAGTGTTAAACCATTAACATGACCAAACCAATTATCAACCTCTTTGACTCTATCTTCCCTTTTGGGGAGAACTACATTGGCCTGAGGCCCTTAAAATAGGGGCTATGTAGGTAGCACTTAGTTGACATGGAGTCTTCTGAGGTTAGCTCGGCCATTTGTTTATTCGTCTACCTGATGGACAAACCATATAACCTTTAAACATGACTTAACCTAGTCAAACCCAATCCATAACCTACCCTCTTCTTCCCTTTTGGGGAGAACTACATTGGCCTAAGGCCCTTAAAATAGGGGCTATGTAGGCAGCACTCAGTTGACATAGAGTCTTCTGAGGTTAGCTTGACCATTTGTTTGTTCGTCTGCCTGATGGACAAACCATATAACCTTTAAACATGACTTAACCTAGTCAAACCCAATCCATAACCTACCCTCTTCTTTCCTTTTGGGGAGAACTACATTGGCCTGAGGCCCTTTAAACAGGGGCTATGTAGGTAGCACTCAATTGACATGGGGTCTTCTAAGGTTAGCTCGGCCATTCCTTCATCCATCCATCCATCTAATGGACCCACTATCTATACTAACCCAAAATCATGACCAAATAACCAGCCCTGACACTGAATGAGTTACCTAGACTTCTCATGGGGCATATTGGAGATCGCATACATCTCCCCATCCACAACACACACCACTTGAGATGACTTATATCTCAACCTGACTTGACCAATGACCTTAAAGATTGTGACTATCTCCTTCGACCATGACCACTTTTGAGACAACTTTTCCTTGGTTATTTTGATTGCATATATGCTACCTCATGAATAGATAGAAAATTATATGCAACCTCACATTAAGACCCTCACAAGTATTGAATCGTGCCCAAGTTGATCCCCACTACTTGTGACATTTTTGTTTTTTCTAGGAGCACTTCCTGAGCCTGGGATACTTGGAACATGATGACCAATTGGAGCTACAGCTTGGATCAAATAACCCAATTAGCTATGACTAAAAGCTGGGGCCCAGATTACTTTTATTTTAGCACTCTTTGACCTTGCTTGCAACAATTTGACCTACTATCACGTGAAGTGGTATACGTGTAATCTCAACTATTGCAACATTCAAACTCAAACTTCACCATACCCCTCCACTACCTATCAATTCAACACTAAATTTTGGGTTCCCTTCTCTCAATTCCCGCTTTGAGGGGGAATACCTCATCCCATACTTGGGGAAACCTACACCTTATCCCATACCTGGGGCAACTTACTCCTATTTTTGTCTTGTAGTTCATCAGAACAACCAACAAGACAAAAAGGGGCAAATGTAGACACCAAAATTGTGTCGACTCCTCTTGGTCCCTTGCACACTTTATTAATTTAAAATAAATTACTTATTTTAAATTAATGACACCACCCTAGACACCTCACCTTGGATACCTTGCCCTTAGACCATTTATCACCCTATGACAAATCATAATTACCTAAGACCTATTCCAACTCTCTCACTAACTCTCGCGCCTATTAAACCCACCTTTAGACTATTCACCAACGACAACTAAACTTGGTAGATGGAGGAATAGGGAAAAGGCTAAAAATAGCCTTTTTTCCCATTCTCTATCCACCGACATTGGTCAACAGTTGATTGACGCCGGTGGGATCGCCGATGTCAGTTAGTTAAAACTAAATTCTAACCTCGACTACAAGGCCTGAATCCGAATTCTCTTGCTCCTCAACTCTTTACATATCAAAGGTAGGATTTAGGAAGAGGCATCAACATTCTATCATCACTCTCCAGGCTACAGAAACTCTATAAAATTCACTCCAGACATTGGATTAGAAGGTTTTACGAAGTCTCCTACATCACCCACATCAAGGAAAAGCATCCTGACACTCTTGGTTCTCCACTAAGTAGAGCTAAGTATTCTTATATTTCATTTCAATATTTTAGAAACATTGGTAATTAGTTTCCATTGAATATTATTGAGTACTATTGATAGACAACCCAACTTTCTTCTCAGAGAGGTTGAAAAGTCTTCCTCTCATTCTTATTCTCTTTCCACCCCTATCCTCTACCTAAGCCCTTTCCTAGACCATATTCACTGTCCTGTAATCCTACACAAACTATTAAACTCCCACAGAACTCCCAAACTCCTCGGTCAACCACAGACATACCTTAAGACCTGTCCAAGGCCCATTGCCCCTACCAACATTAGAACCAAGGCCCATTACCCCTATCAACATTGGCACCAAGGCCCATTGCCCCTATCGACATCAGTAATATAACCAACGTCGACAACTTTACCAATTGACGTTGGCAGGACTACCAATGTCAGTGACTATGGTAGACTGATTGCAGAGAATAGGTACACATTATCTTTATTTCTCTTTTTTAGTCTTTCACCATTCCTTCTATACAACAGTCTTTTTCATAAATAGTAGACTGTCATCCCTCAAAGGAAGTTTTTACACTTTCTGAGACTGAGCATTGCTTGGCAGTCCACCATATCTATATCTAACATTTTCTATGTTTGAGTCTTATTCTTATCTACAAGTGTCTTCCTCCACAGCCAAAGAGGAGCTCTTACAATGTCTGGATACAGTGTGCAACTTAATCTAGGTATCATCTAACCCCTGACCATTATCTTTAGTTTCTTATTCTTCTGAATGTAATTAGCAAAAAAGTAAAAAATGAGTAGAAACAAAATTATCTTATGTTGCAAGAAGATACACCATTCTATGTTGAATGCAAGTTTTCACCATTTTTAGGATCTTTAGGTTTTGATCATGGCTCCAAAGGGTTATGATAGTTTAATTATCATTTTATAAATGTCTTATCAATCCATTTACCTTCCAATCTGATTTTATAAGCAATCTTCCATGGGTGTAGTCAATACTCTATGCATATACAGGTAACTCTTTTAATATAAAAGTATCTTAGAATGATGCCATGATGGAATGGGAGATCCGATAGGTGTTGAAAATATTTTGGAGTCATAATATTATATTTTATCACTTGGGGAATATATATATTTAATCTCAATCATATATCTATTGTACACTACTTATATTTCTATCCACTACCTAAATTCACAATCTCCTACCATTGTATTCACTTACAGAATCCCTACAGGAAGAGGAAATATGGGATAAGACATTTTTGAATGATTTTTATCCCATAAAGTTTGAAATCACATATTTTAAGAGGTTATAATGGGACTAAGAGTTATCAAATTGTCAAAACAATGCTCACTGCCCATCTTTATATTCACTACCTATAGACATGAGAGTAGCCACCTATAGGTGGTGTTAATAGAGAGTTGGGGAGCCATTTTGAGGTGTTAAAATAAATTATGAAAATATACTTAAGGTATTAGTATGGTGAAAATATAATGGAAAACCTACTTGAAATACTAGGATGGAAAATGGTGGTGTTGACTACCTTTAAAGCATGAGATGATTGAATTCAGGGAAACCTTCCCAAAAAGTGAAAATAAAGGTCTAGGGGTGTTTTGAGAATATCATATAACATGGTTGAAATGAAATTTTAAGCATATAAATTTGAAAATATTGTAACATATAACATGAAGAGGAGATATGCCAAAGATAAAAGTCAGAAAGTTAGTGGAATTTAGAAGTTGAACATCCTAAAGATGCCTTTCAAAATAATAAAACCTTGAATTCATAGCTATAGGTTTTGAGGTTTGAATGAACATTTTCATCCCAAGGAGTAAAAAAAAGACACTCTCATGTTGTCCTGGTTATATTTATTTAATAGTGAAAAAAATATCATGAAGGTCACTAGTATGATGCTGATGCATATTTTTTCAAGCTTTATGGACACCTACACGTGTCCCTCTATAAGAAAAGATGCACCTACAACTAGGAAGATAGACAATGGGATAAGATTGGTGTCTACATGGTGTTTTATGACGTTAAATGTGAATACAAGAATTAGTATATGATTTGTGACCAAAAGGCTGCAAAGAGAGTCTTTAAACACCATGACCAAAGCTAAATTATAATTCATATGACCTACAACCAACTGTAGATGAATGTCTCAAGCAGTGAGCATAAAGGAGTAATGCCTAGGTGTTTGAAATGTAGGAGATGAGATAAATGAGTCTAAATAAAAAACAAATGAACCTAAGTTTTTCTATAGAGTTTGTATACATTGTTTTCAAATATTAACCATGCATTTCTACATACAAGTACACTCCAAAACAAAAAAATATGATCAAGATTTGGCACATATAATCTTGAGAGTTCAAGGTAGGGAAATAGATATGTAAAGAGTTGAACTAATAAAAAAAATGTAGCACATTAATAATTACTATTAAGGTATATATTATCTCTTTAAAATGGGAAATGATGCAAAAATGGGCTCTAATGATGCATAACATAGTCTACTTGGGAGAGGCCTACACACAATCTACCTCTAACAAGTATGTCTTGGGTCTTAAACCATTTAGGAGGTCAAATAATTAGACCAAGTGATAAAAATTTTTAAATAATATTTTTATGGTTTTTATAAGCTCCTCAAATATTCACTATTTTCTAAGGAAATAGCAGAGTGCCCTCTATTTTATCTCAGATAGAGGACACTCCCCTCATACACAAACGCTATAGATTTGGAGAGTATGGATGAAAGATGATCCAAGGAGTTGAGTAGAAATTTATATGAGGTTTAATAATCTTTATAAAACCTATGAAAACATTATAAATAAATAAATAAATTGTGACGCTCAACAAGGTATCCCAGAACCTCAAGTTTGCAAGCAAGCCTAAAAGGTAGGGTTTTGGCCTAAAGATAAAATGTGAGACCAATTTCACTTATAGATCTAAGTGAGATTTAAAATTTATTTAAACATTCTTATGGTATCAAAATATATGTATATAATCTATTAGGATATAGGGAAATCCATCAAAAAAGTCATTTTGGGCTTTAAGGTGTAGGTAGGCTATTAAGCATGCTTAGGCTTAGTACCCAAATGAGAGGTCATCTTAAATGATAGCATGAGATAAGATTTAAGAAAAGTTGGAACATGTTCATAGGATAAATTTTTAGGTGTTAAATATTTTTTAGTGCATGATAAACAATAAGGAAATTTACTTTCACTCAGGGCTACATCAGACCTATGCGAAGTGGAGAAACAAGTCAATAGGTCAAATTTGAAAGCTTATATATCCCTTGGTGATTTTCATGGAGAATAAAGACATTTGGATATGTTATATAGGGTCTTGAAAAATAATTTTTTGGCATTGGATTGAATGTTGACCATTAAACCTTTATGAACAAAGCTTAAGAGGGTAAAACAAGCTTAAACCCTTGTAAACCCTTGCTAGTGACTAGTTTCAGGAAATGAGAGAGATAATGCACCAAAATTGAATAGTTTGTTAAAAAAAATATTGTATGTTGCATATGACTTATCCAATCTCCCTCCCATCAGGATGAGTTGTACGAAATTGTATGGATAGGGTACAAAATAGGGGGTTTTTACTATTTTATGTGTTGTGTAGGTTCCAAGAGGTTTCAAGAGATGAAAATAACATGGAAGGGAATATTATGACTTAATATAACTCAAAATATAAATTTAATTACTTATAATAAATTTTAATTACCTCAACTAGCTACTTCATGTCAACTAGTCAAAACTAGCATAGTGACCAAGCTAGTGAGAACTGTGAGAACTCCAAGTGGAAGTGATTTTAAGGTGTTATTGATGATTATAAGAACATGGAGAGTCTTGAAACATGTCATACACTCCATTTTATGTCTTTTAATGGGAAACTAAATCCAAATTTTAGGCCAAGTGTGTAAGGTGTGGGAAAGAGGAGTTATTTTGATTACAAATGGTGATAACTCATTTTGGGAAGATTCTAGATGGCTATGACTAAAACCAATGCATAGATAGGAATATTTAAAATACTTAACTCTCATTAAAATCATCATAACAATCCCTATTTAGTTTTTGTATTTTAAAATAGAGGAGAATCATGAAGGCATTTTTTTGAGCTTGAATGAGAACTTCTATGCCACATTTCAAGAGTTTTATGACTTGCGATGACACTTGTACTTCCTAACCTTGCATGGTTAGTTTAAAATATCCTTATAATTCATATTTAAATCCTTTTATTAGCTTGAAAAGTGTTATTTCCTAAGCATGAAATATATTGAGAGGGGGGTGAATCAATATATTATATATCTTATAAATCTTTTACTTAATCAAACTTCACTTAACCATACATTCAAGATATACAATAAATTTTAAACAATAACATACACCACACGAGAGAGAGAGAGAGAGAGAGAGAGAGAGAGAGAGAGAGAGAGAGAGAGAGAGAGAGAGAGAGAGAGAGAGAGAGAGAGAGAGAGAGAGAGAGAGAGAGAGAGAGAGAGAGCATATTTTTATGTAGAAACACAATTTGGGAAAAATTATGGAGAACAATCTCAAGTATAAGAATGAACACCAACTCAAATTTCAAAGTTCACAATCACCAACTTATAGGAGCACCAACCTCTTTGCCAAGCACCAACACAACAACTATTTGTGAGCACCAACCCATAGGAGCACTAACCCCTTGCAAATATTTGTGATTACTAACCCATAGGAGAACCAAATCCTCTTGTGTATAAAACAAAACTATCTCTTAATGTTTCTTACTCGACAAATGATAGAAATATACAATATCTCTTTATATTCTCTCCTCTTTTCTTATAGAAAAAAATTACAAGCCATGCACTCTCTTTCATATTAAACATGGTTTCTCAAGCCTTTATTTATATCTTTCCAAATAACCTTTGGCATTCACCCTTTATGACCCTTCACTCCTCATGGAAAATGATGCTAAAATTACATGACCCTTCAAATCCTTGTATTTGAAAATTTATATGGTGACCCTTCATAAGCAAATGTGTCATTTTCTTTTTGTCTTTATCTTAGTGACCTTTTGAATTCCTTAAGGTGAATCTTCATGGAAAAATACACCATACCCTCTTTTGTCTTCACTTGGTGACTCTTGTAATTCCTCAAGATGACTCTTTATGGGAAAATGCATCCCATTCCTCTTTTGTCTTTACCCCTTGACTCTTTGACTTCTCCATGGTCTCTCTTTTAAATTTTATGCAACCAAGAATATATTCATTAATATTGAATAAATATCAACACATTTTAGCCAAAATATGAACATTAAAAAACACCTTTAGATAATAAATGTTATGGGGCCTTTATCACCAATGCTACCTCTTTGACATCAATGATAATATTTCCAGGAATCTCCCCCTTTTCATTGATATAAACCTCAAACTGAAACTACCACATCCTAAAACCTATACTGCACATGCCAACCTGCATATATAGCCAAAAAAACATATAGTAACTCCCCCTTATTGTAGCATCCTATACCTATTCCCTGTACCTATTTTTGCACCTATTCCTTGTACCTATTCTTGTACCTATTTTTGATCTTCAGCCCCTTTGACATCAATGGCAAAGGGCATAACTAACACTTAGCTCCCCCTCAACTGATGCTAGTCCTCAATGGTATGAAGTAAAATAATTTACTCCTAACTTCTCCTATAAATACTTGAATGTGTCTTTTGGTAATGCCTTTGTGGAAATATGTACAATATATTCTATAGTACTAATATATTCTATCTTAACCTACTGATCTATAACCTACTCTCTCAAAAAGTGATATCTGATAGGAATATGTTTTGTTCTTGAGTGCATCACTAGATTCTTAGAAATATTAATAACACTTGTGTTGTCATAAAAAATGGAAATAGGTTCATCATATTTCACCATGATATCTTCCAAAGTTTGATTCATCCAAATCACTTGAGTACAACACAATACCACTACAATATATTCTAATTTATCTATAGAAAATGATACTAAATTTTGATTTTTGCTTAGCCATGATACTAAGCAAAAAAGCTCCTCCACTTGTACTCTTTCTTTTATCCAAGAAACTTGCCCAATCTAAATTTGTATAAGTAACCAAAGTGAAATCTCTACCTGTGGGATACCATAATCCATAATCCAATGTCCCCTTCACATATTTGATTATTCTCTTCAACAACTAAACATGAATCTCCTTCAAGGCTACTTGATATCTTGCAACCATGCCTACTACATGCATGATGTCTATCCTTGATGCTATCAAATATAAAATACTACCAATCATAGATATATACAAATATTGATCTACAATAGGTGAATCTTCATCCTTACTCACATTTTTCCCTATACCCATTGGTATGCCAACTAATACACAATCCTCAAAACCAAATTTTTTCAACATTTACTTGGCATATTTACTTTGATATATGAAAATTCCTTTATCTAACTGAAATATTTACAACCCGATGAAAAATGACAATCCTCCAAGCATAGACATCTCAAATTATTTTTGCATAGTATCAAAAAATTATTTTTTCATCTTTTCAATGTTTCCTCCAAAAGTTATGTCATCAACATATACCACAACAATCAATTGATGCTCACCTTCTATTTTGATGTAGAGATTACTGTGAGCAAAACCTCTCTTGAAACCTTAATTTTGCAAGTACTTATCAAGTCTTGCATACCAAGCTCTAGGAGCTTGTTTCAATATATACATTTCTTTCTTTAATCTACATACATGGATACTATCATTTGAGAGAATAAATGTCTCAAGATGCTCAATGCAGATCTCCTCTTCTAGATTCCCATTTAGGAAGGTAGATTTGACATCCATTTGAAATACTTTGAAATTTTTAAACATTGCATATAAAAGAAACATTATAATAGCCTCTATCCTTGTAATTGGTGCAAAAGTCTTTTCAAAATATATACCCTTAATTAACTTCAAAATCTATACCCTCAATTTAAGAATATCCTTTACATACTAACCTTACTTTATTCCTGATAACTTCACCATCTTCATTTAAAATATTTTTATATACCCATTTTATTCCTATCACATTTTGATATTTTGGTTAAGACACTAATTCCCAAATATCATTCTTTTTTATCTGATTTAATTATTCATCCATTTCCTTAACCCAATGCTCATCATGTTTAGCTTTTGAAAAAAATTTAGGCTGAATTTTGGATAACAAAGAAAAATTTACTTACGCAGATTCACTTACCATCATCCTTCTAGTGCAAACTCCTTCATTTATGTTATTAATGATGTCACTATTGTTATGATTTCAATGAACATATTTGGATGGAGTCTTGGTGTCCTTTTTCTCCTTCTTCTCATATTCATCTGATTCTTCAAAAAAAAATTATTCAATGATTTTAGGAGTTTCCACTAGATCACTGGCTCTTTGTGCTACATCTTCATCTATTCTGACACTTTCACTTTCAACAATATTCTTGGCTCTTTTTCTATAATATTTATAATCTTTACTTTTTCTATAATATCTAAAAAGTATAACTTCATAAGTTATAGATTCAAACTTACCCAATTTTTCATCTATTCTCTTTATGAAGCATTTATTATCAAAAACTCTAAAATAATCAGTTGTAGCTGGTTTGTCTTTCCATGGCTTATAGAGATTCTTTCACTATTGATTCTTAACAACACTCTATTCTAGATGTGCACTACTGTACCTACTACCTCTCTCCAATATTTATTTGATATCTTGGATTCATTTAACATTGTCTTCACCATCTCCTAAACTATTTTATTTTTCTATTCAACTACACCATTTTGTTGTAGAGTTATAGCTACTGAATAATGTCTCTTTATCCCATGGTATTAACAATACTCAATAATCTCATCTGACATGAATTCTCCTCCTCAATCTAATCTCATGCACTTAATATTCAAATCAATTTCACTCTCAACAAAAGCCTTAAATGCTTTGAAGTGGCTAAAAACTTTTGATTTTTCTTTAAAAACATTACCCAAGTCATACATGTAAAATCATAAATAAGCAAGATGAAATATTTCTCACCTTGAGTACTTTTAGTTCTTATAGGTCCACACAAATTAGTGTGAATAAGCTCTAACATCTAAGTGGTTGAGTATTCTTTTGTTTTGAACCATCTTCTAACCTGCTTCCTATGTTGACATGGTTCACAAAATGTGTTAGAGGGATTTGTAATCTTTAGAATATCTCTAACTACTTACTTCTTTTTGATGTTGATAAGATTGTCAAAATTTATGTGTCCCATTCTCCTTTTCCATAGTTAACTTTATTCAACTTGACTCAAACAACATTTTTGACCTTTGATATCTAATAACATATACAAATCATTCCTTGTTCTCTAAGCATTTGCAATCAATACATATAAATATTTTCTCCTAATTTCACAACCTTATACATAAAACTATAGTGTGTGTCCCTGATCACACATTTGACTTCCACATAAAATATTATGCTTAAGACCTTCTGCATACAGAACATTTTCAATCTTAGTTCTACCATTATCCAAACTTAATGTACCTTTTTTGACAATTATGGTAGTAGTATTATCTCCAAATTTCACTATGCCACCATTGATCCTCTTTAGGGTTATGAACTTGTTCTTGTCTCATGTCATATGCCTTGAAAATGTTTTATTAATGAACCATGGATTTTCTTCATTTCTTGCATACAAATCTATGTGGACCAACATAGACTTTTTAGGTTGTTTCTTTTGCCATGAACCTATCTAAACTTTATTCTTGATGAATAGAGCCTTGAAACTCTAGTCCTTCTTGACTGACTCAAACATGATTCTATAATATTGGGCTATTTTTATAATATTATTACACTTGTAACATATTATGGCCTCTTAATTAAATCCTACTAGAGGAGCAAAAGAGTTGTGGATTTTAATTGACTATGCATGAGTTTCCTTCTCCTTGTTTATGAAATTGTTAGACCTTTTTTAAAATTATATTTTCTTATGGCCATATCCATTACAATAAAAATAGTAACCATAAAAATATAACTTGTTTGTATATCTATAACCTGATTGTATTTTTTAGTTATGTTCCTTCTAACCTTCTTTATTTGAGATGTCCTCTATATTCTTAACTTCTTCCTTTTTCATTTCCTCTTTTGTAAGAGCTTCAACATAGCTCTTTCCTTTTTATATGTTAACCTTGTATATGAAAGTATTGGCCTCCCCTTTCTCTTTTTTAAATTTGATACCTATCGTATCTGACATTGATCTTTGACTTTCTAATATCTTATTCAACATATTATTAATATTCTCAAATTTTGAATCATTGGCTGCTCTATCATTAACTACTTTATTTGTTTTCTCAAGATCTAATTTTAAAGAGGTAATTTCAAAAACATACCTTTCACATTCTTCACTTAATTTTTGTAACTAAGCTATTAGATCTTCTTCAGTCTTTTTGGCTTCTTCAATGTGTGCTTATAGATCTTCAATTATTTCTTTTGACTCCTTTTCATTTTTCTCGATTTGGCACTTCAATCTTCAATTCTTCTTCTCAAGATCTTTTAATTATTCTAAGGCATAAATGAGTTCTCCTTCTAGATTCACCTTGGATTCAACTTATTATTCTTCTTCTTGATCATCTATAATTTTACTTATAGAGGCATCTTCATATATGGTCATGAATAGAATCTCTTCTTCGTCTAAATCACTAACTCCACTATCTTTGACTGAGTTATGATATTTAGAGTATAAACTCTTCTTTTTGAATTACTTATTGAATTTGCCTTTGAAATTATTATTGTATGTATACCTTCCTTCTTCACTATCACTATTGCTCTTATCTAAGTACTTAGTTGAAAACTGTCCAATCTTTCCACAATTAAAATATTTAAAAGGTAATTTTCCTTGATATTTATTTATGCCCCTTTTTTTATCTTGTGGATGAATAGAGATTCATTGTCATCTTCATCATCATTAGAGCTATCAATTAATTCTTAAATCTTAGCCTTGTCTTTCTTTTATGTCTTGAAAGAAGCTTCCCTTTTTGAGGGTTTCTTTTGTTCACTCTACATCTCATATGCCATAAGAATACTATGTAGTTCATCCATCTTTATCTTGGCTAGATCCTTCATATCCTCGATTAATGAAACCTTTAAATCATATCTCATTGGTAGAGATCTTAAAACCTTTTACACCACCACTGATTCTTCTAACTTTTCTCTAAGGCTTTGAATATGATTAACTCTTTGATCAACCTGCAAAAGATAACTCACTATATTTTATTCCTCTTCCATTTTCAAACTCTCAAACTGTCTTCTAAAAGTCTGGAGCTTAGCTTTCTAAACCTTTCCATAACCTTTATAAATATTTTCAAGCTTTACCTATGTATCATGAGCATATTTTCATTTAATAACTTTAACAAATTTTGATTCACATAAACCACATAAAATAGCATTTAAAGCTTTAACATTATTTTTACTTGCCTTCTTTTCTGCCAAAGTAATCACAAATGTTTGTGGGTCTTCATCTTCCTCCACAACTAATTGTCAAATTTCAAATCCAATAGACATCAAGTAAGTCTTCATCTTTATGATCCAAAAATCCTAATTTGTCCCATCAAACAAAGTTGCCTTATTTGTAGAAAAACCTTCATGTGATCCAGCCATTGTGCTTTCCTCGATCTACCTTCAAGCTGTAAAGCTATTTCCAAAGGAACCTGCTCTGATACCAATTATTAAACACAAAATATACTAAGAGTATGGGTGAATAAATATATTATATATCTTATAAATCTTTTCCTTAATCAAAATTCACTTAACCGTATATTCAAGATATGCAATAAATCTAAAAAAATAACATGCACCATGAGAGAGAGAGAGAGAGAGAGAGAGAGAGAGAGAGAGAGAGAGAGAGACCAGATTTTTACATGGAAACCCAATGTGGGAAAAAACATAGAGAATAATCTCAAGTATAATAATGAGTACCAACTCAAATTATAAAGTTCATAGGCACTAACATGTATTAACACAAACCCCTTTATAGAGCACCAACATAACTATTTGTGAGTACTATCCCACATGAGCACCAACCCCTTGCAAAGAATTATGAGTACCAACCCACAGGAGCACTAACCCCTCTTGTGTATAAAACACAACTATCTCTCAATGTTTCTTACTCAACAAATGATAGAAATATACAATACCTCTTTCTATTATCTCCTCTTTTCTTATATAAAATAATTACAAACCATGCACTCTCTTGTATATTATAAATGGCTTCTCAATCTTTTATTTATAGTTTTTCAAATTACCTTTGACATTCACCCTTTGTGACCCTTCACTCATGGAAAATGGTGCCACACTTGTATGACCCTTAAAATACTTGTATTTAAAAAGTCATATGGTGACCCTTCATAATCAAATTCATCCTTTCCTCTTTTGTCATTATCTTGGTGACCTTTCAAATTCTTTAAGGTGACTCTTCATGGAAAAATGTGCCATACCCTCTTTTATCTTTGCTTGGTGACTCTTGGAATTCTTCAAGATGACTCTTCATGGGAAAATGCATCCCATTCCTCTTTTGTCTTTACCCCATGACTCTTTGACTTATCCATGGGCCCTCTTTTGAATTTTATACAACGAAAAATATATTCATTAATATTAAATAAATATCAACACATTTTAGCCAAAATATGAACATTAAAAACTCCTTTAGACAATAAATGTTATGGGGCCTTTATCACAAATGCTACACCTTTGACATCAATGACAATATTTTCAGCATTATTGTGACCTTTGGACTTCTCTCTTCTCCTCTATATCTCTCTCAAGTTCTATAAGAACTTTCCCTTTTGGCCTTTGTAAACTATGCTCCACCTGAGTATGGTGAATCCCTACTCATTTGCATACTATTTTATCAATAAGACTACTGATTTTTACCTTTTCCATGACTATTTTTAGTGTGTTTTACTTAGACGATGGATCTTACTTAGTGAAGACTATGGATTATTTAGCATGTTATCTCTTTCGCTCACCTATTTGTAGTTTATTATTGTAGGTCATGTGAAGTGTTCTAGGAAGTGTCAATGTTAAGTTAGTTAGCCTATTAAATAGTGTCATTCAAGGCCTCTTGTTTATCCCTCCTAGCCTAAACATTCATCCATAACCTCATAATGAAACATTGATGTGAGAAGATTCAAATTGGAAAAGTGTATGTTTGGTTAGTCCTTTGTTCTCATGTGTAACATGTAGTTGGTTGGAAGTCATCAACTTATTTGGTGTATCACATCCATTAGAATATTTTTATTTTAATTTTATTTCTCCCTTTTCCCTCAAAATTTTAGGTGTAGTAGTGATCTAAAGTAGTATATCAATGGAGATAGCCCTATCTATATTTTCACATCATTTTTAGGCTCACCCATGGCCTAGAGGTGTTTCAATTATGCCACTTAAATGAGGAGAGATAAGAAATATCCTCAAAGGGTAAAATCCAAGTGAAAACACATATCATGCACATACCTCAATAACCACTCACCATGTACCTTCACTAGATGTACCTTCACTAGATGCACTTTGACATCAATGACATCAACCTTGATATCAATGATAATAACATGCCAAAAAACTCCCCCTTTATCATTGATTGCAACCACACTATAACTTGATCATTCTCATCTCCCCATTATGGTCTTTCCCCCCTTTAACATTAATGACAAAGGGTATTCCACCAACTATCATCTAATTTTTAGACCTCAAGAAACCATGCTTCTTATGACTTCTACCTCATTATATTGACACTTCACAACATAGAGAATCAAAGTTCCTCCTAAGCTGATTCTTCTCTTCAAAGATAATAAATGACAACCACTCTTAAAAACTAATCATTCTCTTAAAAGGATAAATCTCCCTATAGTATTCATTCTCCTAGATCTAGCTCTTTTCTCAAATAAACATGATCACACCTACAACATTTGTAATCACACCTTCTTGAAAAAAATATCAATACTTAGAATATGAAACATTACAAGAATATGCTCCATATTACTCCATACATACCTCATTCAAATGAACTCAAATCATAAAACCACTCACCTTGTCCTTGATATGATTGATTTGAATCAAACCTTTGATCACACACTAAGCCACCATATTCTTGACATCAACTAAATAATTAGGGGCTCCCCCTTTGTGTTCATAGCTTAAGATCTTTGCATGAGTCATTAGGACTATTATACCATCATCATCCTCCTTAAAACATCTCCCATATACTAACAAAACTTCTAGTTATATCAACATTCTTCAACATGTCTTCATGATAGCTACCAAGCTTCCACTAACTAATGAAGGCCTCCATGAAGCCTAACGGAGTCACCCCTTACCATAGGGCACTATAACAACACAAAATCAGGGGATTCTCATATCTTCATGCTCTCACAAGATTTATGATCCTTTTGCATCTTCTTATACTTGATTAGCCTCTTTGGTATAGCCTCTTCATCATCTATGTGGTCAACAATTTTATGTAATAATTAATACTCTTGATACTCTTCAATATCTAGTCTATGTTCTACCATAAAAAATAATACACTTTGTCTTGTAGATTGATCAAGACTAAGCTTGATTGCTTTTGGCTTCCACACCTTAGTTTGTATTCTTTTTTGAACTCTAGGAGCTTAAATCTTCTTTTTCTATCTTGATGATTTATGATGATATAAATCTTGAAATATGACCTATGTTAAGACAATTATAAAAAATTACATCACTCATATATTTTGACTGATCTGAAATATGACTCCTTCCATAGTCCCATGATTAATCATTCTTTTAGGGTCTTCTACACTCTCTTACTCTATGACCAAACTGCCTACATGAGAAATAGTAACCATTGAATGAATTTGCATACCTTTTAGTGTTAGGTTATCTAACATAATTTATCTTCATATTATTCTTGAGGTTGACCTTCTTGTTCACATTAGTATTCTCCTTATTATCCTTTTAATATAATTTGAAACCAATACCTACCTTATAATTTATAGACTTTTGACTACTCAAAATGTCATCTAAAGCCTCAGTTATATTTTCAAACTTCTCATAGGTCTTCATATTTTTGATTTATTTATCAAAATTTGATTTTAAGGATTCCATTTTTGATTCATACTTGGTGCATTCTTATTTTTTAGCCTTTAATCTAGTAGTGACTATCTCCATCTGATTTTTAACCTGATTGATGATCTCATCATGTTCCTTGGATTTTTACTTGTTCTCTCTTCAAAAAAACCAATATACTCTTCATAATCCTTAAATAATGATCTAAATTTATGATTCTTCCTTCTTTAGAACATAAAATCCTCTAGAGCGCTCACCAATTATATCTCAATTTTCACTTTAGCCTCTTGTTCATTTAATTCTTCATCATCTATACATCCTTTCCCTTTTGAGAAACCCTCATTGTCTATTTTATATCCATGAATAAGGTTTCATTATTTTCATTCTCATTACTATAATATGTACTTGTGTCACATCATATGAACTATTATCTTCTTTGGTATAGAGATTTCTCTTATTCTTGAACAACCCTTTTTTGCCTTCATACTTCCTAAAATGTTTCTTTCTTTTTTCAAGATTATAGACCTTATTTTCATCATCATGATCAGTCTTATCCTTTTTAATTCACTTAGATTCAAAGTGACCAATATTACCATAGTTAAAACATTTGAAAGGTAGTTTACCCTTATACTTACTAGATCCAATATTTAATTTACTAATAAATATGGATATCAATTCATCATCATCAATATTTGAGCATATCTTATCCTTGAAATTCTTGGATTTTAACTTATTCACATCCTTAAATGTTTCTAATTTATTATAAGTTCTTCCTTCATTTGTTCTCATCTCGTAGGTATTCAAGATGCCATGAAGCTCATCCATCTTAAGTGTCTTTAGATCTTGCATTTATTCTACTACAAACACCTTTGAATCACATTTAGAAGTTAGGGATATAAATAATTTTTGTATAAATATAGAATATTTCACTTCTTCTCCAATACCTTTGATGACATTGACAACTTAATCAACACTTAACAACTAGAATGTAATGCTCTCATCTTACTTCATACTCAAACTTTCAAATTGCCTTATGTGGGTATATAATTTAGCCATCTTCACATTGGTGTATCCTTCATATATAGTATTCAAATTATCCTATATCATATTGGATGACTCACAGTGCATCACCTTCACAAACTCTACCTCTAATAGGCCACACAGAATGGAATTCATTGCCTTGAAATTACTCTCAATTTCTTTCTTGCCTATTGTCTTATTTAGTGGTGTAGGAGGTGAAGTGCATCCATCCATAAATTAATTCCTTATATGATGGCCCATTGACATTAGATATGTCCTCATTATGATGCTCCAAAATTCATAATTAGTCCCACTGAAAAATGGAGCCTTACCAATAGAGAAACCTCCTTGAACTTGATTACTAGCCATTCTTATTTCTAGGATATCATTTAGGATGTTAGGATTGATTCAAAGGAATATATTTTATACCAATTATTATAAAAAAATTAATAATAGGGGGTGGGTGAATCATTCTTAAAAACCTTTCTTTCAATTTACACTTAAGAAATCATAAACCACTAAAACAAACATATAGATCTAGCAAGCATAAGTAATTATCCACATAAGCATGAAACACAAGAACACATCACATATGTGGGAATAAATAAAGGGTAATAAAACCCAATAATATATATAAATTTACTATTCCTATAATACAAAAAAAAAAGTCAAGCACATACTCCACATGGAGCACCAACCCCAACTAGCCAAGCACCCACTTGACTTGGTTTTAACAAGCACCCACTTACAAGGAGGCACCAACTTCATTATAAATAAATAAATAATTTTTTTTTTGATAACCTTCATAACACTATGTTTATCAACCAATATATGATGAACACTTCTTGAGCTCTTCACACTCTTATCCCTCTCAAACTGCTTTCTAGGCCTCTTTACTCAACTACATCTCTTCAAGACTAATTAGGTCATATGACCTTGATATTCATATGAATACACACTATAAAATATTTATTAAAAATTATCCTACACTCATATTATGGTATAAAATACCTCTTTGTACTAAAAAATGTGTTATCTCATTCGTATCCTCTACTCTTGCTCAAATAGGCCTAAAACTGCCTTATATCTATACAAGCCTCTTACTCATACATATCTTGGTTGGATACACACAATTTTAAAATTATATTTTCCAAAAAATAATCCTTAGGACACATTAAAAATAATAATAAATCATTACATTAGGTTGGTCATAACTCAAATAGACCAAATCCTTCTTTATGTCTTATGGAGACCTAATTCCATTAGGCTTACTTTAGGACACATTATACTTTGCCTTCCTTAGAACAAATTTAAACTAAATATATGTCAATATTATTTCATAAAAAACTCAAATATACCTTATAAAATACAATTTTATCTCCATAACACTTTTTATGTCTAACCACCACTTGAAACACTCCATTAGCATTATTTACATTAGGCTTTTGAACACATAGAAAATTTTATCATGAATAATTGAAGATAACACATAATTTATCCAAAAAAATGAAAATAAATCACTAATAAATAAACATAATTACCTAAAAAATATCACCATATTAATTAGACACTTCAACTCAGGAGATAAGGGCTCAAGAACACCTCTGTAACTCATTCACTTAGAACTGCTAGTTTTCCTCAAAGACCAATCATGATGGCTTTGAAATCCAAAACCTATGTAGACACATTAAAAGAATATTTATGTATTAATATTATCCTTAGGTACATTTAAAACATATTCAAACACAGAAAAAAATTCTAATGGCAAATATTAGACATATAGACCAATCTCTAAACCTCTATCCTCATAGTCACAGAACCAGATAAGCCATTTTGGATTCAATGTTTTCACCACTAAACCTAACATAAAAAATCATGAATAAGAAACACTAGTCTCAAAAAACATATCCATGCACTTGGTTTCATCATTCTATCATGAAAACACATTCGAATTCATCTTCTCATTGCTACTTGGGATTTTCACTATTTGCACCATTTGGCCTATTAGTGACTAGCTAACTTGGATGATCAGTTTATAAAAATTTAGGGATATAACCTATAAATAAACCTTAATGGAAATGAAACATAAGTCTCTATCTTCTTCATCCATCCATTTGATTACTATGTCCAATGTAACTTTTGACTTCTATAACAACTTCTTCACAAATAAGCCTATAACTCGACATTTTATCTCTCATTTCTCTTTCCAATACCACTTAGAGGTACCTGAGAGAGTCCAATACAATATTTAATATATTATATAAGTAATTCAATCCATCTTTAGTACTTTTTAGAAACATATTCAATATCAGGTCTTTATTAGGGTTCTAAGAGGGTTTAAACTAGTTTCCACTCTTAACAATTATTCATAAATCATAGCCTCTCAATTAAAAAAATAATGATTGTAATTTTTATATAGGACCATTACCCATGTACCATGAATATACTAGGTTCCCATAATTTTTTTTTTGAGCTAATGATCACAATAAAATCCTTCTCAGGTTGAGAACCCTTCATTTTGAACACTTGAGAGACCTCTAAACAACTTTTCATGCCTTGTCCTTCAAAATAGAATATCAAAATTAATTAATATGCCTTAAAAATATTAAATCACATTTTTAAATTCTTACCTAATCATACTTACCTTGGAAATTGATCTTGATACCCCATTAGGCTATACTCTCTCTCTACACCATGGTCTCCATACCTTACTAGGCTTTAAACTAACCTTCATGACTCTTTTCATGCTCTTCAACATCTAATTATCATGATAAAAATATCACTCTCATTCCATACAAACTATATCATGTTTAAACACTATCATACCCTTCACATGCCTTGATAATAGATCATGATACCTCATCAAGCTAGGCAAGGCTTAAGAGAGGTTTAGATGTAGACCTAAACTGAAGGTCCTTCCCCTATAGGTTCACCATAAAAATCTCATGAGTGTTTCAATGTCTCTCATACATGATCAAAAAAACTCATAAAACTACTTATGCCTATGTCCACTCATCTCACCAAGACACCATGCTCATACTTTCTCATAAGGTCTTTTCATGTCATGACTAAGCTTAAGCTATTTAAACACTTAATGCCTTAATCTATTCATTTTATGTCATAAAATCAATCATATCACTACAACATTATATTTATAGTGAAAAAATATTATATATCCTCATACAAACCTAAAACCACATGACCAAACATCATATGATTTGACTTCTCTCTTCCATGTACCTAAACACCTTTGACACCTTGACCTATGCCTTCTTGAAACTATGAGATATTAGTTGCCTTAATATTCTATCTTGAATTAAAATTAATATTATCATATGAATTATTATGTAGAAATTAGTTTTAATTAAACATCTTCCATGACCTATACCTTCCATGCTCATATCACTCACATACTCAAGTTGACCTAAACCTTGACATCAACCTTAACATTAATCAATAAAAAAGAAAATGCTCAGTAATATCACCTTGTCATATCATGAAAAAACCTTAATGACCACTCACCATTATCTTTAACTATATTTACCTTAACATCAATGACAATAACATTATAACAAAAAACCCATGTAGGATTAGTCTGAAGTTAGATAACCTCTAATTTTAGTAGTGAACTCTCTTGACAAACAAATTTCAAAATGAGGAGGCACATATACCAATACATAATATTGATAAATTATGAATGTAATAAAATCATCAATAATAATTTGTAAGCATCTAATTATACCAATGGTCTTGGTATCTAACCCATCCAATTGTAGCACTTCTTTGGCATGCAACTCATATTCTAAGTTTAATTTATTAGCTACTTACTTAGGCATGAAACAAGTACTAGCTCCACTATCAATGAGATAATTATGTACCAAGGCATCTTCAATAATTATGTATAAATAAAAAGAAATAGGTTTGTCTATCTTTTTAACTTTTCTTGGCTATCCTTCACTAAGATTCATGGTGTTTATTAAGGCTGCCTCTTTCCCACTAGGTTATTTAGTTGCCAATTTGAGATTGGACAACTCCTATTAAAGTAGGTCTTCTTGTCCAAGTATTGAAAATGTATCACACATTTACACATTCACATGAGACCTCTTCACTTTATCTATAATGTTAGTGAAAGGACCACTAACTTTTGCTTGTCCACTAGTAAGAATCATGTTGCCTATACCTCGAGAATTTTAAGGTATGAAAGCATTCCTAGCATTCTAATCTCTTTGACTTACTTGTGCATATGGAATACTATTAAAAATACATACCCTTATGTTTGTTTTAACATTAATTTATTGACCATTAGCATCCCCTTGAACTTATTCAACTACCTTCCTCTTGCTCCTTGTGTGAAAAATAACCAATCGAGTATATTGTTCCCTTGAATTTACTATATCCCATTTCTAAGAATATTTTAAAATACATTTGCTTTAATAAAAGTTATCTTTCTCTTGTCAAGGGTATCAAAGTGATTCTCACAAACCAAGTTACTCCATGGTATAGTTCTAAAAGCCAAGCAATTCTACTTTAGGGTATCAGATTTTGAATGAGGCTAAAATCAAAGGATATTATGAATTACCTTATGTAGAAGTTGGAGAAGAAGCTTTTCAAATAGGAGGGATAGATAAAATAAAAGTTACAAAAGATGAAATTTTAGGTACAGTTACCAATTTCAAAACTCTTATTTTCAAACCTAATCTGATTTATAAGCAATCTACTTTAAAAGGAGACTCCATTTTGGACAAACTTAAGTACAAGTACACATTCAAGTCATTTTGAAAACCTTGGATTAAGGTTGTTGAATTAGATCTTGAGTATAGACCATGGAAAATTTATTAGAATCTTTTCTTCCACTAATTCTCTAGTCTAAGATAGACTATATCCATATTCATCTAGATGTATAATTAATACATTTTGGGTTAATTAGAGTTCACATAAAACCATTAGTCCCTACTAATATTAAACCTATGTCATATGTAGCCCTATGTGATAGAAGACAGTTTAATTTTTGGCATGCTTGTCAATTATAATTAAATAACTAATTTAAATGAAAGTATTATTAGTTATGAGTTGTATCTAAATCTGTCAGTTAGTGTTAGAGATAAAATATGTATAGAGGTAAAATTTAGATCTTTAGATTGTTTGGGTTTGTTTTCTTCAGTATATGGTCTAAAAATGTTTGGTTTATTCCAATATGTTTATCTGAATATTATTTTACTATATTCAATGAAAAACACCAATAACCTGAAGATTTTATAAAATCTTTCATATGCAAGATGACTTAATGGTACTATTCAACTCCAGAAAGGTCATGTTGATTTAATAGAAATTTCTAATTCATGGAAGTTGGATCGGATTAAACAAGTTTCTCCTGAGATGCATAGGAAATAAAATATTGTATAAAAGGTAAAAATAAATTAAATTAATGTCCTTCCAAGATCTTTATCTGAAATGTTACAAATTAGTTCTCTTATCTCAAGAAATTCTAAAAATTCTAGCAGGGCCCAAAGAAGAGGGAACCTCATACTTGGACTTGAGGAATAACAAGTAAATGATGGCCTAGATCATTTCCATCCTATGACCATGTATGATTTAACTAGGGAAGGAAATATTGAATACTACAAAGATAATACTACTATTCTCTATAAAGGTGGAATATGGTCACCTCATAATGGTCATTATAAATAAGCTAAAGGAGAAATATCTTACTTTTTTACTACATATTATCCTAACTCCTCATCAGAAAAAGAACCTTCTTCAGATTTAAAACAAAATAATTACATTGATAGGTAAAATGCCCATTATCAAGAATTTTTTTATGATTTGCATAGAGATGTCCAAATAATTATATAATCTTTAAATCAAGTCAATGTTTTGGGATCTTATATCCATGAAATTAAGAAATCTACTAATTTTATCTTCCTAATGAATGAATCCATAGAGCACATCATAAAATTCAATGATAGTTTAAATACCATTATAAGTTAGTATTTAAATAATATCCATAATATAGGAGATTTGTTGATAAATGTTGATGATAAAATGTGATAGTTAAAAAATAGTCTTGATTAGCTTGAAAATGTAGAAAAGGAACAAATCCAAGAAATCTCTTCAGGCTCTAGTTAATCAATTGTCTCATTAGACTTTGGTCCTGACCTAATTCCTGATACATTAGAAAAGGAAAGTCAATAAAAATAAAGGGTTGCCTTCTTTAACTATTGATGACTTACTGAATCCATTAAATGAGATAACTACATGATGCAATACCATGCAAACTCTTGGTACTACTAGAAATATGGATGGTTACAACAATGCAATATTTTCCACAAAATATTTTTTATAGAATTATGTATAAATGGTGGAATAATTTAGGTCAAACTCTACAATAAAAAAGAACCCTTTCTCAGCCACAACCTAATGCAAATCCTCTTTCAAGTACTCATCAATTAATTTATTTCCCCACAAGGGAATAAAGAAATTGAAAATCATAAAAGGTTATAAAAAATGAAGTTAAAGGTTATAAAAAATGAAGTTATGTGATTTATCTTATTTTGAAGAATATGTTATCTAGTAAATAAAATTAGCATATAAGGCCAAGGCTTAGACTATTGATCTTATGAAGATGAAAATTTTGAATTCCTTTCCATATAATTTGGTTAAGAAAGTCATTTCATTTATTAATTTAAAAGGATTAAATTTATTTTCTATGACACTCATTGATGTCATAGATTTTTCTCATCAACAAATTATGTAGTTTATAACTCAATCTCGAGCTAGACAAAAATTACATAAGCACCAAACTTCTAATTTCATTTCAAAATTCCCTAAGATATATCCATTTGGATGTAATTCCTTTGTGCATAAGCCCAAACATCAATGTCATCACATTGTTTATAAACACAATTTTTTTTCCACAACAGCACACTCTTCACCCTCATCTAAATTCCTTTAACACTGTAAATTCATAGGGCCTTAGTCAAAAAATATCCATTATTATATCTATCATCAGCCTAGTCATATTGCTCCACAATTTTCTTGTAAATAAATCCATCAAATATTTTTATTCCATTAACATAGCAATGTGGTGGGATTTGGTAGAATAAAATTAAGATTTATTTCAACAAAAAGACATTTTTGAACTAGTACTTGAATAAATTAACACAAAAGCTATAGATGATGAGGATGAGGATGACTTATACTAATTAGTCACTGATCTTGAATAAGAGCCTACTACTATGATGTAAAGGCCAAAGAAAGAACAGTGAGAAATTAGCTCCAGAAGATGAAGATCTTCACACAGAGTAATAGCCATAGGTATCCAAGTAGGGGAAAACAACCACATTTTGACTATGTTCCCCTACCATGCATAGGCCTGAACCTAAACTACTATAATTTGATTATACATTTAATCCTACTGATAATTGGATGAAGAATAAGTTTAGCTACTTGTTTTCAACTGAAAAACCAACTAGTTCTCCTAAAATTATTGCATTAGAATTAGTTGCTCCAAATATGAGAGCTAAAATAAGTCAAAATAACTTATTTTTTGATACCAATGAATTTGAAGATCTTTTTGATTATTTTGAATATTGCTAGCTGACTCCAAAAGATAAACTACAATCTTAACATAAAAGACCTAATACTCCCAGTACTGAGATATGGGAAGAACCATTAGAAGAAGAAGAGAATGAAGTTGAGAAGGTACAATTTGAATTTCTATAAGAAAATCCCCTTTATTATAGATTGGTGGTTACTTCTATACCCAAGAAGATGAAGAAAAAATAGTATTTATTACTCAATTGATTAATGAGATATTTTCACAATTTATCTATATTGAATTCAATGGTAGAAGATATGATGTCCAAGTAGACACTAGAGCATCTCATTTTTTTGTAAAAGCTCCAATAATTAAAGATTGGTAACAAATTTCACCTAATCAAGTTTATAAGTTAATATATGTCCAAAGAAACTCTTTTACCAGCTCCTATTATAAACATCATTAGCCTATAAATATACAATGACATAAATCTCATTGTGACTTCTTCCAGTATAACAATATGCCTATAGATATAATCCTGGGTGGATACTTTATAGATACATATTTTCCTTATGGATATAATCCTAAAAGTGTACATTTCACTCTTCATGGTGAAAGAATAAGATCTCTACACCTTACTTATGCTAATGAGTGGTTTCCAGCCATAATAAACCAATAACTTGTAAATCGAGTTTACCAAAATATGAGATTTGTTATGAGAATCCTCAATTATTCTAGGCTAAAAATATGATTAAAATGGAAATAAAGATCAAAGATAAAAAACAATAAATATTGGCAAAAATATCCCTATTCAAGCCTTAGATTATCCTAATATGGAAAAGACTAGTCAAGAATTGAGGAATGCCAAGTTCATTGAAACATCCACTTCACCATTTTGTTGTTATGATTTCATGGTGAATAAACACTCAGAGTAAAAAAGAGGCAAAAATAAAATGGTAATAAACTATAAACCTCTAAATTCAATTATAGAACCATATACTTACCCTATTCATGATAAATCTTATTTTATATAGAAGGTTGCTCAATGTAAATATTTTTCATAATTTGATTGTAAATTAAGATTTTTATCTTATTTAGGTGAAACTAAAAGATAGGTAAAAAACTATAGTCAACTATCCTTTTGAAGATTATTAGTGGAATGTTATACCATTTTATTTGATGAATGCACCAACATACTTCTAGACACACATGGATGAAATCTTCAAAGGTACATCTTAATTTCCATGTGTATATATTGATGATATACTAATTTTTATCCAAATATTTAAATCATTTAAATCAATTTTATAAAATTGTAAAGGACGTAGGGATTGTAATATCAAGTATAAAAATCCAATTTTTCCAAGATAGTTATAAATTTCTTGGCCTTGTTAAAAATGGATAGTTACAGGTATAATCTCATATTATTGAAAAAGTCCTTCAATTCCCTAATGTTATAGACAAAAATTATATTCAAGATTTATTAGGATTGCTTATGTCAATATCTTCTATGATGATATTGGAAATGATATAATAATTCTTTAGGAATTATTAAAAAAGAATAAAAACATTCATGGACTGAAGAACATTCCAAAGTTGTCCAAAATATTAAATAAAAGATAACAAAACTTCCTATCCTACATGTTCCACAGTTAGAAGAATTTATTCTATATACAGATGCATATAATATAGCTTGGGGAGGAATTATCTATTGCATTAAAAAAGGAAAAGAATATGTTTTTGAATATGCTAATAGAGTCTTTTATGATGAATTCAAAAAATGGATATCCTCAGATAAAGAGATATATTGTATGAAAAAATGTCTTGAAAATTTTGCTCTTAAGATTATGCATCTAAAATATTTTGTTATTAGAACTAACTGTTCCTGTTTGTAAACCTTTAAAGAAAAGGATCATGGTAGGAAATATGGTAGAAGCAAGTATGTAAGGTGGTAGGCATACTTTAATTAGTTTAATTATATTGTAGAACATATTAAAGGAAAGAAAAATCATGTGGAAAATTAATTAAGCAGAAATCCTATAACTACATTAATGTTTCAACCTCATCCTAGTTTTAATTTAACTAAAATTTATAATCAAAAGTTTTTTAATCATAGTATTTTGATCCAGGAAAAATCTTGAGAGAAGACCTTCATCTTAGATATTTATGATTCTCACATAGTTCCTCTATAGATTTTATAAATGTTAGGAGCCACCCATATATCAAAAAATCAACAATGAAATGAAGGAATAATAGATTTTATAAATGTTAGGAGCCACCCATGTATCAATAAATCAACAATGAAATGAAGGAATAATCACTATTCACTGCCTAAATAGTTAATTATTAATGAGACAATTTTCTAATTTAATTAGAAGACCTAATTAGACATGTCAGGTTAAAATCTAATTAAGACATCATGATTATCTTTATATATGGATTGCACATTTTGACCCACATCTAATCCATGAATAAGAATAACATAGTCAAGACATGGTTGTCCACATAATCATACACCAAAATCTTAAGTGGGAATCTTACTTTTATATTATCCCAAGACATGAAAATAATGATGAATGGAGATACTAGAACATGCTCATATATTCCAGATAATATGCTTATTTTATCCCATTAGTGAAGATGATCTCCTGACTAAAGTGAAAGAATTATTGGACCCTAAACCTTTAACATCCACATCATCATCAAATATATCTAACAACATTTCTCTTTAATTATGATTTGTACATAAAGTAAGAATATCATGTGTTGTTATGTAGAAAATAGTAGATACCACCAAGAAAAATATTCTTGGTAGGACCCTATCTTCTGTTATAAATAGATAAGCTTGGAAGGCATTAGGCATTCCAAGATTTAGAGTAATTTGAGTCTTCATTGTAAGTCTTGAGCTTTGAGTCTTAGAAAATATTTTGAGTCTAGAAGAAAGACGTATAATCTCTTCTAGCAGTTTGAGTGATACTAAAGATAATAAATCTTATTCTTCAAATCTTACTATAATTTTTTTATAATGAATTAATAATCAAAAGTTGTATCCATTCAACCATCATCCTTTACCTCTATTTTCATCTATCCATAAGAAACCCCTAGGATATATTGGTATAAGAGCCTAGGATTAGTATCTATATTTTGTTGTCCATGATAATTGACTACATGAGTCATCTTGATTATAATTGGCCAATGTAGACCTCACTTGAATACCCTTACCATCATTCACTCCTCCATTTGATACTTCATCTTGACTCATAACTGGAATAGTTCTCAAATTTGCCATGAAGGCTTTACTAAAGAAAAAATGACATTGGAAGATAGATCATAAGGTTAATTCAATGAAGATTGAATATTATACTCTTGGAAAAGGTTATTTTGAGTATGCACCACCATATGACTTATATTGGACCAACTATCCTTGACCTTGAGGATGACTTCAACAAGGTGGTCTATTGCCTTGATAGTTAGGGTAGGACTGATTGGGTTGATATTATCTTTGGAAAGGATTTATTTATTTATTTTGGATAATATTATTTAGACATAGGATCTCTTACTCCATATGTCTCATCTTTTCTATCTCATTAGATTTGCTTGATTGACTAGGGGTAGCAAGCTTGTGTTTAGGTACAAGAATGGGAGGAACAACAGGTGTAGAAGTTTGAAAATCATGAAATAAAGGCATGAGAGGTCTTAGGTAAATATTCCCATCATGAATAAAATAATTATCTATCATAATGCCCACTTCATAGGCATTTGGAAAATTGTTACCTCACATAGATTGTATCATCTTTGAAATGTCACTATCAAATGTTTTAAGATAGTAAAGGAAATCATGGAGAGATGTCGTTATTAAAAAGATTGGGATCCTATCCAATATATTATAATACCTTGTGTTGAAGTCTTGAATGACTTCTTGGGGTGATATCCTAATGTTGGTCAGGTACTTAGTGATAAATTTTCACTCTTGTCATCAAATCTTCTTCTCAATGCATTTCCCAACTCATCTCATGTGGTGATTTATTCAAGTTCTAATGTTCCATATCAGTCAAGAGATTTTAATTTAAAGGAGATATCTAAAAAATTTATTTTAATGTTCTCATCTATGATGTGATTTACATTAAAAAAGTTGTTAATATTTATAATATGCTTAACAGGTGTGATGGTAGACTCACTGGTACATGATGGAATACTTTCGAGGGAAAATATGGGGATATCATCACAATGAGAAAGTCTTAGAGGGATATAACCATTGAAATAAATAAAATGAAATTTCTTTGCCATGGTGGCCTTATGACTTTACAAGAATGGGGTAATCAATAAATTTCTTATGGGCTTGTGAGCAAGATATGACTTCTTTAGATAAGGACGGGTGTCTTGAAATATACTTGCTTTGTATGAATAATGAGGAATTTCTTGAAACTCAAAAGTAATTCCTTTAGTAAGAGACCTTGTGTTTACCTTAGGCATGAAAGAGTGCACTAGTCTATAACTAAGATTGAAATGTTGGAGTTGCCTGATACTATAGGAAGTGAATTGTTATAGCTCCTTGTTGTCAAGTCCAACACCTACTTTGAATAAACTTCTTGGACTTCATGTCCCACCAAGTGTGCCAATACTATTATATCCTAAATTTTCACCTTAGATAAGTCAAGTATACCTCAAATTTAGGATAACATAGAACTATCTCTAAGCATACATGAGCCACTACAAGAGATATATCTCTAGGTTTGAAAGGGCTAGCTCCTACTATGCCTTTACCCTTTGGCATTTCTAGGGATATGTGTGGCTTACATACCTCTTTTATATTATTATTACATTTCTCTATGTTCTTAGTTAGGTTAGCCTACACAATAACCATATATATGAAGTAGTGGTTAGTATTTAATCATCATATTAAGTATTATACTCTTATTACATTGTTGTGGAGGTTACCCCCTCAAAGTGGCTTTGCTATATTATATAGTATTTTCTATACTATCATTTATTGTTATGTGATCTCTTATATTTGCTTATTATATGTGATATATAATTATTAAGTGCAAAAATATAAGTAATTTCATTATAAGTGGTGTCAGAGCTTCAATTTGGGTAAGTTTCCTATGCTATGTTTTTTTTAGATCTAGTGTGGCACAAATTCTATGAATGGAAGGAAAAAAACATAACTTGTAATTTAGGAAGAATTCATTTTTTTTGTCAATGTAGTTTTGTTTGAAATGCATTTTTATTTTTAAATATTTTATTTAAAAAATTTTGGAAAAAAATTTCACTTTGCATATTTTCAATCATTGGATTCATCTTGGTGAAATGATCCAACAATATATTCTATCGGTACACTTTTTTGGGGACAAACATTTTCACTCTAGTATGTAAAAATAGTCACTAGATTCATCTTGGCAAGGTGATAATAATGGTACCATATATATGTACACTTTTTTGGGGTGAAAACCCTCCTAGGATTTGTGCATAGAAGGTCCTACTACTTAGGGAAAAAAGAGGGGGGTAATAAACTCCTAAGACTCTTAGGGATGACAAAGAATATAGAACTTTAGATCTAATGATTTCTCAACTTCAAGATAACATAAAGGGCTTGGTATAGTAAGATGAATTTTCTATAGTTAAAACTAATGTTTTAGGGATGCATAGAGAGATTAATGGGTTACACACTCAATTACATTAGATCACTACATAATTGGCTATCATTTCATCTCAGTTACATCCAAACAACCCTCCACTTCATCATTCGAGTCCTCCTCCTCTCAATACTAAAAACTCCAATCTTGGTGTGAAACTGATGTTACCAAAATTGGATATGCATAAGTTTGATGGTAAGGATCCTGTCACTTGGATTACCCAAATTGAGAATTTATTTGATCTGCACCAAACTCCTAGTTCTCAGAAGGTGATAGTGGCATATCTATATTTAGAACCTAAGTAATTCATTTGGTATCATTGGTTGTGTGTTTAAAATAAAAATAATGGTGATAATATTACATGGTATCTTTTCATTTATGAGTTATTGGATCATTATTAGGATAATGTCTTTAAGAACTACTTCAACTAGTTAGCCAAAATTCATCAAACAAGAACTATGAAGGATTATATTCATCAATTTTAGGATCTATCCTTACAAGTGAAAGACATTATTGAGGTAAATTTGATTGATATTTTTCTAGGTGGACTCAAAGATAACATCCATTTGGAAATTTGGATGTTTAATCCATCATCTATATCAGAAGCTATCTCAAAGGCATGCATGTTAGAAAAAAATAGATGGTCAAACATAAAACTTTCACTACTGGTCATGATCACACCTTTCCATCACCATCATTTCATCAACCCTCCAAATTGACACCTCAGTAAATTGAGGATGAGTAATGAAAGGGTTGTGTTATGGTTGTGATATTAAATGGAGTAGAGGACATCGTTGTGCTAAAAAGAAGTTATTTTACATGAAAGGTGCCAATGAGGATGTAGATGATGAGGAGGTAATTGGTGAGGATATAAAAGGACCTGAGGAGGAATCTAAAGTTTCTCAACCTACTATTTCCTATTATTCCCTTTCAGGTATTACTACTCCCCAAAATATTAAGGTGATGGGTTTATTTAATAAACAAAAGGTGACTATATTGATTAATTCTAAGAGCACACACAATCTTCATCAATAATAAGTTAGCTACTCATTTTAACTATTTAATTTATCCCACTCTAGAATTTTAGGTCATGATTATAGATAGTGGTACTATCAAATATTCAAGAAAATACCATAGAATTAAGCTATCCAAGGGATATTACCTATTATATTCTCCTATGTTTGATATTCCCATGGGTAGAACTGAGATTGTTCTAGAAGTACAGTGGCTCACCACTTTGGGCACTATTGAGATGATTTTTTAGGAATTATTCATGCAATTTAATTCTTCTTGAAAGACATTTGAGCTAAGGGGATTAAGGGATAAATATACAAAAAAATTTATCTCCCATAAAATGACCAAGATTATTTGAAAGGGTGGTAAAGGGTTTTTGGGTCACTTGTTTTCCATTTAAATCTAGCCAACTCAACCATCTACACCCCCTAATCTACAATAAGTGATTGATGCCCATTATATTGTTTTTGGTGACATGGTGAAATTACTTCCACCCAATCACATGCATGATCATGCCATAAAAAATATTCCTAGTAGTATACCACCCAAAATTAGGCCATACAAGTATCCCTATACCTAGAAAAGTGAAATTTAAAAGATGGTATAGGAGATGTTGGATGTAATAATCATTTTCCATATCCAAATCAAATATTATTTGCCAATTATCATGGTGAGAAATAAATATGACACTTAGAGGATGTGCCCTAACTACAGACAACTCAACAAGTACACTATCAAATATAATTTTCCTATTCTTATCATTGATGATTTTCTAGATGAATTGAAATGTTCTATTTATTTTATCAAGTTGGATCTACATTCTAGGTATCATCAAATCCAGATCTATGATAAAGATAAACCCAAAACAAATTTTAAAACTCATGAGCGCCATTATGAGTTTATGGTTATGCTTTTTGGTTTAAAAAATTCACCATCCACCTTTCAAATTTTTATGAATACTATTTTTAAGAAATTTTTGATGAAATTTGTTTTGGTGTTTTTTGATGATATCCTCATTTACAATAAAAATTAGGGAGACCATTTACATCATGTCAAATATGTACTCTCAATTCTATAATAACATTAGTTGTATACCAAACCTTCTAAATGTAATTTTGGATCTCGTGAGATTGAGTATTTAGGTCATATGATTTCACATTAAGGAGTGAAAGTGGATCTTAAAAAAATACAAGCAATGGTAGACTGGCCAATTCCTAAGACACTCAAGTAAATAAGGGTATTTCTAGGACTAAATAGTTAATATCATAGATTTGTCAAAAAATTATGGTAGTATTGTAGCCCCACTCACCTATTTGTTGAATAAAGACTCCTTTTAGTGGACTGATACAACTACCAAGGCAATTGAACAATTAAAACTAGCTATGCGTACCACTCCAGTGAAGGCCACTCCTAATTTTTATAAGACTTTTGTGGTTGAATGTGATGCATCTGGAAATGGTATCCGTGTTGTACTCATGTAAGAAGGTACCACTTGAATTTTAAAGTCAACAACTGAAGGGTAGAAATCATCTCAAGCCCACCTATGAGAAGGAAATGATGGCCATTCCACATGCAGTCAAATAATGGAGACCTTATTTTATGGTTCATCACTTTCAGGCAAAGACTAATCATGATAGTATCAAATATTTTTTGGAATAATGATTGTCATCATAAGAACAATATAAATGGGTAACTAAGATGTTAGGCTATGATTTTTAAATAGTCTACAATAAAGGCAAGGAAAATATGGTGGCTGATACACTATCTATAAGGGATGAATTAGTTGAGGCATTGATATGTACCTTGACCATTTTCTAGGTAGATTGGCTAGAGGAAGCAAGATTAGAATGGGAAAATGGTAGTGTTACCCATGATTCGATTCATAATATTTATCAAGGTTTGGGTGGATTTGAAAAATTTATATGGAAGAGTAATTCATTATGGTATAAAGATAGATTATACCTATGTAATAATTCTCTTATCAAATGAAAAATCCTTCAGGAAATTCATGCAACTCCACTTGAGGTTCATTTAGGATTTTTAAAACCTATCATAAAATCAATATTTTTTTCAAATATTAAAGAAGGATGTCTATAAATATGTGGCTAAATGTATGATCTATCAACAAAATAAAGGTAAAACCATCAAAACCCATGTCTTTTTCAACCTTTATCCATCCATAGCTAGCATTGGGAAGAGGTGTCTATGCTCAAAATGTTATCTTGGTTGTTGTGGATTTTATTAGTAAGTATGCTAATTTTTGTTCCTTATAATAGCCATTTTTTATATTATAGTAGCTTCTACTTTTCTTAATATAGTTTAGAAACTGCATGGTACTCTTAAGATCATTATTAGTGATAGAGATCCCATTTTCACTAGTAATTTTTGGACTAAATTATTTACATGTTTGGGAACCAAATTGGATCATAGCTCATCCTATCATACTTAATTATATGGACAAATTATAGTCAAAAAACATCTATAAGGATATCTCCATTATTTTGTTTTTGATAAATAGGATAAATGGGTTCATTGGTTGCCACTTGCTAAATGATGGTATAATACTTTTGTTCATAGTTCTTCCAAAATGCCTCCCTTTGTGGTATTTTATGGATACCACCCTCCATCCATAACTTCAACCTTTAATTTCCATCCTAAATTTCATGTAGTTGAGGAACATATTCACCATCAATATGAGGTCTTTGCAAATTTGTGTGAAAATTTAGCCATGGCCCAAAATCATACGAAGTAATAGGTAGATCAACATAGGAGTGAGAGGCATTTTGACATTGGTGATTGGGTATTTATTATATTTTATCCATATAATTATATGTCCTCAAATAAATATAAAAATTATAACAAGTTGTCCCATAAGTATTATGGGCCTTATCATATCTTACATAAAATTGGTAGTGTGGCTTACAAGTTAGAGTTTCCTTTATCCACTTGCATCCATCCAATATTTCCTGTATCATGATTGAATAAATTCATTATACATAGTTTTTATACTCAAATTTAGTTAAAAAAATTGGATAAGGAAGGAATATTTATTATTTATTCTAAAGTGATCCTTAAAATGCACACTAAGTAGCTATGGTCTAGAGTAATTAAGGAGTACCTGATCAAATGGAAGAATATTTCATGTGAAGATTCCACTTGGGAGGATAAATAATTTGTGTATAAACATATAGAGTTGATTAAATGTTGAAGAAAACATTATTTTGAAGATTAGGGGCATGTTATTCCCTTAACCTTTAACATGTTTAGGGATATGTGTGATCGACTTGTGGCTTACATAAATCTTTTATATTTTTATTACATTTCTCTATGTTATTAGTTAAGTCAGTCTATGGAATAACCATGGATAAGTAGACTATATATAAGAGGTAATGGTTAGTATTTCATCATCATATTAATTATTCTTCTCTTATTGCATTATTTTAGATGTTTCCCCCTCAAAGTGACTCTGCTTCAATTATTGACATGTGATCTATTATCTTTGCTTATTATATGTGATATATAATTATTATATAAAAACATAATACACAATAATTATCACTATTAGGGGTGAAAAAGGAATAAGGAAACATAAAGTAACCTAAACTAATGAGGGTGATACACCAAATATAAGTCCACATTACACACTTGCATCTGTACTAAGAAAGGAGACTACTAAAATTGACCTCAACTCCATGTCCTTTTAGCATAAGTGTTTTTCATAGAGGTATATTGTAATAAATATCTATATATGGATGAAAATAAGGTCTGATACTAGACACTACTATTCCCTCTTACACTTAAAGATACACTTAACAAACATATACTCTTTATAAAATCTGTTATAAGAGATATCACTCACACAAAACATGCAAGAGCATAATAGAAGAAAAGAGAAGGCATTCATCACTTGATATAATCATGAAAGTTATTGAAGAGAATAAATTAACTTTATAAAAAAATATTCAAATGAAAATGAGGTGTCAAAATTAGTAGGGCTTCAACATACCAATTATGGATTTGTTATAAATCCAAAAAGTCTTGCATATATAGAGCATATGGGAGGAGAGAGAAGAAGAGAAGTGGAAGGGTCATATGACCATGTTTCATACTTTATACACTAGTTATAATTCAAGATAATTAAGTTTGAATTAATTCATGTAGGTCCTCTTGGACAAAGGTCCATCACAAACATGACATATCCTTCAGGTTGGCCTAGAGACATTCCATAGTTCTTATTGAATCTACCATCATGATGATGATTTGTACATCTATCTTGAACTTCCTTAGAAAAAATTGACACATATGATCTAACATGATAAGATTTAAATGATATCATTTCAGGTGATTATACACTTCTCCAACTAATGATAATCCTCTTGACACTTGTGTTCACTATCTCTAGTCACTTACTAGCCCTCTAGACCTAGTTCATACACTTGTCAATATGATGAATTGTAGTTGTCCAAGGAGATAAATTGAAGAGGTTTTATAAAACTCACTTATACCTTCCTTTTCCTATGGTATTTAATATATATCTCCATGAAACTCAAAACACACTTCTCACTTCCAATATTTGATAGTCACTTTGCCTTCTCACTATCTTATTCAAACTATCTACCATGAATGGTATGAAAAGAGGTTTCCATTATTTTTTGAGGTGAGATAAGAGTATCATAATTTTAAAAAAGTCCCTACACACCTCTCATAATGGTTATCACTTATCCATTCTTTTATATACCTGTAACATACTTCAAATCCTATGAAAGATATAGAATTAAACATATTTATACAAGTGAAGTTATGACAAAAGTGGATGGTGAGGAAATTGAGAGAGTGATAATAATACCCAAGTCACTTGATAGGCCATTTTAACACTTTTCTATCCATCTCCAATGATATTTTCTCCATCGAGTTCTAATGAGGGTTTTAGGAGGGTTTTAGAAGGGTTAGCTTGTTAACAACAATTCACAAAATTTAGACACTAATCCTCCAAAAAAATTCCACAAATTTTGATTTTAAAACCCTATTAAACTACCCTTAGATAATTTTGGAACCATGCACAACATCTGTATAGATGTGAGAAAAATAAAATGGCCTCTTGATCTCTTGACTTTATTTTAGGTAACCCTAATAGGAATTTAGGCCAAAAATGACCAATATGGATAACTCCATACAAAAACATGGTTCCTATTGACTCTACACTCTATTATTAAATTTTTAAAATATATTGGAAGGATAATATGATTATATGAAACAAGTTAGAGGCCATGAGGGTTTAGGTTTGTTCTAGGCCTAATAATCCTAGACTATATTTTATGCATATGGCTAACTATGATTGATTCACATGATTTTAGGTGACATTAAACACTTTTTCACATTTAAACCAACCTCACACATCATCTCATAATGCATTCAATTTTTTCCATTCATATTTCACTCTATGCACACTACACCTATAGGCTTACCTTAATTGTGGAGTGCCTTACATCTAAGATAAAATAGAGGGTACTTCCCCTATTTACCTAGCCAAACTGAGACCATGGGGGCCTAGGTTAGTTCATTATTATGATTTTTGTAAATTTTAAAATATTTTTCCTCTCTCTATAAGTCTCAACACCTCAAATCCCTCAGAACTGGATTCTAGGACTATGATTGTAGGTAGGGTTTTAGTTGATTATAGGTTGAGGTTCAAAACCTAGTCTTTACTATATTTATAACTTTGAGAATCACATGAAATGTGATTTTATCACTATGAGACTATATTTAATATCTATCAACCTTATCAATTTTCTCCTTTCATTTGTTTAGGATAGCCTATAGACTATGTTGACTGTGTCACCTATAGGTAGTAATTTAAAAAGATTCAAAGGAGTCCTATAGGTGTTAATCTATGCTCGAGTAATGTGTTTCTCTCCTTTACTCCATATTAAAGTCATTATGGATATCTCATACCTTAATGATTTTATTTATTCCTTGAAACCGTGTAGTCATGTCTCTCCACTATGAATGTACTATAAGTCTACAGTCAAATTGTAGATGTCATCTTGGGAGAAGTTATGAGATTATTATAGGTGGTCATGTTTGTATGAGAATCACATTATTGATTATATTCTAGTAACTAGAGATGTCACATGTAAATATACTTGCCTCTTGATTTGAGATCATATATTCATTCCACTATAATTAGTATATAAGTCAGTTGCAAGCTATAGGTTCATTTAGGCTTTAAATGGGACTATAGTATATCAAATGTCTATAGTGAAAACTTTCTTGAATTGGAAACACATGTACCATTATCTTCTCCTAACCTACCAACCTCTTTCTTGTGTCAAGATATGACATCTAGGTCTAGGCTACAAGAGAGAAACCATTAGGCTTGTCTACACCTCAAGACGCTTCACCATGAGATAGAACATTATAGGTAACATCCCTTTCTTAGATAAGTTAAGGTAATTAGTCCCATTTTCAAATTTATCACTCTTGTACCATAGATGACTGTCTATGTTGAATTAGTTATCACAAGCAATCTCTGATCCTTTAAATGTCTCAATCTTATTATCTTCACCTTGAGAGTCTTAATCAACACCTTGAAACTCCAATCTTCAATAATAAGATTGTTTAAGGCTTTTTTTCAACTACTAACTATATGTGATAGTAATAATAAAGTTTGATTGTATTATTATACCTCTCCTTAATAACCTTGAGCTTCTTGGGTATAAACCTTCCATGAATAAAATAACCACCACACTTCAAGAAGTTGGAACCAATGTAATACCATGGGTTTGAAGTCACTCACAGGAAGATAAAACTCTAAAACTAAAAATAACTATCTTCACACCTCAATGGTGTTCATTGTTATCATAGTGAGATTTTTGTTTTAATCTCCTCACCTTCACACATTCAAAACTAGTTGGAAACAACATGAAAGGAGTGTACATTCTTTAAAAATCATATTCATTGATTGGCTAACTAGGATCAATACAAACAAAGAATAAAAATGAAGATATTAGGGATATATAAGTAGTTTAGAGACACTAACCATCTTAAATATTGTTCATAGATCAAAACCAACAAAACTAAAAACTATTTCCTTGAAAAGGAAGAAAAAATAGACTACTATCACCCACTAAGTGTACTCACTTGAACTCTACTCCTATTTGTATTGAAGGAAAACCATTGACCTATTTGACCTTGTCTAAGAGAGTGATGAGAAATAAGAATTGGTTTTGATAAATTTTGGATATATCAAATCTTCCCAAGCCTAAAATTGAATTTTGGGGATCTAAATATACCCTCTTGAAGTCTTCCCATGTGCCAAATGTGTTACTCAGTTGTATAACTACCTAAAACTACCTATTTTTAGTTGATCTTCTTGGATAGATGTTGAACCTACAATTTATCAGTTATAAAATATTTTATATAACAAAATCTAACATATTTTACATTATATAAGCTCTTGCACATTTTTCCCTTCATGGAAAACCATACAATTCACCTAGAGTGATCAAAAGGTGACATAAAGGGATATAAGACAAAGTGAAAAAATATGACAAAGACTAAATGTATAATATGACCCAAAAAATGACCATGTGACCATTTTATGAGATATCATGGCCTTTATAAAGTTTGAATGTATAGGGGGTTGACCTAGTTTGACCTATGGTCAAATTTGGTAAACACCTAACAAATAACCCCATAAGAAATCTTATCAGCACTAACAAACCACCTCTTAACAATTTTTCACCTAGCAACCCTCCCCCTAATACAAATTTGGGGAACCCCCCTTCTACTTGTCCTATTAATCCTCCTCCCACAACCAACTCACAAATTGATACCACTCAAGTTCTTGCATAAATAGTTTAACAAATGAACATCATGCAAACATCTAATACCTCTCAAATTATGTAACTATAACATCATTTGATAAACATGTCTAATAAACCTCCTATTCTTCTTCCCAAAAATAATTAAAATTTCATCCCTCCACCTCTTAAATATGCAGCAATAAATATCATTCCCCAACCTATCATGCACAAAAATATGCTTCAACACATTCAAAACAAACATTTATCCCCCTTCATTATATTTATTTATATTGGTAATATATATCCAACTATTAAATATTATGGGGATAAATACCTCACATATTTTCTTAAAGCATTCAGTAATCTTTATAAATAGTGGATCTAAACTAATACCTTTGCTAAAACCAAAATTTTAGTTAAAAATTTCACTAGTGACATATTAGAATGGTATAACCAACTTCCATAACATTCTATGTTCCAAAAAAATGTCATAGTCATTTAATTAATTATAAACAATCCCTTTATGAATCAACTCATGATTTTATCAAAAAATGGAATTATTTTGATCACAAATCCAATCACAACATGATTGATGATAACTTGTTCAAACTCTTTATCAATACCTTAAAACCTTCACTCCAATACAAGGTCCAAGAAAATTTCCCCCAAACTTTAAATGATGTTATCAATCAAGTTAAGCTACAAAACATTCTAATGAAATAGTTCAAACCCAAAATTTAAACCATAAAGGGATATTTACAACACTCAAAGGATGCAATCACTGGTAATCCTCCTCAACCAAAACTAGGAGTAGACAAAATAATAATCCCAAATCTTCACATGCTCCATTAAATATCAAACAAATGAAACAACTTTTAGTGCATTCAAAACTATTCTCATATGCTAATAATGCACCTCAATGGTATGACCCTAAATTTTTTATTGGTTTCATGCCAATATAGATCATTCCCATGAAACATGTTGTGGGATTACAATTTTTTTTTGTTTTTTTAATTCTAGGAGATACATCTAATCATGATGCCATGATCAAAATCCATCATCATGTTTATGTTAATACTTATCAAAACAAATAAGCTTCCAAACATTCTTCTTTTAACAAAAAAAAAATTATACATATAAAAATCAACATTAAAATAAGGATATTTTTGTAATTTATGCCTACTATGATCAATAGTATACTAATTCTCAATACGTGAATATGACTAAATTAAATTATTTATGTAAATCTGCCCACAAAGATCACATCATAAAGCCAAATAAACCATCACTAAAAGAGAAAATTCTCAAAGAGACCACTAAAAATTTCATACCTATTATAATAACATATACTAATAGTGGGGGATGAATCATTTCCCTTAATATAATCATTTGATGTCACTTATCATTCATGATGCATTCATTCAAACATATAAATCAACCAATGCATAAACAAGCATCTACTTAAAAATGAAAGATATAAACACAAAATATATGTGGTAAAACCCTCATTAGGAATAAAAACCATTGAAACATATATGTGGTATTTATATTAGTAATATATATCCAACTATTAAATATTATGGGGATAAATACCTCACATATTTTCTTAAAGCATTCAGTATTCTTTATAAATAGTGGATCTAAACTAATACCTTTGCTAAAACCAAAATTTTAGTTAAAAATTTCACTAGTGACATATTAGAATGGTATAACCAACTTCCATAACATTCTATGTTCCAAAAAAATGTCATAGTCATTTAATTAATTATAAACAATCCCTTTATGAATCAACTCATGATTTTATCAAAAAATGGAATTATTTTGATCACAAATCCAATCACAACATGACTGATGATAACTTGTTCAAACTCTTTATCACTACCTTAAAACCTTCACTCCAATACAAGGTCCAAGAAAATTTCCCCCAAACTTTAAATGATGTTATCAATCAAGTTAAGCTACAAAACATTCTAATGAAATAGTTCAAACCCAAAATTTAAAACATAAAGGGATATTTACAACACTCAAAGGATGCAATCACTGGTAATCCTCCTCAACCAAAACTAGGAGTAGACAAAATAATAATCCCAAATATTCACATGCTCCATTAAATATCAAACAAATGAAACAACTTTTAGTGCATTCAAAACTATTCTCATATGCTAATAATGCACCTCAATGGTATGACCCTAAATTTTTTATTGGTTTCATGCCAATATAGATCATTCCCATGAAACATGTTGTGGGATTACAATTTTTTTTTTTTTTTTTAAAAATTCTAGGAGATACATCTAATCATGATGCCATGATCAAAATCCATCATCATGTTTATGTTAATACTTATCAAAACAAATAAGCTTCCAAACATTCTTCTTTTAACAAAAAAAAAATTATACATATAAAAATCAACATTAAAATAAGGATATTTTTGTAATTTATGCCTACTATGATCAATATTATACTAATTCTCAATACGTGAATATGACTAAATTAAATTATTTATGTAAATCTGCCCACAAAGATCACATCATAAAGCCAAATAAACCATCACTAAAAGATAAAATTCTCAAATAGACCACTAAAAATTTCATACCTATTATAATAACATATACTAAGAGTGGGGGATGAATCATTTCCCTTAATATAATCATTTGATGTCACTTATCATTCATGATGCATTCATTCAAACATATAAATCAACCAATGCATAAACAAGCATCTACTTAAAAATGAAAGATATAAACACAAAATATATGTGGTAAAACCCTCATTAGGAATAAAAACCATTGAAACATATATGTGGTATTTATATTGGTAATATATATCCAACTATTAAATATTATGGGGATAAATACCTCACATATTTTCTTAAAGCATTCAGTAATCTTTATAAATAGTGGATCTAAACTAATACCTTTGCTAAAACCAAAATTTTAGTTAAAAATTTCACTAGTGACATATTAGAATGGTATAACCAACTTCCATAAAATTCTATGTTCCAAAAAAATGTCATAGTCATTTAATTAATTATAAACAATCCCTTTATGAATCAACTCATGATTTTATCAAAAAATGGAATTATTTTGATCACAAATCCAATCACAACATGACTGATGATAACTTGTTCAAACTCTTTATCACTACCTTAAAACCTTCACTCCAATACGAGGTCCAAGAAAATTTCCCCCAAACTTTAAATGATGTTATCAATCAAGTTAAGCTACAAAACATTCTAATGAAATAGTTCAAACCCAAAATTTAAACCATAAAGGGATATTTACAACACTCAAAGGATGCAATCACTGGTAATCCTCCTCAACCAAAACTAGGAGTAGACAAAATAATAATCCCAAATCTTCACATGCTCCATTAAATATCAAACAAATGAAACAACTTTTAGTGCATTCAAAACTATTCTCATATGCTAATAGTGCACCTCAATGGTATGACCCTAAATTTTTTTATTGGTTTCATGCCAATATAGATCATTCCCATGAAACATGTTGTGGGATTACAATTTTTTTTTGTTTTTTTAATTCTAGGAGATACATCTAATCATGATGCCATGATCAAAATCCATCATCATGTTTATGTTAATACTTATCAAAACAAATAAGCTTCCAAACATTCTTATTTTAACAAAAAAAAATTATACATATAAAAATCAACATTAAAATAAGGATATTTTTGTAATTTATGCCTACTATGATCAATATTATACTAATTCTCAATACGTGAATATGACTAAATTAAATTATTTATGTAAATCTGCCCACAAAGATCACATCATAAAGCCAAATAAACCATCACTAAAAGAGAAAATTCTCAAAGAGACCACTAAAAATTTCATACCTATTATAATAACATATACTAAGAGTGGGGGATGAATCATTTCCCTTAATATAATCATTTTATGTCACTTATCATTCATGATGCATTCATTCAAACATATAAATCAACCAATGCATAAACAAGCATCTACTTAAAAATGAAAGATATAAACACAAAATATATGTGGTAAAACCCTCATTAGGAATAAAAACCATTGAAACATATATGTGGTATTTATATTGGTAATATATATCCAACTATTAAATATTATGGGGATAAATACCTCACATATTTTCTTAAAGCATTCAGTAATCTTTATAAATAGTGGATCTAAACTAATAACTTTGCTAAAACCAAAATTTTAGTTAAAAATTTCACTAGTGACATATTAGAATGGTATAACCAACTTCCATAACATTCTATGTTCCAAAAAAATGTCATAGTCATTTAATTAATTATAAACAATCCCTTTATGAATCAACTCATGATTTTATCAAAAAATGGAATTATTTTGATCACAAATCCAATCACAACATGACTGATGATAACTTGTTCAAACTCTTTATCACTACCTTAAAACCTTCACTCCAATACAAGGTCCAAGAAAATTTCCCCCAAACTTTAAATGATGTTATCAATCAAGTTAAGCTACAAAACATTCTAATGAAATAGTTCAAACCCAAAATTTAAACCATAAAGGGATATTTACAACACTCAAAGGATGCAATCACTGGTAATCCTCCTCAACCAAAACTAGGAGTAGACAAAATAATAATCCCAAATCTTCACATGCTCCATTAAATATCAAACAAATGAAACAACTTTTAGTGCATTCAAAACTATTCTCATATGCTAATAATGCACCTCAATGGTATGACCCTAAATTTTTTTATTGGTTTCATGCCAATATAGATCATTCCCATGAAACATGTTGTGGTATTACAATTTTTTTTTGTTTTTTTTAATTCTAGGAGATACATCTAATCATGATGCCATGATCAAAATCCATCATCATGTTTATGTTAATACTTATCAAAACAAATAAGCTTCCAAACATTCTTATTTTAACAAAAAAAAATTATACATATAAAAATCAACATTAAAATAAGGATATTTTTGTAATTTATGCCTACTATGATCAATATTATACTAATTCTCAATACGTGAATATGACTAAATTAAATTATTTATGTAAATCTGCCCACAAAGATCACATCATAAAGCCAAATAAACCATCACTAAAAGAGAAAATTCTCAAAGAGACCACTAAAAATTTCATACCTATTATAATAACATATACTAAGAGTGGGGGATGAATCATTTCCCTTAATATAATCATTTGATGTCACTTATCATTCATGATGCATTCATTCAAACATATAAATCAACCAATGCATAAATAAGCATCTACTTAAAAATGAAAGATATAAACACAAAATATATGTGGTAAAACCATCATTAGGAATAAAAACCATTGAAACATATCTTGTAAAACATTACTATAATAAATGAATCAAGATTTAGTGAGACACCAACCCCAAAAGGAACACCAACCCCTCACTAGTCAAGCACCAACTCAACTAGGCCTGTATAAAGCATCAAATTTCAAGGAGGAACCAAAACCCTAGGTGAATTAACACCAACTAATCAACTTCAATAAAAATTATTCAACCACCAACTTGAAATGCATCTCTCACTCTTTCTTGACAAAGCACCTACTCAACCAAGACTAACTTGTTCACCTCAAGACACCTTATTGCTCAACCAATAGATGGTAACATTTTTTTAGATATTTATCTTCTCTATATGAATTAAAATCACAATCATACATAAATAACACATCTATGATGAATCTATGATAGTTTATTAAAATAAAATCAACTCATTTAGCTCTTTATTCACTCTAACTCTCTTAAATCTGTCTTTTAGGCTTAGTTGCTCAATATGCCTCTTACTAGGCTTATTAGGTCAATTGATCTTGAGATCCACATGTAAAAAATATGTTATATGTTCATAATAATTTATCTATACTTTTATTATGGTATTAAATACCTCATTATTCTTCACAATCTACCCTCTTCTTCATTTATTGGTGTCTTCTCTTCTATACACACAATTAGGCCTATTATGCCTTGTATAAATACAAGTCACTTGGTCACACAATCTCTTGGTTAGACAAAACACTAATCCATTATGTTCAAACTCAAAACATTACTTAGTACATATTACACACAATAATAGATCAAGATAGAATCACCATTAGGTTAGCTAAACATATTTATACCTCAATCTTCTTCTAGGCATAATAAAGACCTAATGCATTAGGTTTATCCTCTCCATGGAACAACTTGAACCTCTATGTCCTAGACTACCCTCACCAAAGAACTAAAAATTTTCAAAATTTTATATGGAAACTTAAAATAAACTCCTCAATTCTCAATAAGTCACAAATCCTTCACTTACACCTTGAAAGCATCATTAGGCCTTAAAGACATATTAGGCCTAATTACCTTAAAAACATTATCTAAAAAGATGAATCTAAAATAACCTATAGAGACACACTATAGTCACAATACACATATGTATGGAAAATTAATGAAATAAAGGTAATAATCAAACTCATTAGACTCCATCACCCAGGTTCCAAAGACTCAAAAACACCTCATCAAAAAGCTCACTCATAATTGTCAGTTTGCTTAGAACCCAATCATTAGTAATTTTACCTCAAACATTAGTATATGAACTTTCTAACACTCCATATGTATGTATAATATAACATGGAATATTTATAACATCATAAAATTATTTTTAAATTTTTAAACTCGGCCAAATTACTCAAGAACATCAATCTCACTAACATATAGAAAATTGCCTTATTGCTCCAAAACATAGTCCTAAAGAATGTTGTCTTTAGCTCATATAAGGACACTTTTATAAAATATTGATACATTTTTATGATATATATATATATATATATATATATATATATATATATATATCATGGTATAGTGATAATATTGGTCTTGTAGACCAATCTCTCAACTTTACATCTTCACTATCTCATCTTCACTAGACAAGTCATCTTGTAAATAACATTTTCAAAATTTTTGTTGACCTCCAAAACATATAAATGATATTTAAATGTGTTATAGGTCTTTAATAATAATGAGAGATTGGTCTACAAGACCAATATTATCACTATACCATGATATATTACACACACACACACACACACACACAGATATGTGTGTGTGTGTGTGTGTGTGTGTGTGTGTGTGTGTGTGTGTGTGTGTGTGTGTGTGTATGTATATATATATCATACATATATATATATATGTATATATATATATATATATACATATATACATATATATACATATACATATACATATATATATATACACACATATATATACATATACATATACATATATATATATATATGTATATATATGTATATATGTATATATATATGTATATGTATATGCATGTATGTATGTATATATATATATATATGTATATATATATATATATATATATATATGTATATATATATATATATATGTATATGTATATGTATATATATGTATATGTATATGTATATATATATATATATGTATATGTATATATATATATGTATATATATATATATATATATCTGTGTGTGTGTGTGTGTACATATATCATGGTATAGTGATAATATTAGTCTTGTAGACCAATCTCTCAATTTTACATCTTCACTATCTCATCTTCACTAGACAAGTCATCTTGTGAATAACATTTTCAACATTTTTGTTGACCTCCAAAATATATAAATGATATTTAAATGTGTTATAGGTCTTTAATAATAACCCCATGAGTTTATATTCATCCCTAATCCATGATAACTTATCCCTAATCTCATTCTCACTTTTGTTTAGTTTTCTCGCTATCTTTCTCACTAGGCCTTTTTAGCGATAGGTCAACTTTCAAGACTAGTTTAGAATATATAAGGTATATAAATTTATCATTAAATACAATGAAAATTAATTAAAATTAAAAATATTTAACCTCCATCCATTGTGCAAATCTGACTCAGTTAACCCTACTTGCTATACTAAAGTTTTGAGAAATAAGGGTTTTCCTATAGCTTCCACTTACTCATTTAACAAACCAATGACACATAGAGGTACCTAGGAGATTCATATACATTTTAAAATAATAAAAATAGGTCATATAATCCATTTTGAGTCATTTCCATCAAGATATTCCATATCAGGTGACTATGAGGGTTTAAGTAGGGGTTTAGACCTGTTTTCATTCTTAACATTTGTTCATAAAGTGTTGTCTCTTAAAGCAACTCTTAATTCTTGGAAATAATTTATAGGACCATTTTCCATATCTCCCTAAGATCTTATCTTCCCATGAAATATTTACACATGCCAACAAGCATGAGAAAATCCTTCTCAGGTCTTCATCTCTTCATTTTACACACACAAGAGACCTTCAAACTCATTTTCATGATTTTTATTTCAAATTAGGACCTAAAACTATATAAAAATACTTGAAAAAATATATAAAACCTTAATAAATTATTAAATGATCTCAAAATCCTCTAAACCTAATCATGATACCACATTTTTCCACTTAGGGTTTTAAGACTAGGTCCATGAGAAGACCACTAAAGAAGAACATACACCTTTAGCTCACTCTAAGAGTCATGTGACTAATTCAACACATTTATCACATGATATAACATTTAATTTCATAATTTAAATCTCATACACATACATATAACCACCATAATGCCTCTACAAGCTATATCCATGCTTAAGAACTAGTCTATCAAACATACCTACTGAGCACTATACCACTTTGAGATATTCAAGATATATTATGAAGCTTAATACTCACCTCTAGACATATGAGATAGGATCCACAACATCTCCCATCATTATCCTTTGACCAAGTATCCTTAGACCATATAGGTCACTACGCAAGACTTAACTAGCCTTCTTGATCACATAAGACATGAAGATAATCTCTCTCTAAACTCATGAAGCTTTGAAGATATTAACCAAAGACATGAAAATTACACTACCTCAAACAACTTCACATACCTATATTGAATTATTTCAAAATACATTAATATGTTTCACAAGACACTCCAATGTATCACTCAAAGCTACATACACTAACAAGCTCAAACAATCAACCTTATACCAATGACCATAGCCACATTTTTGTGAATTAACACTTAACCTCAAGCTTCCTTTGAAATCAATGACCTCAGGCATGTGACATCAAAGAAAACTCTCACCTTAATTATCCTTCTTGACATCAATAACAAATTTCAACAATCTCCCCCTTTATCATTGATGGCAAACCACTCTAACAAAGTAGATCATAAACATCTCCTCAAACTAGATCTCTCACAAACTGGTCTTTCTCCTGCTTTGACATTAATGACAAAGGGTCATCTCTAAAAGTAATACCATCTAATTCTTAGACCTGAAACATGATTTATTCTGAAATAAGACCAATCTTTATCTAATCAACTAAATAAGAGTTCAACTCATAAAAGTACTCAACCATGTTCCCCTAAGCTTATGCATACCTCAAGTACATTAACACCACTTTCCTTGCTTAATATATAGAAATAACTAAAGAAAGAACTCCACCTTTGACAAAGTATCTTATTAGTAATGACGACCAGCTTCAATTAGATCTAATATAGACCTAAACACATTAGGCCTATCTGAAATCAATAGAATTGTTCTAAAGGAACACTCGTAGTCATCCATATACAAATATATTTAATGTCCCTATGTCATATCAAAATATTCTTCATGTAACAATCTATCCCTTTCATGTTTTACAAGCCATCATTGCTGAGACTAGCTCATAACAACTTCCATGTAGCAAACTTAATGTCACACATTCATCAATATCACTCAACTCTACATGGTAATGACTAAAATCAACCAACTCTACAGTCACCTTACACTCACTAGTTTTTCATGGTTTCACTATGCTTTTCAAGCTTATAAATTTGTGATCTTATTTAAGGCATATATAACATGTTAACCTACTCTTTAATTATCCTTATATTATCTCTATTCTCATAGACAACTTTGATCTAATTTTCTCATTGGTTCTACAGACCAATCTATGTCTCACTTGAATATTTAAGACAAGCAGAGCACTTAGATCACTTCAATTCCTCATTATTCATTTCAAAACACTTCATATAATGTTAATTAAACTTCAAATTTTTTTATAAGTTCATTACTTTATGAAATATATTATAGGTCTTACTATCCCATGGAGTCTTGAAACCCTCATTTCGTGCTAGTTTTGTGATATGCTCAAACACCTACATCAACACCCAAAATGACAATATAAAACATGAAGGAAAATCACATTATTGTATAGTCAACCACCTTAAAAAATATTTTGAAACCAATTACAATACTCAACATAGATTAGGATCACAACCAACTATTTTCATGAACATATTGGCCTTGTAGACCAATCCATAAATCAAATTTCTTCATGACTACTATAGATCTTAGTATACAAACCTACTCTTGGAGCTCATGAACAATCTAAAAAGATCTACCTTAGACCAAAAAACCATAATGCTTCCAATAATAGATGAGTGTATTCATGAAGCCTAATGGATTCACCCTCTTCCATAAGATACTAGAACAACATAAACTTAAGATATTCCTAGATCTCCAATCTACTCTTCTCAGCCACCTTGAAAACATGAGATTGATAGTCTCTCTTCAGAATCCATTTGGGATTGAATGGAGATTTTTTATTTTCTTCCTTCTCATCCTTCTTATTTTTTATTCTTTCTAGATGATGAATATGATCTCCCTTTGACCAATTCCTTTCCTTCCATAGTTCCATGAATGTTCATCCCTTGAGAGCTTTCTACAATTTTTTGCTTTATGACCAAACTTGACTATGAGTTGCTCCACATTTGCCTTGAAATTCTTGCACTCTTTTTATCTTGATCCCAGACTTGCATTTGCAACCCATAACTAATCCTTAATATCTTGAATAGTCATATCATCTTCTTTGGCTCCATTATCCAGCTTAGTCTTCAAGGTACATACCTACTTTTCAAGAACCATGATCATAGATCTCAACTCTTGATTCTCTTTCCTTATATGATTAACCATATTGTGCTTCTAAGATAACCTTAAATATTTAAATATTATTCAAAGAACCTTATATGATACTAATTTTTGGAAGCATAGATACTGAGAGGGTGTAGGTGAATCAGTACCCTTAAAACAATCATTCAATTTCAATTATTATTTATTAAGCATTAATTCAAATATATACATTAACCAATACATAAAAAAGAATCCACATAAGAATGCAACATATTAACATAAGATATATGTGGGAAAACCTCATGAGAAATAAAAATGACTAAAACATAGCTTTTACTATAGTCTTATAAGAAATAAATCAAGATTTACTGAAGCACTAACCCCACAAGGAACACCAACCCCTCAATAGTTAAGCACCAACTCAACTAGGCCTTTAGCAAAAACAAAATTTTAAGGAGAAACCAAACCCATAATTAACTTAGTACCAACTTATCCACTTAAATAAAAATTATAAAAACACTAACTTTCAAGGTAGCTCTCACTCCTTGACAAAGCGCCAACTCAGCTAAAACCAACTTGATCATCTCAAGACACCTTATTGCTCAACTAATAGATGACGACTTATTTTGTTAGCTCACTATATTCTCTATCTAAATTACGCTCACTATAATAAATTATTAAAACATCTTATATGTGGATCTGATAGTCTCTTAAGAGACAATCAACTCATTTAGCTCTTTATGCACTCTAACTCTCTCAAATCTATCTCTTTGGCTTACTCACTTAATATGCCTCTTACTAGGCTTATTAGGTCAATTGAACTTGAAATCCACATGAAAAAAATCTAATATATATTAATAATATTTTATATCTCCTATTTTTATGGTCTTAAATACTTCTTCATAATCTACCCTCTTCTTTGCTCATTGGTGTCTTCTCTTCTACACACACAATTAGGCCTATTATACCTTGTATAAATACAAGTCACTTGTTCACATACTTTCTTGGTCAAAAAAAACTAATACATCAATTTTAGACCTAAAACATGTCTTAGGACACGTTACACACAAGATTAAATTAATATAGAATCACCAATATGTCAGTTGAACACATTTAGAACTCAATCTTCTTCTAGGCCTAATAGATACCTAATGCATTAGGTCTATCCTCTCCACTGAACAACTTGAACCTCTATGGCCCAGATGGCCCTCACCAAAGAAATAAAAACTTTAAAATATTTATATATAAAATTAAAATTACATCCATTCTCAAGAAGTCACAAATCTTTCACTCATACCTTGAAATCATCATTAGGCCTTAAAACCTATTAGGCCTAATTACCCCCAAAACATTATCTTTAAAGATGAAGCTCAAAAAACCTTTATAAACACATTATAAGAAAAATACACATATTTATGGAAACTTAATGTCCTTATGATCATCATAAAAATCATTATATTCCATCACTCATGCTCCAAACACCCAAGAGCACCTCATCAAAAAGCTCACTCAAAGCTGTGGATTTGCTTAAAACCCACTCAATAGAAATTTGACCTCAAACATCAGTATATGCACTTTAAAACACTTCATAATTATATATAATATCCCATGTCATCTATATAACATCATAAAATGTTTGTTATACTTACAAATTGGTCAAAATGACTCAGGAACATCAATATCACTAACACAAAAAATTGCCTAAATGCTCCAAAACATAGTCCTAAAGAATGTTGTCTTGATCTCCTATAATGACACTTTTATGAACTAATTATACATTTTTATGATCCTATGATATCATTATATAAATCTAATATAGATATATATCATGGTCTAGTTCCAATATTGGTCTTGTAGACCAATCTCTCAACTTTACATCTTCATTGTCTCATCTTCACTAAACAGGTCATCTTGTGAACAACATTTCCAAAATTTTAATTGAACTCCAAAACATATAAAAAATATTTAAATGTGTTATATTTATTTAAAAATAACTCCATTTATTTTTATCCATCCCTAATCCATGACAACTTATCCCTAATCTCGTTCTTACTTGTGCTTGATTTTCTCACTAGGCCTTTTTAGTGATAGGTGAACTTTCATGACTAATTTAACATATTTAAGTTATATAACATGATTATAAAACACCATGAACATGAATTAAAAGTCACAAGCTTCAACCTCCATCCATTTTATAACTTTGACTTACTCAACCCTGCCTATTATACCAAAATTCTAAGAAATAAGTGTTTTCCTATAGCTTTCACTCACTCATCTGATAAAACAATGCCACCTAGAGGTACCTAAGAGAATAATATACATGATAAAACTATAAATTTAGGTCACATGATCCATTATGAGCCATTTACATCAATATATTCCATATCATGTCATTATGAGGGTTTAAGGAGGGTTCTAGACCAGTTTCCATTCTTAATGTTTGTTCATAAATATCTATCCTTAAAACCAACCATTAATAATTAGAAATCATTTCTAGTAACATTATCAATTTCTCCCTAAGATCTCAACTTCCCATGTAATACTTACACATGCCAAAAAGCATGACAAAATCCTTCTCAAGTCTTCATTTCTTCATTCTACACACATAAGAGACCTTCAAACTCATTTTCATGATTTATCTTTCAAATTAGGACATTAAACTATACTAGTACACTTGAAAAAAAATGTAAAACCTCAATCCATTCTTACAAGAGCTCACAAGCCTCCAAACCTGATCATGATACCTTATTTTTCCACCTAGTGTCTTAAGACTAGGTCCATGAAAAGACCACTAAAGAATAACTTACCCCTTTGGCTCACTCTAAGAGTCATGTGACTAACTCAACACCTTTATAACATGATATAACACTTCATTACAAAAATTAAATCTTATACACATCCATATCACCACCATCATGCCTCTACAATCTATATCAATGCTTAAGAACTATTCTATCAAACAAACCTACTGAGAACTATACCATTTTGAGATATTCAAGACATATTATGAAGCTTAATACTCACCTCCATACATCTGAGATATGATAAAAAAATGTATCCCATAATTATCCTTTGACCAATTCTCCTTAGACCATATAGGTCACTACCCGAGACTGAACTAGCCTTCTTGATCACACAAGACATGAAGACAATCTCTCTCTCTCTAAACTCATGAAGCTCTAAAGATATTCACCAAATACATGAAACTTACACTACCTCAAACAACTTCACATACTTATATTAACTCATTTCACCGTACCTTATTATGATTCACAAGACACTCCAGTGGATCACTCAAAGCTACAAACACTAACAAGCTCAAATAATCAACCTCATACCAATGACCATAACCACCTTATTGTGAACCACCAATTGACCTCAAACTTCCTTTGACATCAATGACCTCAGGAATATGACATCAAAGACAAATATCACCTTAATAATCCTTATAAAAATCAATGATATTACACAAATACATGAAATCAATGGCAACTTTCAATAATACCTTCAGAAACTAATGAGCAATCACTTCCTCAATCCTAACCTAAACCTACCTCTCTTCCTACTAAAAATATTTTACCTTCTAAGCCTCATGCTAGCTCTTCATATTTAAAAACCCATTGGAATTTACTATAGGAACTTAACTCTATGCCTTGAAAATAACCTCTCATGGAGTTAGTTCACACTTATCCATATCATTGTAAGTTCCTATTGCAACAACTATAAAAAATTCAAGAACCATCTTCCCTAAAAGTGGAAAAACCTTATCATGATCCTCCACTAGAAAAAGTTCATACCATTAAAATTGTATTTACTTATTTAAAACCTTCCATATATTTCCTTGAAGAAGACATGATCAATGATGAAATTTTATTTCGAGCCAATGACCCACATCTCTTCATTAAAATCTCCACTAATACCATGCTTATTCAAAAAGTCTTGGTAGATGAAGGGTTAGAAATTAATGTTACATCTCTTTGGCTAATTCAATAACTTGGGTTTAACAAAGATCATCTCAAGCAAACTCATATAACATGTCATAGATTTGATAAGACCAACCAAAAACCACTTGGTTGTATTTTTATCCCTCTCACTATTGGATCCAAAACTATACATACCAATATTATGGTTCTTAACTTACAATTATCCTAAAATATACTCCTAAGTCACCCATGGACACATCACATGAGGGCTATTGGCTCTTCTGGTAGCCAATCTATCAATTTTATTCATAATGGGAAATAATATAAACATGAGTCTGATCTTAATCCATGGAGTGTTTAGCTTCCCAATCCAAAATCTCAATATTAAATTACAATTATTCCATGAATAAATAGTGCACCTTTACTTGAATTCATCAATATGAATATAAATTTATAGGTTAGTCTTAATGATTCCAACAATGAAGAACCAAACTATTTTCAAAACACATGTAATACTTCCAATCTACCTCATTACATTTTGGAGTGACTCCCTCCTTATTTTCTACCTTGTGATCGTATCATCCATCTCATTGATGAGATAAATGAATTCCCTCATCCATGTAATGCACATGAATCATCTTACATAGAAGATGAATGCACTTATAATGAATATGTAGTATCTAAGTTATTTCAAGACCCTTTAACTTTGTCAACTCACAAATTTAGTGATCTAGGTGTATCTCATTTTGATGCTCCTTTAGAGTCACAAACATGTACTATCTCTCCCACCTATGATGATAACCACATCATGGCCCAAGCCCAATCATGAGTCTTGTATGTTCAACACTATTATAAAACTTTAATTAAAATTCATGCTTTCAATCAAGTATTCATGCCATTTCAATGGATATTGAGTTAGAAATTGAAGGTCATGCACCTCCAGTTAATTCTCCACTTCTTGATACTCCTTGGGTTGTTGAAAAAATCTTACCTCTGACAAATTTATAAGTTATATAACCTTTTATACCTTCTATCTCATTAGTCACTCTACCAAATTTCCTCCCTACTAATGATTCTAAAGATACACCTATTATCAATCTAATTGAATCCAATAAACCTTCATCCATAGTTCCACCTACACCCAAGATTACCCTTGGTGCCAAGACAACATATATATACTAGAGACATTTTGAATATGATTTACATGGTAACAAAATCATTGATATTGAGGTAGACATGAAATAATATGGACCTTAACCCATGCTACCTACTGATGAATCCATACTTGAGTTATTTCATGTCATAGAACCTCAACTTCCTTGATAACATCACAAAATTGGGAATTTCAAACGAAAGGCTCCTCATTTTAATAACTTCATTGCTAATATAGATCTTAAAACAAATCCCATTTCTTCTCTTCCTAATGCTCCAAATAAACCATGATAATATAATATGGCATACTCTCATGTCTTCAACCTATAACAATTTATAGATAACTCACACTGACTGAGAAAGATAAATTTAGTCTAGTTTTTCATAAACATCATGAGACTTTTATTTGGTCATATGAGTACATGTCAGGTATTAATTATAGTATCATTATGTAAAATATAATAACATACCCCAATGCCAAACCCATTTAGAAAAAATAACAAACAATTCCACCTAAAGTTTCAACCTTATGCCATAAAGAAATCATCAAACTATTAGATGCCAAGTTTATTAAACCTATGGATTATTTTGAATGGGTGTCAAAAATTGTTCATGTTCATAAAAAATTCACCATGTTTATTTTCATATACATCAACTTTATCAATCTTAACCTGACCTATCCTAAAGACAATTTTCCATTACCTTCAATAGATGTCATCTTTTATTTTACTGCTAGTTATGAAAATTTGTCACTCATGAATGGTTTTTTAGGCTCTAATCAAATTCACATATCCCCTAAATACCAACACAAAACAAAATTAACTATAGAATAGGGCATCTATTTCTATGTTAAAATTCCTTTCAACCTTAAAAATTCTATAGCTACCTATCAATGCACCATGACACATATTTTTCATGGTCTTATACATAAGATTTTGGAAACCTATGTGGATGATCTCATTGTTAAATTGAAATTTTGAACAACCCATCTCTCTAATACATCCATCATCTTTTATTGATTAATAAAGTACAAAGTTAGATTCAATCCCTACAAATGTGTATTTGGCATTAAATCTGGTAAATTGCTAGGGTTCTTAGTCTTTCTTTGTGGTATTTATGTTGATATTTATAAAATCAACACTATAGTTGACATGCCCATTCTTCACTCTATTCTAGATATTTTCACTTACCTTGGAAAGCTTGGGGTAATCTAATAATTCATCCCCAAAGTGGCTTATTTCATATATTCTAATAATTCCCTTCTTAAAAAAGGTAATGCTCTATAATGTATTGATCCCTATCAAAAGGCATTCAACAACATGAAAGAATAATCTATCCATATACCTACCATTCATCCACCTTCTAATGATCATCCTTTGATTTCTTACATCTCTTCTACTCTTATATTAGTTAGGTCAATGCTTTCCCAAAAAGATGATATTTTAAGAGAATACACTATTTACTATATTATTTTAGGCCTTATTGATTACAAAAATGCTATACTAAAGTATAACATGATTGCCTCACTATCTACTTTGTAGCTAAAAATCTCTATGACTACATGTTCTATCAAATAACCTATGTCATTATCCATTCTGACCCATTTTTTGACTTTTTATCGAAATCATTTTTCCCTAGAGATAGAATTGGCAAGTGTATGGTTCTCTTAATTTAATTTGTAAAAGGGAAATTCATTATCAACCAACTTTTGATGGCACCCATACCCACTAAAAATTAGCTTGAAGATAGTCTTCTTGAAGATAAAATTCTCTATATTGAAGGTCTCAATTAGGATATCTCTCCTAAATATTATTTCCATAATTTCACTATTGATTTAGAGGTAAATAATGAAGAATTTATGTATGTCATTCATGATACTAGTAAATCCAAAGGTTTTATCGAATAACTACTTGAATGTATCATCGATTTGCATGAAGACACGAGGACCTTTCACTTTGATGGAAAAAATGCCTTGAAGGAGTTGGGTTAGGTTATATTATAACTAACCTTCATGTAAAAATCATCCTTATGACATTATGGATAACCTTTAATGTCACTAATTACATGTAAGAATATGAATCTCTCATCTTAGGTATGAAAATGCCACTTGACTTAGATATCCCATATATACACACTTTGGGTGACTCATCACTTATTTTCCACCAAGTTAATGTTGATTACCAATTTAAAAGTGAAAATATCATCACTTATCATCAAATGGATACAAGAAGCACCAAATATTTTTCCTCTTTTACCATCGAGCCAATTCTAAGAGATCAAAAATCTATCATTGGCTATCTTGCTTCTTCAACATCCCTATTTCATCCTCATCAATTAGTTAATGATTTCAAATTTATTATTCAAATAATAAATTCCCCATATTTTATTAGATCATAATATTCACTCATTGTTCACATTGAGTCTATAACTATGTGATAAAGCCCATGGTATAAAAACATTATCCAATTCCTTGAACATCAAACCTATCCTATAGACATGGATTCTCATGAAAAGACTAAGATTTATAAATAAGCTTTTAAATGTCTTCTAGTATAATACCATATAATATTGTAATTCATAAGGTACCTTAATGCACTATGTAATTAAATAAGAGGTCCATTCTCTCCTTGAACAAGTACATGGGGTAATTTTTAATGGACATGATATAACATGTAAATGCCTACGTATGTAATACTTTTGGCCTACTTTAGAAAATGACACTATAAATTTTGATAAAAAGTGTATTTATTTCCAAATTCATGATGATGTAATTAATTCACCACTAGATGAGATCCAAACTATGGAGTCCCCTTGGCCATTTTCCATGTGGGGATTAGAGCTCATCAAAAAATTACCTTAGTCACAAGATGATTATGTTTTTATCATTTCTGCTATTGAGTATTTTACCAAATGGGTAGAAGGCATGACTCTTTTCAAAGTCATGGGAACTGATATTTCTAAATTTATCCTTAACCAAATCACTTTTTGATTTAGAGTTCCCCATACTATCATTTATGATAATGGTAACAATTTCAAGAATAAGGATGTGAAGCAATTATGTGCTAAATTTTAAATTACACATAAATTTTACACACCTTACCATCCAATATGAAATGGCAAAGCTAAGGCCACTAATAAAATTCTATAAAATTCCATCCAAGAAACCTAAACATATTGGAATCTTCATTTATATCCTACACTTTAGGCCTATTGTATTAGTATACATACTACCATTAGGGAAACATCATTCTCACTAGTCTATGGTTCTAAGTCCATCTTACCATTAGAAATTGAAATTAACTCCTTACATATATCTCTTCATGGTATCATTTTTGATGAATAATTATGTGAATATCACCTTAATTCCCTCAATATTCTCAATGAACACCATTTAGCCACTCTTCAACATAATTTCCAATACAAGGCTCGTATCATCAATTTACATAATAATAAGGTTAAAGTTCGCACTTTTAATGTTGGTGATATAGTATTTAATTTATACTATACCCATGATAAAGAAGTAAAATATGCATACAAATGGTGGGACCCCTATTTATTGAAAGATATTATTGGTACTAGCACATATTACCTCCAAAATAATGAGGTCCATATTTTTAAAGAACCTATTAATGCATAATTTTTGAAGAAATATTTTTCTTAGATATTTCAATTATTATCATAATTCTATATATTATCCTAATAATAATTTTTTTAGGATTTATACATGGATCTCACCCTCTACAATAGTCTCTTTTTACACAAAACCTAGTTCCTTCCCTTGGTCATTTGGTTTCTTTCTCCCATGAGTTTTATTATTTGGATAGAACTCAATTTTCCTCATGAATTCTATTTTATTTCATATATTGATTTTTCATATCAAGTTTATTATTTTCCAAAGTAGTTTACACCCTCCTAGGTTTCTCTTTTGTGAGTTGTAGTGTAAGACCATGGATAGGATCAGACCCTCCTCACAAATACCATTTTTACTAATTTTTCCAATGCTTTTATTAGCCACTTAGGTTTATCTTTTGTGAGTTTTAATGTAATACCATGGATATGACCATGCCCTACTCAAAAATACCATATTTTCATTTATTTCATCCAAACTAATTATTCATTTTATAAAATGTTAAGTTATGGTTACAAGTTTGTGATCCCATATTTTCAGCTTCAATTTTTGTTTATTTTGTGATTAAAAATTTCACAACAAACTATGTTATCATATTTCCATACACTTACAAACATTATTATGAAAAGGAATCATACTTACCTTTCATTTTATCCCTTTTCACTATTTCATATTTTTTATGATTTGAGGTAATTCAAATTGTTTCATTTTCATTCCTCTTGATTTATTTTCCTTTCATTCCACTTTGGATAAAACAAGGTTGAAGTCAGGATAGCACTTTTATTTCACATGAATAAATAACACTATTAGATACCATGCTCTCTAAGTTATCTTTCTTAGAAACCAAGTCCAGAATTTTAAAATGATATTCATTTTTAGCACCCATGTCTATTTCTCTAAATATATATTGAGGATGAATAGAAAAATCCATCAAAAGTTAAATGTCAAATCATTTAAAACAAAAGGAAATGATCAAAATTCAATAATAGAAAAATTAAAATAAGTCTAATCACACTAAAATATATGATTCATATCACATATCCTATTGCTAATTAAATATCAAACTCCATAGTTCACCTTCTGATAGAGTCAATATCCATTGGGGTGTGGTAGGCTAGTAGATTGAGATAGGATAATTAAAAAAATATATAATGATACCTACTTTGTCACACAAGTAACCAATATTTGTTGTAGATTGATGGCTCTGTAAGGGGTTCTAAGGAATAGAGAACATGTTGTGGGAAGGTAGGTCCATTTTAATTTTTATGCATATGGACTTAATTGGATGGTTTTCATACTTCATTTAATGACCCAAGATTTGTGTGGTTAGGCAAAGTTATTTTGAGTCCTTAATGTTCAAATTCCTATTATTTTGAAAAATCTAATCTAAGTGTCTTAAATTCAATAAAGAATTTCTCTACCTTAATTTTCACTCCATTTACCCCACCACCCAAAAAATTATCCCCCACCTTAATAGGAAATTTTGATTCTAAATGTATTTCCACATGTCTATATTATCTCTTCTTCACATCTTAAAACATGATAGAACTACTTTGTTTTGTTTTATCTATCTTTAGAATAAAACAATATGCTTAAGTGACTATGGATTGTCTTCTTTATATCATTGCTTTACATTTATATAATTTCTTTGGTTTATTTAAACAAAATCTGTTATTACTCCTTTTTTCAGACAACTACATCCTTTTCTATATTTTTGTTGTAATTTTTTTTAGATAATTGCATCCATTTTTGATTTCATGTACTTTTCCATTGTTGAGTGAGGTTGGCTTGTTACTTATCACTCAACAACTTTGTTTTCTCATTTCATGTCCTTTTTCCATTAATGATTGAGTAAGGATTATTAATACTCACTCATCAATGTTGTTTTACCATTTCTTTCCCATATTTTCTTAAGGAGTGTTAATTCATTAATATCAATGTTTGATTACCATTTTTTTCTTGTATCCTTAGTTTTACTTGGTTTGTTGACCTTTCTTACTTAAGGTTTACTTGTTTGAGTTTTTGGTCATTTAGTAGCCTTGGAATTTTGGTTACCCAATTTACTAGAAAAAGTTTTAACTTGGTCATTTTATCCTATCTTAACATTTATCACCCTAGCTTACCAAATTTCCAAGTAATTCATGCCTACACAGTTTAGTTTCCTTGGGTTTCCTACATTTGTTTAAATTACTCTTTAGTTTTGTATCCTTGGGTTTGTTTAAAGTAGTCTCTATCCCCTCCATGGCTAAAAATACAAACATAGAAAGCAACCATACAATGATAAATGTAGGTCAAAGTACATATACATTAATTTTTATTTTAGTTATTTTATGATTTAAAATAATACAATTTATTTAGCTTCAGTGTTGTGTGTTACTATGTTCTTTTCTTGAAGCACCATCACATGTTGCACCTGAGTGACATGTGATGAGGTTCAAGTGGGGCATAGATACACAGTATTTTAAAAATTTATTAATTACTGATGCTTTCTCTTTTATAGGAACCTATCAAGTCTCAATCTTTTTGAGTGCACACCTTAAAGGGTGTACTAGGAAAGGGGTGGGTAGACCATGGGTGCTTAATAATATTGTTGTCCCATATACGACCACTTGCAACAAACACAAACATCTCATATATACTTCTCTACACTTTAAAACCTCTATTACACACTCCTCCAAGAAATTAATTACCTTAAGCAACCCCTACCTAAGCCAAAAATTCTTTTTGATATTTACCAAATAATGTTTGCCTCAAATGACCATATACTTATATTATATTAGCATGTTATGGGTCTAGGTTGGATTTGGTCAACCCAGATTGAGACCTAACTTGATTTTATCAATTAATGATATAGGGTCAACTAGGATGACTCTATCTACTAAACATTCAAAAATGTTTAGGGTTAGATCCATTGATATATACACATCATTTTCACCATTTCTTAGAGAAAGATAAAATTAATCATTCATTTGCACTTCTTTAAAATCTACTCTTCCACCATTCTAGTTGAAGAGATATTTTTTTAGGGTTTATACTTGGAGAATAATATTTTATTGTGGAAAAGATATATATATATATATATATATATATATATATATAACCCTAATTTATGGAGAGAGATACATTCAAAATCCATTACTTATGCTACATGTATCTACTAAAATAGAGGAGTAAGAGTTAGAGATACTTGCCTGAAGATGAACCAATAAAAACTCAATCTCTATACATTCTATATATATATATATAAATTATAATTACTCTATACATGTTTACGTTTATGTTTATGACCTTTATTTTTTGTCACATGCTTTGGTGAGCTTTGAGTTAGATTTTTCTTTTCTTTGCATTTACTTTGTGAATATAAAAATCATAAGACCTAGATAGGGTTATCACATGGTGTCTCTTGACTAGGGGATTTATAATCATCTCTAGTGATATTATTGTGGTAAGAGACTCTTTGGTTAGGCCTAATAGATCCATCATGGTCATGATCTTGATTTTCTAAATGTACCAAAAAGTGGAAGTGTAAGTATAATTTATCTTCTCTGAGATATGATTCATTTGTAGATCAGTTAAATTTTACATTGTATATAAAACTTAGATGATTGTGTCTTAAATAAGTCCTTTTAGTCACTCTTTACAATTATAACATAAGTTATAACCTCCATGTGAAGTATTGATGCATTACAAGTCTGATTTCTAGAGTGTGTAGAGAATATTTAGTCTTTCATAAGTCATATTATGTTGTCATTAAAATAGGTAGAAGAGACCTCAAATCACTAGTGCATCACCTTAAGTTATATTTTTAGTTTATTTTCTCTCTTTTCATACAAAAACACAGATTAGGCTTAATTTATCTAATATAGAGAGGGAACTAGACCTATCTAAAGATTCACTCCTCACATAAGGTCACCCACAACCTGAGGAGTGTTTTCAAGGTATCACTTGAAGAGATAAGCCTTAAAATTACTTCTCTAGAGGCTACAAATTCAAGCTAATAATATTTTATAAGATGCCTAGTGGGATGAAAGAACAAGAAATCCTGTTGAAGATTTGATGCTACTCTTAGAAAATTACAATGGCTGAACACATATATCAAGCATTTGGTTACTCCAAAAGGCTTCAAAGGATTCTAGTTTCAGGCTAGTACCTCAATTTCATACCAAAAATAAAACTATAGCATATTCTAGAGGTAAAACTATTGATTTTTTTGAGTTACCTTTATATCCAATAAAAATACAAAGATTTACAAAGGCTACCCCATACACAAAATCTTTATTTGTTTTTATTTCTCCCCAGTACATCCCTACTTCACATCCAATTTCCCATATGGCTACCCCTAATAACCAATCTTTTATCATTTTTAATGGGTGGGGCTACTAAATATTACCCAATATGATGATATACCTATGGTAGCCCTAAAAAGCGTTCCTTTATTACTGAAGAATACATAACTACCTGATGCAAGGGCATCTTAGGAATGCCCAAAAGTGAGCTTGGAAGTGAGTGAAATTTGAATTTAGTCCTTTATAGGGTTTTCCCAAATTTTTCTAATTTGAATTTTTAAAGCAAGTAAAAAGGGATTGAGGATGTTTTAGTGGGTCTAGATGATTTTTGGTGTTATCTAATTATTTAAGAATAATTTAATAAACCTTATGGTCTTAGAATACGTCTTAAGAGTGGTCTTTAGTCATAAGTCAAGTGAAAAGAGTGACATGGCAGTCATAAGAGACACCACCCTACATGGGTTAGGAGTTGATAGATGTTTCTTGATTTAATAAATAGTTATAGGGTTTGTTTTAAGAGTCTATTTTCATTTTATAAAGGTTATATAGTCTTAGTAGTCTATAGGAGGAAGTAAATTATGATAAGAAAAAAATAGGGCTGACATGATTATCATGGAAAGAGGGTCTACTAAAACATATGCATGACTATGTAAGTCATTTGGGAATTGAAATAAAGCTTAAAGTAAATATAAAAAACATTGAATTGTTGTGTCCAATGTATTTTTTATAATATTTTCATGATGAGATGTTACTCTCAAAATAAGAGTATTTGTTTATGAATTTGCTTAGCCTGTATGTTTGGATATTTTGTGTTTATGAACAGTGAGTAGACATAATATATTACAAAGGAATTGAAGAATAAATAATGAGGAATATTATGTTTGGATTAATTCCTTGAAGTTTTTAAGTGACCTCTATGTTG